>CM033278.1:8613138-9005638 GCA_019343175.1 Oedothorax gibbosus
CAGCTTTCCATGCCTTGATCAAAGCAAAATCACCTGTTATTGCTTCTTCTAGAATGTATGGACGTCCATTAAATTGTCTAACCTGTAATGGGATTTAACAAACATATTTAAAAACTATTTAGGTAATATTGAAGACTGTTTTTAAATAAACTAAGTTAAAAATGAACTAATTTTTAATATAGGAAAACTAAAAAGTATAAAATTTTCACTGTGTAGAAAAATTAAAATTTAGCTGACATAACTATTTTAACTAGTTTAAAATTATTGTAGGCACATTTACTATTTTGATTTAACATAAGCAAGGATTTAAGGTTTCTGCTTTAGTTAAGAGGACTTCTCTAAAAAAAGATTTTAGTCCACAGCCTTATGCAGGCCTCAGCCTCCGCCAAAACAGCTCTCTACCTGTACCGCTTTAAAGCCAAACTTTTCCAGTTTTTAATCTTTCTTTGGGAAGTCTTTTTCTATGTTCTTAATCCAAGTCTCTCTAGATCTCCCTCTTCTCCTGGTATTAAATAACTTGCCCTTTGAAATTATTTTGGTGATATTATTTTCGTGTCTACGGTGTATATGTTCAAGTCAGTGGAGTCTTTGTAATTTAATGAATCTTACAATATTCTTGTTCTTTTATAAGTTCTTTCTACCCGATTTTCCTAATTTGCTCCATATATTTTCCTAAAATTTTTCTTTCAAATTTACTAATATATTCTGAATCTTTGGCGTTCAATGTCCATGTTTCTCCTGCATAAGTTACAATTGGTCTTATAAGTGTTTTACAAATGTGGAGTTTGCATATTGTGAAATCAATCTATTTTGGAATATTTTTTTTATTGGCATAGAAGTCACAATTAC
Source organism: Oedothorax gibbosus (assembly GCA_019343175.1). Classification (NCBI taxonomy): domain Eukaryota; kingdom Metazoa; phylum Arthropoda; class Arachnida; order Araneae; family Linyphiidae; genus Oedothorax; species Oedothorax gibbosus. The sequence continues at coordinate 8,613,988 of CM033278.1, forward strand.
CAGCTTGCACTCTTTTGCATGTATGTTCATTGAGGAATATATCAAAACCGTGAAAATCGTGATAGAAGAAAGTCTGTTGTGAAATCCTATACCAATGAACATATCGCACCGTACGCGGAAAAGAGACCTATCGACCAAAATTGACTTTTTAAGATAACACTACTATAGGATGCAAAATTTTGATATATTTCGATTGGTGCAATCGGCATAGCGATCCGAGCCCTAGTTCGTCTGCAATTAATAGATAGGTATTTCTTTCGCGTTCATTTATTTTTTATGAAAATGAGCGGGAAAGAGAGACCTATCGCTCCTGGCGGTTTTTCATTATGCGTTTTGCAGCTGCGGCGGCGATGAAGTTAAGTTTGAAGTGCTTAAATGGAAAGGTTGAAGTCGGTTATTTATTTTCTTTGTTTCTTTATTTGAAATACTCATTCAAAAGCTCTGTTTTGTGGTATTTAGTACAATAAATATACACATATAAAAAAAATTCATGTAATATGTGTAGATTGCAAAATGACATGTCAATATGTATAGATATATATATTTCAAATTAATATTTTAGCAAACGATAAATTGTTTTAAATCGTTTTCAACATCGGTATTTTACTATAAATCTAAACTCAATAGCTACAACTTGACAGTTTGCGATATAAAGTCAGTGAATTCCACTGTATACTTAAGGTATGAAGTATCCTTACAACTTACTTTTAAAATTTAAAACTTTTTTTTATATTTTCATGAATTTTAAAATGATTTTAAAATTTTAATAATGTTTTAAATTTATTTTTGTTTTAATTTTAAACATGATACATACTAAAAATTTAGATTGAAAGGTTTTTGTAGAAAAATGTGGATATCATTTCTAAAATCTCGCAAGTCCTGATTTTGTAAACGTGATTTGTTTCATAACACCTATTTTTTTATGTAAACAAACTATTATAATTTCAATCATTGAATATATTAAGTTATAAAAATAAACAAGACTTTAAATTAATATCGTAATTACATGATAAGAGATAAACCTTATTACATAAACTTCATTAAATTGGTTAAACAAGCTTTTTGTTAAAATTAATTTTAAAAAATATATATTCTTATTGTTGATCAATATATTATTATAATATAAAAATGCATTAAGTAAATGAGTATTCTTCATAAGTATGTTTCTTTAATATTTAGAATGAATTTAGCAGCAAACTTTTTAGGACCGGTCTTCATAAGAGCCGTTTAAAAATTTGGTAAAAATTCGAATTATCACAAAATCGTTCCAAATCAACCTAGAACAAAAATATTTGGCATGTATATCAGTTTTATGAGTATCAAAAGGTATGCATAGTCATTTTTTACTTTAAATTTGCCTTTGCTGAGATATTTTCAGATAGGTCTTTCTTTCGCGAACAAAATCGTTCAAATTTGTTCGCGAAAGAAAGACCTATCTAAAAATATCTCAGCAAAGGCAAATTTAAAGTGAAAAATGAGTATGCATACCTTTTGATACTCATAAATCGGAAATCCATGCCAAAATTTTTTGATCTAGGTTCATTTGGAACGATTTTGTGATAATTAGAAATTTTACTAAAACTTTAAATGGCTCTCCTGAAGAATGGTCTTTTTCGCGATAGGTCTCTTTTCCGCGTACGGTGCGATATATCGAAGGATCTTTTCAGCGAACATTAGAATTTCCAAAGGACATAACTATTTAAATGGATATATCTACAGAATCGGTGTAAAGGAAAGCCCTGTCTGTCCCTTGTGTTCAAGTGGAGAGAACATGACCTTTACGTATCTGACATCTTGTGCGTGTTTAGTCAATGCAGTTTTTAGCTTTTTACCTCTTGACAACGTTTCATCGAAGGCTAATCTATATTGGGCTGCACAGAAGGAAATGGTCTCTAAAACTGACAATGTAATCCAGAGCAAAAAACATTCAGTAGTTTTCCAGAGGGTAAATTTTTTTAACCAATTTTAGAGTCGACAGTGCCCAAATGGACGGTTTTAAGGTAGCAGAAATTGCATGTTTATAGAGTCACCAGAGTTTCGAGATTTTATGGAATCACAAGAGTTTCGCCATTTTAGGGTAACTGGAGTTAAAAATTTTGTCAGAGTTTCTAACTTTGACAATCACCACAATTTTGGGGTTTTACAATAACTCCAATTTTGGAGATTTTCAGTTCGCTGAAGTTTCGAAATTTGTAGATGTAGAGCGAGTTTAGATCTGCCTAATTTTTGCGATATGATCACATCAATGGTTTGGAAAATTTAGGATCGTTGAATATTTTTGATTTTAAGATAATTATTTTTGGCGAAATTCTTTGAAACCACAATATAAAGAAGTTGGTATTGAAGATTCTTTGAAAAACTGTAGTCACGATAACTGTGACGAAATATATTTTGTTTTCAAACTATGTTCCCTCTAACTGTACCTCTTTTGATTCGCTAGCCAGTGCTATCTTTCCATCTAGGGAATATTTTACGGGAGCTCCTCCTTCTTCCACCAAAGTGCCATATGCAGAAGGAGTGAAGAATGCTGGGATACCTGCACCACCGGCCCGGATTTTTTCGGCCAAGGTACCCTGAAAAAAAAATGAAGATACCTTGATGAAACAGATATTGAATATCCAACACCATAATGTTTTAAAATACATTTAAGGCAGATATATACACAAGCAGAGATTTCTTTTTGCCAAAACAAATAAAAATTTCGACACAAAAATTCATGAATTGAAGGTAAATTTTTTCAATTAAAATAACAAACTGCTAACAAATTATTAAAGCACTTGTTTTGGCAGTTTGGCACACAAAATCTGGTTCTAAAAGCCAAATATTTTTTTATGTCTTTCAGGAAATTCAATAAATTTTCCACAGTTACTTAATTTTCTAAATGCATAAAAAGAATTTTGAATTTACCTATTAAATAGCTTTGTTTTGTTGTTTATGGAATCAATTCCTTCGTACATTTTGATTTCCGCCTACGTGTAGTAACTGTTAGATTTTGTTATTACATATCACAGTTGATTTTTTAAACTGAAAATCATTGAAATATGGCAACTTTGGCACAAAACACATGCTTCAAGTATCCAAAATGTATCAGTAAACAATATATTTTTGAAAAAAAAAACTTTACATAATATTAAAAAAAAATTACAGAAACTTTTTTGAAAGAATAAAATCATAAATCTACCACAAAATATATTCGTACCTGTGGAACAAATTCTAATTCAAGCTCACCGGATAAGTACTGACGTTCAAATTCTGCATTTTCACCCACATACGAGGCAATCATTCGTTTTATCTTTAAAAAAAAATGCATAAATAAACTAGGAGACAGGTTCTAACATCAATAGAGTGCAATAATTTTTTTTTAGATATTAAAAAAACATGTGCTTCAAATTAGGAATCGAATTATAGTTCAGTTTTCAAATGTAAATGAACGTAACTTTTGCTTAAAGAAGGATGATTTTTTCGAATGCTGTATTTGAAATGTTTAAAGACTATTATCCAGACATATTTACATTAGTATGTGAATTATTATAAATGTCTATTTAAAAAATAATTATTTATAAAGTGAGAAGTCCTGACTGACTTATGTATCAATGCCCAGCCAAAACGTTGGAGGTACAAGTTCCAAATTTTAGGAGCTTATTCCTTTTTTACTGATAAAAGTTTTTTTTTTTCAAAACTTAAAAACTGAAATGGACCTAGAAAGGCGAAACGCGAGCCAAGTTTTCTCACTGTGCCTTGTTCTTTTGAAAAAGAACAAGTTTTTTAATAGCCAATACTATCAATTTTTTAATGACTTGTGCCTATTCTTCTTTGAAAAGAACAAGTTTTTATAGCAAATTACTATCATTTTTTTTAATGACTTAAACCAGGGGTTAAACCAGGGGGTACACGTGATGTGAGCAACATGTTACTATTAATAGCTTCTTTGCGAATGAGCAGTGAGCACGCAAACATATTACTTATTATTTTAAACATTAACATTATTTTAAAGGGAAATCTCCAATTAACATCTGAAACCTAGCACCCTTTTATCTTCCGGCAAGGTCTGCTCTTTTTGATGCCATTTTTACGAGTTGCTTGTGTGAGAGTTGATTTTCTGAACGATCGTACAAAAAAATTAACATGGAAGCAGAATAAGTGTTGAAGAGGACTTATGTGTGAAAATAAGTCCTATTACTCCTAATGTCGATATAATCACAGGCAAACTACAAGTTTCGAACTAAAGACTATAAAAGTATATTTTGTATGATGATTAATTTTTTGGTGAGTTTGTACTATATTTTTTATGTTTTTAGAAATATGGGTAATAAATAAAACTGGTAAAATTAATACCATTTTAATCTTTTTATTTCTCCTTTATTAACCACATGTGTTATAAGTAAAAAAATATCTAACCATTAAATATGAAGTTTTCTCAGGAATTTAATTCATAGAGCATTGGAAAACTTTAGAAGGGTAAATATTATACGTTTATTAAAATATTTTGGTTTGGTGGTACGCCAAAATTTCTCAAAAAGTCAAGTGGTACGCAGCAGCAAAAAGGTTGGGAACCCCTGACTTAAACAAATAAGCTGCTGAAATTACCTTTGCCATTCTAGTTGTCATAGCCGAGCTACAATGACTGATTTAAATGCTAAACATAGCATCCAGCTGGTATTTAAATTTTTAAAAGCCAGAATCAACTATTTTCATTAATTTTCTTTCGCAAATTAAATTAATATTATTTATTGTCTTAATTTATTTGCAGTTCGAAGAATAATAAGGTAAAATTGCTTTAGCCTCTGTTCCAAGAAATGTTTAAAATATCTTAAATAACACAAGCTTTTTATTATTGAACAAATATCAACATAAAATCTGTAAAAAACTTTTATGTTTAATATTTATTAGTAACAAATCATCACAAAACTTCTAAGTGCACTAAAAAAAATAAGATTTTTTTAATTCTTTCGAATTAAAACAAAAGTAGGCTAAAAATAGAAACTAGCCTTCTCAAGAATTTTTAAAAGTTAACATCTATGCTGATATCAGCAGGGGAGGGGGCTTATAATATTGAGATAGAGTGTGACCAGTGAGGAGGGGGATCAATTGGCATAAACAAAAATGTTACATAATATACAAGTCATCATTATTAAGGGTACCCCCCCCCCCCCGAGCAAAGCCAGGTATTTTAAGCTAGATGTTTATATAACAAATATAATTCTATTACCATAATAATTTTCAATGCAACGAATAAGAGAAATGGGAGATACCTGTTTGTTCTGAAGCAACAATCCTAATCCAAAATTATCAACTCCGGCATTGTTACTCACAACGGTTAGATTTTTAAGCCCTTTTTTGACTAATGCTGAAATAAGGTTTTCTGGTATTCCACATAATCCAAAACCTAATCATTTTAAACCAAAAATGTAGAATTAGGGACAAAAATGCAAGCAGTATAAATAATGTATTGGAAAAAATATATAGCGTTAGAGATAGTTTAACTTATAGAATTATACTGGTTTTGCAACACTTTTTAAAAGATACTTGAACGTTTCCAATGGTGATAAATTGCATATAAAAATTGCATTAATTAAATAATTGATTTATATTTTTAAAAAAATTATTTTTATAACTAGTACTTTGGACTTTGAAGAACTGTAACAGGAAAGCGTGACGTTTTGGCGGGACATTTAGTTCGTGGGACTGTCCCACCCAAAACAGGACATCTGATCACATTATCCTATTAGCATGAGTCTTTCACACTTAGCCGAAAAGAATTGCAAACAAAGTGAACCTTTAACTTTATCAATAACTAACATTATAAGGTTTAAAATTAGAGAAAAAGCTGATGATTAACCTTATATCATTATATAATTTCTTTAAAGGAAAACAACATAAGACAATTATATTTAATTTTACATAAGAACCAGAAAGTAAATGCCATATATCTGCTAGAGAGCTTTATTTTGATTTGATTGTTATAGGTTTTATCATTACCTCCCACAAGGAGTTTAGCTTCATCTGTTATGTCGTGAATGGCGTCTGTCGAATTTTCAAAAAACTTAGCCTGTTTTGTACAACTCAGAGAAAAGTCTCTTGAAACCTGAAATATAAAATGCATTTTTTAAAAATAAAATTTTCAACTCGGGCTGAATAAAGCCGAAATGTACATGTTACTTTACTTTGGATATTCTAAATAACTAATGTATTAAAACTATTATAGAATAGCATTGCATTGCATGCAGCATAACATAGCTGTGCATTGTAGGTCTTATTTCACAGCTCATCACAGTCCCAGAAGAACAAGTGGCAAAGTCAGGGTAGCGGTTGTTGTTGTGGCACTTGAGGGCTTGTTTGAGAGTTCTATGGAGGCGTTCCACCATCCCGTTGCTGGAAGGGTGATGGGGGTAGTTCTTATCCGTTTAACTCTTAGTAATTTGGAAAGAGAAGCAATAAGTGTTGCCTGGAATTGCCTGCCTTGATTGGTGGTTATGGTGGAAGGCATGCCGAAATGTGCGACCCAATGTTGCACTAGTGCGCATGGAACAGTGTCGGCGGTCATGCAAGAGACAGGAATTGCCTTCCATCCAGCGAATATACCTGTCAACACAAGTCAGTAGGTAGGAGAATCCTTCTGAATGGGGTAAGGGACCGACCAGGTCTACGTGAACGTGGTCAAAACGAAAAGCTGGTATTGGAAAAGCTTGTATTGGATTCTGGGTATGTCTGCTCACTTTAGATCTTTGACAGTCTAAACAAGAGCGTGACCAGGCAACTATGTCCTTAGCTGCTGAAGGCCATATGTAATGGTCAAGGATAAGTTTTTTGGTGCCACATGCATACCTGGGTGTGCCACCAAAGTTATGTAGGATGTTGAAGACACTTCTAAAGTCAATGAGGGCGAAAGGTCTTACTTTTGAATCATCAACATCACACCAGAGATTTTTAATGTAGGCGAAAGTGTCACAGATTAGAGCTTCAGGGTATGGTTGGTGTCAGTCCTGAGTCGTTGGAGTTCTGGATCAGTATCCTGAGCCCTTGCAATGTCCTCTAAGTCCAGCGGGGCTGAACAAACTTCTTTTATGCGAGATAGAGTGTCAGCCACAACATTATGCGATTCTGATATGTGACGTATGTCTGTGCTAAATTGAGCAATGTAAGATAAGTGCCTGATTTGTCTTGGAGAATTAGAGTCGGCAGATTTTGAAATTGGATATGTTAGAGAACGATGGTCAGTAAAAATTATAAAATTTTGACCTTCTAGGCTATGCCTAAAATGCTTAATGGAGCAGTAAATTGTCAATAGTTCCCTGTTGAATGTACTATACTTATGTTCGGCAGGCGTTAGTTTTCGGGAGAAAAAACCAAGGGGTCTGGGGTTATTATCATCACTTTTAGAATTTGTATGTACAACTCCTCCAATGGCAATGTCAGAAGCATCAACCATTAGGGAAAATTTTTGACCAGGTGAGTGATAACTGAGAGTAGCTGCATTAATTAAATCGGTTTGACACTTTTCGAATTCTGAAATTGATTCCTCCGTCCACTAAATTAAACGCTTTTTAAGAATCTTTAAGAAATTCATTAAGTGGAGCCTGTGTGTCTTTGCAGCATTTTGGAGAAAGCGAGTGTAAAAGTTAAGCATTGCAAAGAAGCATATGAGTTCAGCAACTGCTTTTGGTTGTGGAAAAGAAGTGAGAACTTCTGTCTTAGAAGGTAGTGGTTTTACACCAGAGGGGGTAATGAGACAGCCAAGGAAAGAAACTGTTTCCTCTCCAAGGTTGCATTTTGTTGGGTTTAGTTTTAAACCATGCTGCTTAAGACGATCAAAGACCTGATGTAAATGAGATATATGCTAATCTTCACTAGATGATGCTACTAGCAGGTCATCGAAATAAGGTACACTAAAGTCTAGGCCTGAAAGTACCTGGTGTATGTATCATTGAAAGGTCTGGCCCACATTTATTAGTCCGAAGGGCATGGCAACAAATTCAAATAAAACGAACGGTGCTGTTACAGCCGTCTTTGGTATGTCATCAGAGTGGACGGGTATTCGAAGCAAAGTCAAGGGTTGAAAAGATTGTCGTTCCGCAAAATGCCTTGTAACAGAATTTCATCGCCTGTAGTCTCCACAGAAACGCCAATCACTTTTGGCTTTTTAACCATATGAAACGGGCTGGTCCATGGGCTCTTAAATGGACGGACAATACCCTGTGCCATCATAAATTAGAAGTCCTTTCGAGCGATTTCTAGGTTTTCGGGGGATAACCGTATATGCTTAGAGAACACGGGAAGTCCGGTTGTTTCAATATGATGAACAACAACAGGATCTTTATTAGTTCCAATGAGAGAAGGGTTTGTCAGAACGGGGGAACTTTAAACACAACTCCCGAGACCTTGGGAGTAGACATTTTGAAAAACTAAGCAAGTATGAATTACGTTTTTTTAAACAATTCCATAAAATTTTGAGAATAATTACGAATGGCAGCTCATGCATCTAGATCACACGACACAATCAGAAACGCAATAAAGGATTTGTCCATACCTTACGGATTCATGTGGTTCTATAGGTCGCTATGTTCATAGCACCAGCTGTCACCATTTTATGGGTAATATTAGATTACTGCCATAAATAAATATTAAAAGAGAGTCCTCACCAATAAAGTCTTCTTCAGTTGCTCCATGAAGAACCTATTGCTGGAAAATTCGGATTAAAAGAAATTGTTTGATAAATTAAAAGACGCAAACCCGGTCTTGCATTATAGTGGCTAGATAAGAGCCACACTCTTATCTAGCCACCTGGCAGACACCTGGCTAGATAAGAGCCACACTCTTATCTAGCCACTATCAAAGCGTTCTCGATCAGTGCAGTAACAGACTGCTAAAAGCGTGTCAGATGTTGAAAATTATCATTGATGCACAGGAATCTGCGTGATCCGAGAGATCCGCCTAGAGGGCGCGTTTCCCGACCCTTGTCTGCTTTGTTTACAATCGTTTTCCATCGTAACACCAGCAATTTATATCCTTTGTGTTATTCAAGAATTTTCAGAGTACTGTTTTAATTATGCTCCAAACAAAGGTGTATATAAAATTATATTGGAGAAAGCCATTGAAATATTAGATAAAGTTTTTGTAAAACTGTGCTCTAAACCTGACCATAGCAAGATGCTAGCTAAACTAGATTGTGAAAATTTTATTAAAGCTGCAATTGCAAATATTGCCAGGAAACAGCGATAAGTTTGAAAATATCCGTAAATTAAATGTAAAACCCACCAATCGTAAACTTTTAAGATTCAGTTAATTTTCAAAAATTGTAAAAAGGCATGTAATGTTAAAATGCAAAATTTAAGTTGAATTAAAGTACTCATATTTAATTGTTTGCATAATATACAAGTCACCGATATTAAGATTACATTCGTGCAACGCCGAGTATATAAAGCTAGTATGTTATATCGGATAATTGAAAGTAATTTTTTTTATGCAATTAGGATGCAATTAGTCGGTTCAATCACATACTCAATTTATAAAATCTAAAAGTTGTAATGTCCTTAAGACTGTTTCTATTACAAATATAAAAACATAATTTTTTGTTGTTTGTTTCATGTTTGAAATACACATGTTGATTTTGCTTATTTGTAAATAAACTTAAATAAAATTCTGGTTTTGTGAATTTGCTGTTTACTCTTTACTTAACCTGCTTTGTGAAAATGCTTGAGAAACACAATCTTGATTCACTTAACAATTGTGAGCCACTATAATAAATTATATAGAAATGTTTTTATATTTTAATTGTTTTCATTTCCATTTTCAGAATGTTAAAACATTAAATTTTTTTAATGAGTTTTAACTCTTTAGTCGGCTGTTACGGAATTTTTCGCCATTTGATCCCCAGTTTTTCCAACTCTTCACAAAATTTATAAACTTTAAAATAAAACAGTTGAAAGATATTTTTATTGGAAAATATACTTTAAAGCCTTTCTAAATCAAATATTTAAAAACATATGTTTATATTAAAAAAAATATTTAAAAAATATTACATGGAGAACAACTGTAGAATTTTGCCCATTCCTTGGACGCTTAGAGGGTCGTAATATTTGATTGTGCAAATATATAGAAATTATTCAATAAATAATCAAAAACAGCTTACAAAATCCACTCTATTTAAAACTGATATAAATCAAAATACTAATGCTGTATTTAAAATCGCGTACTTTATTAATACTGATTTTCTTTACACAATTATTCCTTTTTTTTATTCAAAGGGGATTCAGACATTAAATAAGTTAAGAAAGCAAATAAAAAATCCTTTTTAAGGAAATGATTTACTGTATAGGTATATATGAATGACCAGAAATAAATAATCTAAAATTTTTTAAGAATAAAATACATAAAATAGGAATTGACTATTGCAACAAGGGTTGCAAAGTGTCAAAGAAACACATAAGAAGACTAGCACAAGTTGTGCGTGGTCATGGGGACAGTACAAAAATGATGAAGGACAACACAAGTGTGTTGCAGTTCGGCAAAACATGAAGTCAAAATCGGGAGAAGTCATAATAGGGAAAGTTAAGTAAGTCCCAGAGAGGCTCTGGGTCTATGCAAATATCTGGGGTGGGTATAGTCATAGTTATCGTTGTGGAGCTTTTGAATTTCAACATTTTCGATAAACTCAAGCCCTGCAAAGAACTTGGTCCCGTTTGTGGCAATAAATTGTCTTAGAGAAGGAATGTTGAGTGCATTTTGGATATCGCATGTAGTGGTTAGCACCGAGTACTTTATGTCTCAGGGTGGTGTTTTGAAGTACTTCGAACTTATTGATGGTAGTTGTACAAGCACCTCCCCAGACAGGAGCTGCGTAAGTGATAGCCGGCCGAAGGATAACTTTGTAAAAGAGAAGCTTGTTGTGGAGATTTACAGGGGAGTTTTTACCTAAAAGGTGTTTCAGATTCATTTAATTGGTTCTAAATTTATCCTGGATGTGGTGTTTGCAAGTACGTTTCGAGTCGAAAATGACTCCAAGATATCGGGTGGTGTTAATCCAGTCTAGTTGGGTGTTAAACATAGTAAGTTTCTTAGGGATAGGACAACGCCTACGTGTAAACATCACCGCGCCGCTTTTGGTAACCTTTATTTCAATCCTCCATCGTCTGAACCACACCTCAAGATCGGCAATATGACTTTGGAGGGAATTGATAATAAGGTTGAAAGATTTACCGCGGCTAAAACAGCTGTATCATCGGCAAATAATGCCAGCATATTAGGAGGTCTAATTGGAATGTCATTTATGTACAGATTAAACAACGTAGGCCCAAGGACGGAACCTTGGGGTGTTCCTGCCATTATGTTCCTAGGTGTAAAGTAGGACTTTCTATTTCTAACTTTAACTACAAAGGTTCTGTTGGCGAGGTATGAGAAGATCAGGGGGATTAAATAGGAAGGAATATTGAATTGAATGAGTTTGCGAATAAGGCCAAATATCCACACACTGTCAAAGGCCTTGGCTACGTCTAGAAATATGGCACCAGCACTTTGTTTCCAAAGCCCTCGGCTATAAACTCAGTGACTCTTAGTAACTGGTGGGTGGTAGAGAGTTTACGAACGAAGCCGAACTGTTTTGGGATAATGATGTTATTGGACTCTAGAAAGTTGACCAGTCGATTTTTGATAATGATTTCAGCAATTTTACTGAGGATGGGGAGAAGTGAAATCGGACGATAAGATCCAGGCTCATTGTTTTTTCCCCCTGGTTTTAGGATGGGAATACATAATAACTGCCAACTTCCAAATAACAGGGAAGGTGCGGATGTTAAGCATGGCAGTTAGAATGGCAGCAATTGTAGGAATGATATTTGGAGGGAGATTTTTGACCATTTTATTAATGATGCCTTCCCTTCCAGGGGCTTTTTTAATGTGAATCTTGGAGATATAGTCAATGATCTCCTGGGTTTCGACTGTAATGATGGACTCAATAGGGAGATTGGAGACATAGTTTAAGACCGAAGATTGAATGATAAAATCAAAGTTTGGATCTGCAGTGGGGTTATTTTAGAATGAGGAACATGCATCCTACCAAAAATGTCGTACTTATACCATTTTCTGGAACATTAGAAGCTACAGATTCTAAATATCAGCCTAAAAATCATCAAAAATTATTAGTTTTACTCGAAATATGCCTATTAAAATTCCATGAAACTCACGTGACCGAAAACGGTGTCTGACGTAACAACACACCATTTGGCGATTTTTTCTAAAAATGGCGCTACGGTTAGCATGTCCATAATTAAAATAAACATGCAACGTTTTTCAAAACGTTCTATTTAAAAGAACAGACTGCTCACTAAACCAGCTTTTGATAATAAATTAGAACAGCTTGTTTCTTGCTTGGTTGTTGAATTTAAATCGTACAAGAGCGCGCTGTTGACACTTCAGACCTAGTCGATTGTTGGATCAATCGAAATCTTCGTAGGAGATCTACCAAGTCTGATGAGAATAACTGGAACTTAGAAAAACCACTTATTGTAAATAATCCTATTCCTATATGGGATCATTCAAAACACATTTTTGTATTTTTAACAGCTGTATCGCACTTGCCAGTGGTTAATTGCAACGCATGGAAAAAGCAATCATTACTGCACTGACATGATTGTTTAGGTTTTTGGTGACTATCCCATTAAAACCAATTAATGAACAAATTTATTCAGTTTTTTATAGTGAGGAAAATAACACTTCGACTAAGTATGTTAAAAGGCTTTGTAACTGCCAACTACGTTTGAAAATTATGCACTTCCTAATTGGGATTCGTAAAACTGTCACAAAAGAATTACATTAATAGAATTATTCAGAAGTAGGCAGTAACAACTGGGAGTTTACTATTGATTTTGAATTTATTTGCACCTTATAGTTGGCTTTGAAGAAATGAACCATCTCCGGTATATCTTGTTTTTTTACTTCTGTGCAATAGATAATTAATTTAAAACTATTAAATATTTTTTGTAATGGTTTGCTGCTATTGTAAAGTATGTTTAGTTTCTATTACAAGTACTCTTTGGTAGGTACCGCAAAAACTAAAAACACAATTATAATTGCAAAATTATATATTTCAGAAAACATTAAAACCAATTCAAGATATTAATAAGCAATATTATATGACACTTTACATGTTTTTTTTACCACTTGATTCTCTTTAAATTACGAATTATTCATACTTTAAATTGACAAAATATTTATTTAATGAAATATAAAATAAATACATTGCAAATCAAACTTGTTACTGTATAAGTATTGATTCAATGTTAAAAGCCTCATGTTAATAAAAAATTTAAAAAATTAAATTTTTAGGAAGCAATATTGATACAATGATATGTAATATATCATTGTTTTACGTGCATAATAAATAATTTTTAATTTGTTTTGTTTGTGACAAAATATAAGATATATAATATTTAAACATTTCATTGTATTTTGTATGTTATGTATGCTGATTTGTTAGCTCTGTGTTAGTATGTCTTTTGATTTCGTTTTTTTAAAAAACTGTTAGTGAACTATTGAAAAAAGATCGTAATAATTTAAAATTTCATTGATCGTTAAGTTCCATAGAACAATTTTGTTATACATTAACCATACAGAATTTATCATTGGCAAATTTTTTGAGCGATTTTTAATTAATTATTTTTAAATCTGTTAATTGATAAGTTCAGATATTTCACTTTTTGTTATATAATATTAAATTTTCATAATTCAGTTTTGATTTTCATTATAATTCTTATATTTTAATACTTGACAGTGTCATGGGGTTGGGGAGGGGAAAAGGTTTTACGACTTTTGTTAAAGAAATGGATCATTAATTATACCCATTGCTTCAAAAAAACTGCTTGGGGAGTATGTTAAAAATTATTCAAAACATTTTAAAAAGTATTTGTCCTGGATGCAATGATTGATTTCAGTATAACGTGACTTTTTTAGATTTGTCCGAAATTTGCTTTTCTTTGTGAAATGAAAAGTTGAAAAAGGTAAGTTTATTTTCAATATTTTATTGGTGATTTAAAACTTATTTAAATGTGAATCTGATTGTTCTGGATGAATATAGTTAAATACAAACTAATTAAACTTAAGGTTAAAGCCGCATTGTGTATCTTATGAACCTCTTGTACAGTTGGTTCTTACTGATGTAAATCGTTTTCAAATTATATAAATAGTCCATTCTCCAACACTGAAATAATTTCAGTTAATTAGAATTATCTGCTAAAATTTAAATGAAGCATACTTAGGGACTTGGGTGTTTTTTATAAGTAATTGAAAAGGCCGAAACCCATGATACAAGAAAAGTCACAAGTATAAAGGATTAAAGATCGTTAATTTGAAATTTTCAAAGAGCGTAGCTCAAAATTTATTTCGGGATTTTATTTAGCATAGACAGACGCGCTCCAAGGTTAATGGGGTCGTCTCAACACAGTTCGACATGTATACCTATTTTAGTGGGGTTTTTATGTATAATACTCTTAATTACTCTAATTTCTCCCCTGTAGTCAATTCCTAAAGTCGACGCTTTTGATTTATAGTAATTTTTTAGACTATTTTGTTGTAAATTAGGTTTATGATAAGTATAATCTTTCATTGTTTATTTCTGTTTATTATGTCTTTTAATTTTTTCTTTAGAATTTATTCGTAGTATTTTTTCATAATGAAAACAGTAAGCTTTTAATAACATGCTTATACGTATACGAACAAGCTTGAGCTTTTAACGAGTCGTAAAATTTCGACATTTGATTTCACAAATTTTATAAACAAAAACAAATGTTACTTCCTTTCAGTTCAGTAAATACGTAAATTTTAAGTGACTTTTTTTTAATCTATAATATTCAATTTATTAATTTCAATAATACCTTTATTACTCAGAATTTTCTTTACTAATTGTTCGAAACTTGATATACAAATTTATCAATATGAATCAGGGTTTGAAAATTGAAAAAAACATAAAAATATTCTAGTATCTGTCAGATGATAAATTCGGATTTTCTTGCGGTTTGCATTTGCAGTTAACAATCCAAAAAAATTTGTTCGAGTTCGAGCCGCGCGCTACCGGAGTACCGGCAAATGAAAAAGCAAATGGTAGAATTCGAATTTCAACAAAAGTAATTCCTAAGTAAAAATATCCTTAACCGAGGTAGAAATGTCGTCTCATAGAAGACATGACGATGATAGACGCCGAGACAGCGACCGAAGAAGGCGCTCTCCTTCAAGTTCCCCAGTTCCAAAAGAAAAACGGAGCGATGACCAACTTCCAGAACATTTCGGAAGGGTATGCATAAATGTTATATCAAGTTCACATTTTGAAAATATTTATTAAATTAAATGTTCGTTTTTGTAAGAAAATATACGTTTAATTTTTCGTACTTCGTCAACTAAAGAAAGCTGTTCGTTCTCATCTCATATGTACATTTTTTTTGTTACCCTTTTAGTCCAATTCCAGTCGCTGGCCCTGCAAAATTTCGAAAATCATGCTTTCCGAACTGTGTCTTAGCTTGCGATATTTTCGGTATCTCTAAATCTGAACGTTAGTTAAGCATCCCCTTCTTTTGATTGTTTTACATGGTTGCCAGAAGTAACTATTTATCGCTCCTTACAAACTCGCCAAAATTCGTATGTTGTCTTTTTGCCAACAACTAGAATTTTACCTTGCAATACCAGGTAGTGCTTTGTTTGAATCATTAACCATTGGGAATGAAGGATTTAAAATGTTCTACAATCCAAACAAAGCTGCAAAAAAATCTGAATCAAAACTGTTTTTTTTTGCCATTTTGTAGGGTTTCGTTTTACGAGTAGGTTTGGTTTCTGAACATCCAATTATTATGGATTATGTGTATTTTAATTCAGAGTTTTTTTCTAGATTTGAAGGGACTGGAAAGCTAGTTTTTTTTTTTAAAAGTCATTTCTTGAGTTTTTTTTTTATGAGTAGGTTTGGGCAACATTTAACCCTACGGTGCTGCTTGGCGCGTTTTCAAAACCTCAGGCAATTTGGCGAAACTTGTGTGGTTTTCCGTTGAAAGAATTCTTCACGTCGATACATAACCCTTGTTCTATCGAATTGGTTGTAAGGGCCATACTGGGGCTGCTATGACAAAACCAAACTCGCTTCACAATGGGCTAGTAGTGGCAGTATGCACTTGTTTAGGGCTCTGGGCAATATTGTAGGGCCCATTGAAAGCCTAAACACTCATTTAGGGCACCGGGTAATTTAGTTTTCTATTAAAAGAACATCAGTATCCGATATGGGGCAGTATTGTAGGGCCCATTGAAAGCCTACACACCCTTTTGGGACGCTGGCAAATTTTTACAAAACCAAACCAAAAAAAGTTATTTTGGAAAGAAAATTCATGTTCAAAGACCAAACCTACTCTTAAAACTAAGCTCTAAGAAATGACAAGTAAAATTCTATGCGCATAACACCAGCGCCACCTACCAACAATGCATTTCGCCAAAAAATGCTGTATCAGTAAAAAATGTTTATCGTCCTCTTCAAGGGCGCCTAATCCTTGACGGCAGAAGCACTGTTGGATTATTAATTTATTTATTAACCAAAAACGATACAAGATATAAAAAAAAATTATTGACAATTTGAAAAACTAGTCACAATAACTGCAGCTAATTTTATTTCTTTTGTCACCATATTATTGAAAATTCAGTCGCATTTGGCGACTGGCAATCACTAATTTTTTCGAGCCCTGGTTGAACCTTAAGAGGGGCTGTCAGTCCCATAGAGCCAATGCATTATTATTGAAATCATAACTTCCTCAGAAGTATTGATTAGCCATGTTATCCCATTTTCACCAGGTATGGTAATCATCATAGCCAATTTAAAACAAAATCGAAAAGAAAATGACATCCGGTTATTTAATTAATAATTGATAAAGTTTTAAAATAGTGTCGCCATCTGCTGTATATTTTTGGCATCTTAAAACTTCAAAAATATATGATCAAATAACTAGATAACATTTTCGTTTCGATGTTATGTTGATTACCATCCTGGGGGAAAAGGGCTAACATGGCAAAGCAATACTTCTGCGGAAGTTGTGATCCCAAAACTAATGCTCTATGGGACTGACAGTCCCTCTTAATTGGCCAATTATCTTTCTCCTGTTCCATTTTACTAAACTAACTGGTCTATTACATTACAAATTTGCTATGCTCAAATATTTGTGCAGCTTTAGTTTAAATTTTTTATTTCTTAAGGACATTGATGATATGCTCAAAGACGAAAGAAATGTGTTGCAAAAGATGGGAGACGGTTTCAACGATAGTCCTTTAGCAGAACTTAAAAAATGCATTGATGGCACAAGAAAAATAAAAGTATGTATTTTTTATTATTTTTTGGTTCTGAATTTTAATTTTGTTTGTACAGATCATTGTTTTTCTTTCCTTTTAGGAAAGAATTTTTTTTTGTGGCATTGACATTTTTGAATGGTTTGTGTGTCTGCTCATTACTTATCCGTGGTTCTACATTAGGATACCAAGTACAAGGCTTCTACAGCCTTTAAAACACATTTGTTTCACAATTGACAACTCATTTAGTACCTTAGAACTAGCTGTAAAACTTGTAAATTTAACTAATGTAGTTTTTATAAAAATATTACTGCTAACCTGGCATAGTGGATAGTACTTCTAAAAATATTTTAAGCCCATAAAGAGATTTTTGTCTTGTCAGTCACTTGTGTTTATCCAAATAAGGGTTAATAAAAGTATGTTTAGCCCTCTAAAATCCAAGGATTTTTTAAGCAAATGTCTGTTGGTACCGAAGCTAGGGCCCAAAAAAAAACACAAATTCCACCCCCTCTACAGGGCAATTAGTGGAGACAACTCTCCTGTCGCTGAATGGATCGACCTCCCACAGTACCACCTTTGACACTAGGCCACTTAGCAGCCGACACTACTACAAAGTGTGACCGCTGTCAGTCAATAATAAATTGATGGGATGGCGGCTCCGAGTTTCGAAGTACTTGGCAGCCAATCTTCTTTGAAAGTTGGCGATAAAGAAGGGTCATTCTGTTGTGTTCGTTTCTTCTCCCCATAAGAATTTAATCGTTTTTAATATGGCCAATAATTATTTAGTTAAAAGATTCAATCTTTTAGATTAAAACTGTATTCAGCATTGGACATATTATCAGTGAAAACTACATAGTTGTAACTGAAAATGAAAAACCTGGAATTCGGGGATTTAGAATGGAATTTTCTTTTTAGAAATAATCACAAAAAATCATTTGCCTTCCAAGTTTTTTTAATATGAATTATAAACTTCGGATTAGATTTTTTTCCCGAGCTTTTCAATTACTTTTAATTTTGATGCGCTGAATTTTTTGACGTATTACACTCGTATATAGCATTTGTAGTTTGGGCAAAGAAAGTGGATGACGAATAGGGATACACTGAATATTCGATATTCGGCCACTTTGTCCGAATATTCGGTTTGTCCGAATAGCTTTACTATTCGGCCGAATAGTGAAATTTCTAAAACATTGACAAATTCCCAAACAGATCTTGTTTTCTTTTTCGATAGACTCAAATTCTTAAGTTTTTGTTATTTGTAATGTTAAATCAAGCTTTACTCAAGTTGTATTAAATAAACCATAGCCCCCTACATATAATGCCGTCCAAGCTCGATCAAAATTGGAAGTCATGAGAAAGCTATCAATAGATGGCGCCATGGCGCGAAAAACAATGTGCTCGATGACATGTGTTGTTTGTTTACACCCAGTTTGCTGTGATTGTGATAAGAAACTTTGGTTACAAGAGTTCGAAATTTATAATTTTTTTGTAAATGCAAAAAATAATGGCTAGTTTTTTTGCATCATACTATCCTATAAATCAAAGAAAGAACACAGTGTTTCCATATAGGAATTCCTACAAAATGGAAGCTATTTGGTAGGGAGTTTTTAAAATTATTCTTTTTTGGTGAAAATTTATCCTAATATATAGTTTAAACACATATTTACTTTTTTCCGATCTAGATTTTAAAGTTAAAAAATATGTGCTTGCTGTTTTTAGCTTTTTAATCTTAAATTTTTAAAAATTTTGATTTTTGGCAGTAGTATTCTGTAACAGTTTTTACACTATTCAAACATGTTGAAGAAGGATTTTTAAAAATTTAAAATGGTATTTTATGGGTTTCTCTGGCAAATAATATTGCTTGGAAGCAGAAACAAAATAAAAAAAGAACTCATTTGTTTATTTATGTTACTTGGACCGAGCAGTATTCGAAATAGCCCGCTGGATCCGTCATTCACTGTCACCGCGAATACATTCCTACTTAAATATGTGGCCGACTACCAACAGATGGCGTTACTTTTTGAGGACAGCCTGTGAATCCATGTTATTTCTCGAGTTTACTTGGCATTCTATGTAGGAGGCTATGAATAAACATGTCTTTTTAAGGGCACAGTTACAGTCAGTAAAATAGCAATTGTAATTTTTTCACTAAAAGATAAATAAAAAATAATTTTGTAAATTGTATAATAATATTGTAAGCCATGGTTTTATTATTATTTTTTTCTAATTTTCATTCCACATCGGATCCACTTACTTCTGTTCTTGTTTTCATACTTCTGTTTTCGTGATGTGATTTTACCTTGTTACACTTTTTAAAAGGCTTGTTTTAATAACAAACGAGTACTACTTTATTGTGTGTTGCTTTAATTAAAATTTTAATAGCTATATTGTATTAAAATTATTGTGGGATTGGATTGTGTACTTATATTTTTATGTTGAATTGAAATTGATGAATAATAAATACAACTTAGATCTGACAAAAAATAAAAATTGGTTTGGCCGAATATTCAGTATTCGGCCAAATTTGGTATTCGGTGCATCCCTAGTGACGAACAAAGCCTTTATAAACGCTTCCACTCTTTACGTTATAAACATATTGTGGAAAATAAAACACAATCCTAGTATCTTTTCAATTGATTTTCACTGCACTGTTAAAAAATTGGCGATTGGTTTCACTATAAATATGTTCTTAGTAGCTACAACGGCTGTGTTTGAAATGTTTCGCCATATTTTTGGTGTTCTGTTGAACCATTTATCATGGTTTTGTTTCCAAAATCTGAAAAATGGTTCAACTGAATACCGAAAGTATGGTGAAACATTTCACCACACAGCCGTTGCTAGAAGTATTGTGGTACTCGTTACAGCGAAAAAGGCTTAAGCTTTTCTCTCTTTTTACTGATACACAGGTAAAGTGCGTACAGAAACCTACGTTAAACATAAATAAAAGCTTCTATATATTGCAACACAGTACATTTTTTTAAATTTAAAATTGCATGCAGTTAAACATAAAGTTACGCCCTTTTCTGTTCTTGCCTCTCTAAAAATGTCGTCTAAAACAAATTAAGTTTTTTTCTCTCTTAAATTCAAAATGCAAATCCCATGTTGCACTAGTACTAATTTTAATATGCAGAATGCAACAATCAATTTTTTTCAAAGATTCTCAGAAATTTTCCATACCGATTTCAAGTGCCAGTTCGCTCTCAAGACTCGTATGATAATAGATTTTAGATAGCATTTTTTTAAATTTTATATATAACAAAAGATGAATCATTAAAGTTTTTATACTGCTTATTAATACCTATTAATTAAAAATATACGTGATTTCTAATATAACTAACTTAAACTTGTTTCATTAAAACTTGCATAAAGATAGATGATTATAAGATTGTGATAAATAAATCAATTTAAAAATGGGTGAGCAAAGCAATATGTATGTATATTGGATTAAGGGAGAATATCAAAGTCAAATTCAGTTTAGAATAAAAAAAGTTTACTTCTTTGCTTTAGCACATCTGACAAGTTTCATGCCAAAAAATGCAACCCTGTTGTTACCCATCTCTTTGTATGTGTGAATCCTTTAGTCTATTGTTATGGCACCGCTTATATTTTACGACCCCATGTCCATTCCCCGTGATGGGGCGGGGGGGAATTTTCGTGGCTGTATTCTCGGACGGAACTGTGTCCAGAGGTCTCGGGCGATTGGGCCGGGACGGGAATTAAAAGGTTACAATTAATGTATTTAAGAAGACATTGCATTTAGTTAAGTTAATCTTGAGTTCCAATTTACAGAGTTCCCACTAACCTTAAAAAAAACTTTGTTTGATTTTAACTTTTTGTATGTGTGAAGAAAGAAAAGATGTCTAAACTCTACCCTAAGCTAGATTTCAGAATATTGTCAACATGTGGAATTTAAAAGAGAAGCAAATCAAGAATTTGTTTCTAATTTTATGCTATGAATGATACCAGTATTTTGCATAAACATTTTGTTTATCTTTCAGGTGTATACCAGAAACTTCAAAGAAGTACGCGGCATATGCACAGGCTACGTGTTAGCGTTTGATAAGCATTGGAACATCATACTAGTCGATGCTGATGAGGCCTACCTTCGCCCCCGCACTGCCAAGACCCCATATCTAGAGGAGGTTAACCCGGATGCGCCTGATCTTCCGGATCTCCCACCTAGAGTGCCAAAGAAGAAGAAAACTGTTGCAGAGAAAGAAGGTTAGTAACTTAAACAAAGTAGTACTTACATGAATGCTACTTGCATCAAATTGAAAAACCAACATTTTAATTTACTTTGACACTTTAAATCGATGCATACGACATGTTTCAGTCCCATTTTACGAAGATTTCTTTTAGCCGTCATGACATTTTGTACAGTTTCTTCCGATACTGATCTGGCATCGAAATCATAGAATTGTACAATTTCTTTTCGAATAGCGTTCGATAAATGAGCTGGCTTAGTGAACCTTGCAGTAGCAACAATAAAAATCTTATCTTACTTGAAAGTTTGCGTGACGTACTTTCTGCTGATAGTGTAAAAATTTGCATGTTTCAAATTTCTCGCATTGGTATAGCCAATCGAATTGTCTCATTCTTATCGCGGACGCGCTTTACCTAATATGAACGTATTATAATTGAGCTTGAAAATCCAAAATGGTTTTTTGTTTGTGCATTTTGCAAGGTGACCATTCTAAAAAGGTGGATTTTGAGTATTGGTTCATTTGACATTGTCTGTCTGAAACCACTCTATAGTTCAAATTGTGCTATAGAGTGGTTTCAAATTTGGTATGCTAGTTCTTAGTACATTGCAAGACAGCATAGGGTTTTAAAGGTATTGCACTTACAAGGCATTGTATAAATTATCCGATTTCTCTAACATATCATATCTAATAGCCTCTATTCAGCGGCTAATGAAATAGCAGCGCGTGGTTGGAAGAATAAGTAGCCTAATAGTGATAATGAGAGTAGCAATGATTCACAAATAAACAGTTGACTAAAATCGTGGAAACTTTAATAAAATCTTCTTAAAGTACATATTGTAGACAAAATAAATAATACCAGTCTTACTTTGGAGAAAGGAGTGATTGAACAAGTAGAAAACTTAGTTACTTCATTTTTAAATTAAATAAAACTAATAAAGTTCCATCTGAACTTAAAACGCCCGGCCGAAGAGAGCAAGAGAACTAGAAGACGCCCACCACGCGACGAAACTCGTAAACAACAACGTGGTCACGTGGTCGGTGCCTTCACCGGGACTGCTCGTGACGTCACGGCGTAAATACCGAACCTACCATCGTGACGTCACAAAAGTAAACAACCGTCGTTGCGGAACAAATTGCGTGATCTAATCCTAACAATTGGCCCGCCTCACACAATTTTGCCAAATCTCAAAAGTTTAATTTTAACTTTAAAAAAGTTCTCACTCAATCTAAAAACTACAAAAATGTATAGAAAAAAATTTCAAAGATTATCACATCCTAATTTTCATTACTTTTGAAAAATTTAGCAAAATAAAAGCAATAACAACTTCAAGTATGAATAACTTGATTTTCATTTAATCATCTTGAAAGTCCTCAAACACAAACTTGACTTAAAAGTCAGTCCAAAAATTTATGAAAAAGTTCTTGACAAATTGCTTCAATTTTTCCCTAGTTTGAGGTTTTGTAAAAAGATCGGCTGGATTATTTTTTGTATTGACATACCGAAGATCAAACAATTCCTCCAAAACCAAATTCCTCAAAAAATGATATCTGACATGAATATGTTTCGTTCTGTGATTTTCGATTGATGATTTTGAAAAATTAATTGCAGATTCATTATCACAGAAAAGAGTAGGCACGAAATCGTTACAAATAATATTGTTATCTAAACACTCATTTAAAATTCGAATAATCCAGACGAGCTCTTTACTGGCTTCAGTAAGTGCCATGAATTCGGATTCCATCGTTGATAAGGCAACACTCTTCTGTTTACTGGTCTGCCACAGGATTGGAGCACGGTCGACGAATAGGATGTAGCCTCCCAGAGATATCCTATCATCCCTGTTGGCAGCGAAGTCTGCGTCGGCATAGCACTGGATGTTGAGATCCTGCACTCCTGATAGGTCGAGCATCAGATCTTGGCTCTGTTGAACGTAGCCAAGGAGCTTGATCAAAGCATTCCAATGAGCGATTCCAGGATTGCTTTGGAACTGAGATAGGATGTTGACTGCGTGGGTTATGTCCGGACGAGTTCGGCTGGCAATGAACGCTAAGCATCCAAGGACATTCCTGTATGGCAAGTTGTCCATCTCCTTCTGCTCGTCGTCGGTCTGTGGACACTGAGACTTCGAAAGAACTGTCCCTTGGGCTATTGGAAGAGAGCAAACAGGCAAATGATAGTCGTTATAGATATTGCACACTTTCTGTATGTAGGATCTTTGATGTATAAATAAAGATTGGTTTGTTTCTTCAAATTCAACTCCTAATAATTTCTTTGTTCTTCCCAAAACTTTCACATCAAATTTACTTTCTATTTTTAAAATTGCAATTTTAATATCTTCCTGCGTTCTTCCAAACAAAACAATATCGTCGACATACAAAAGTAATAGTAATTTGTCCTCAAAAATGTAAACACAGTTCGCCCAATCTAACTTCTTAAAATTGAATGCATCCAAGGTTTTATGGATCTCGCCAAACCACTCGCGTCCACTCTGGTAGAGTCCGTACAAGGCTTTGTTTAGGCGGCAAACGTGATTTGGTTTTTCTTCGTCTTCAAATCCTTGAGGCTGTCGCATAAAAATGGTTTCTGAAATTGGGGCATAAAGGTAGGCGCACTTCACATCGAGTTGACAATGACTCCAACCATAGAAAGACACTAAAATTGAAAAGAATAGTCTTATGACTGCAAAATTTACCACGGGACTGAATACTTCATCGTAGTGTATTCCCTTGAGCTGATCGAAACCTTTCGCAACTAATCGGGCTTTGAAACGTACTACTTCGTTCTTTTCATTACATTTAGTAGTAAATACCCAACGATTGCCTAAAATTTTATCGTGATCGGGCTTCTCGACAAGGTCAAATACATCTCGATCTTTCATAATTTTGATCTCTTCTTTCATTGCTTCTTGCCATTCATTTGATTGTGGCGTCTTCAAAGCGGATTCATATCCCTGTGGTATCCTGATGTCTTCTAGTCAGATATTGTCAATATTCAGTCCTTCTGAATCGATGCTCACAACGCCAGAAGATGTATCCTTTCCGCTAAAATTGAACATTTCAGGGTGGTACCTTATATTGTTTTCCTGGCAGTATCTCTCAACTTCGTTGTGAGATCGTAGCCTTGCCTTTTCATCTTCTCTTACTTTATAATAGATGTCTACCCGCGATTTGTCCCTTCTCATGACAGGCTCTCTCATCCACGTGACGTCTTTTAGTTTGGTGGTTTCAGGAGTAGTAGAAGTAGTTGGTAGAATTACTTCAGCCTTTACGTCTTCTATTTTCACAACTTCGACTTCGTCTTCACTTTCTGTGTCTTCTTCAGAATAATACGGATTGATAAAAGTTACTGGTTTCTGAGGAGATTCCATTCGGTTTTGATCTTCGAAAGTTACATTGTCTCTATAATTTTTCTTTCTTCTGGAATCCAGATCCGATATCCTCTTGTTTTCATTGCATACCCTACCATGGTTCCCCGCTTGGCTCTCATGTTCAGCTTTTTCCTTAGCTGTTTCGGGATTCCGACGTACACTGGTGTTCCGAAGACCTTGAGATGTCTGACAGAGGGCTTTCGTCCTCCAAACAGCTCGAAAGGTGTCTTCACTTGATTCCCATGACAAAGTCGATTCCATGAGTAGGCGAAATAGAGTAGTGCTTCAGACCAAAACTTGTCTTCGAGACCACTGTCCCTCAGGTTGGTTCTCACAGCATCAACAGCGGTGTAATTAAATCTTTCTGCCACTCCATTCTGCTCAGGGCTGTAGGTGTTGGTGCGTTCGGCTCGGATTCCTTGATCTTCAAAGAGAATGTTAAACTCAGCATTGCAGAACTCCAGTCCGTTGTCAGTTCTGACGTTTAAGATCTTCTGTCCTGTAAATCTTTCAGCCCGCTTCTGGAATCTAATGAAACAATTTAAAACTTCAGTTTTATCACGAAGAGGATAGACGGTGACTTTTCTGGAGAAATCGTCGATAATGGATAGAAAATATCGATGACCTTCGACTGACTGGGTTTGAAGAGGTCCACACAAATCCATGTGCACAAGTTCTAAAGGCTTCTGCGATCTTATCTTTCCAATCGGTTTGAAAGATTTCCTTCTAGCCTTCCCTAACTTACAAGATTCACAGTTTATGAAGTTGTCTTTGAATTCAGGCATTCCTACGACACTCTCCTTTGACTTTAAAATATACTTTGTGTTTATGTGGCTGAATTTCTTATGCCAATCCATCAGGTTTTCTTTCGTCGTTGCTGCTGCCGCCGGCTTTGTTCTTTCCGTTCTTTGTGATGTCGCAAATCCTTCCAATTTATCGGGATATGTGGGGTAACAGAAATAAAGGCCATTTTTCTTATTGGCGGTGAAAACTGGTTTTCCACCTTTACCGAAGATTTTCATTCTTCCCTTTTCACCAACGAAACGTCCGCCTGCCTTGTCTATCAACGGGCCCGCCATCAAATTACGCCTTAGCTTTGATGAAAACATTACATTATTTAGATTAACTACTTCATCTTTAAACTGTAGCTTAATCTTTCCAACACCCTCGATAGGACAAGACACACCTTCCACTGCCACAAACATATTTGCATTGCTCACCGGGTGCAGTTCTGAAAATAACTCTTTATTTCCACAGAAATGTGCGCTTGCAGCTGTATCCACTATCCACGCCTTGGAGTTGACATTCTCATTAAAATTTGCCTCAACAACGAAATTCTGCTCTTTATTAAAACTTTTTTGAAACTTCGTACGGCATTCCGCGGCTTTATGACCCATTTTTCCACACTTAAAACACTTAATCTTTGATTTTTGGGCATTCTTGTTGAACTTATTTGGCTTACGTGCAGTGGGGTTAAAAATCTCTTTTGAACTTTGCAAAGCAACCAGTTGCTGATCTCCATGTGCTTGTTTTAACCTAGACTCTTCAGCTAGTAACTCATCTAATACTTTATCAAATACAAAATCGTCATCTTTCCACCTATATATAGTTTGGACGATGCTATTGTACTCAGTGGGAAGATATCGTATTAGCTGGAAACTTTTTAACCACTCATCGAGTTTAAGGTCTACGTCAGCTAGTTGGATCATAATGTTCCTTAATCTAGCAGCATACAACCCAATCGGTTCCCCATCATTGATTCTACAACTAAAGAATTCATCAGTCAGCCCCATGGCTCTCGCTCGGGATTCTGGACGGAAGTGCTTTTCTAAAGTGTCCCAGGCTTTCTTAGGATCTTCATCACTACCCGTTATTAAAATCCTATATTCACGTTCTACAGGGTTGCCAGTGGCGACTAAAAGGAGACTATTTGCTACTATTTTCGACCCCCGGCGACTATGGCGACTTTTTTAGACAAAATCAAGCTGAAAGCGACTATTTTCAGCATTTTGTCAACTATTTTCAAGGATGGGCGACTATTTCAAATTTTTTCCGCGAGATCCTTGATATCCTTTATTTTGGTATTAGCCCCCTTAAAATCATCGGAAGGCCACATATTACAATCGCAGAATAGCCAAAATCCTTCGGTCGTAAAATCGCCGGAATTTCGCGATATAGATCGGCGGAATATAGAGTAGCCTAACCAATTTTCGGGACTGTAGGATCGCCGGAATTCCGGGATTGTTGGATCGCGGGAGTTTCGGGATAGTAGGATCGCGGGAGTTTCGTGACAGTTGGATCGCCGAAGTATCGGGACAGTAGGATCGCCGGAGTTTCGGGACCGTTACAGTAGGATCGCCGGAGTTTCGGGACATCAGGATCGTCGTAGTTTCAGGACATCAGGATCGTCGTAGTTTCGGGACAGCAGGATCGCCGGAGTTTCGGGACAGCAGGATCGCGGGAGTTTCGGGACAGTTGGTTCGCGGGAGTTCGGGGACAGTTGGATCGCTGAAGCATCGGGACAGTAGGATCGCCGAAGTATCGGGACCGGGACAGTAGGATCGCCGGAGTTTCGGGACCGGGACAGTCGGATCGCCGGAGTTTCGGGACAGTAGGATCGCCGGAGTTTCGGGACAGTAGGATCGCCGGAGTTTCGGGACAGTAGGATCGCTGGAGTTTCGGCACAGCAGGATCGACGGAGTTTCGGGACAGCAAGATCGCCAGAGTTTCCGGACAGTTGGTTCGCGGGAGTTCCGGGACAGTTGGATCGCCGGAGTATCGGGACAGTTGGATCGCGAGAGTTTTGGGATAGTTGGATCGTGGGAGTTTTGGGACAGAAGGATCACCTCTGGTTTGGTATAGTAAAATCGTCAGAGACGCGCGATTACGTGCGGATAAAGTAGTTTTTTTTGGTAATAAGAATCTATATTTTTAATCTGTTGGCTGAACCTTGGCACATCTCAGAAGTTTTGTGTAAACCATTATAACTTTTAGTTATTCGAAAAAAATATTAAATGTGAATTGAAAGTTATGTAAAAGATATTTAAAAGCAAACTTCACTAACTTTTATGTACATATAGACAAGATACATGCAAAACTTATGTTCTTTTAACAAATTAAAATAATTTGATTAAACATTAATGTAGCATAATTAGCTTGCTAAATAAACTGTGTAATACTTCATTGTACAATAAGCTTTTCATTCACAAGTTCAAGAGGCTTAAAAAAAATTTGCAGGGAGTAAAAAGAAAAAGACTAAAAAGGTCATAAAATTAACTTGCAAATAAGCTATTTCATTACTCTTTAACTCACATTGTAGTTGATTGTTCAAAATTTCATGATTGTTCTTGTTCTTTTGATTAAAAAAAATAAATGAACAAAAACACTTAAAATTCAAATGTTTGTTAATGTTTGATTAATTTGACCTGCAACTACACTACTTTATTGAGTATTAAATACTGTAAATCAAACTACAATAGCAAAAATTTTTTTATCAGAGTTGTGTTTAAATGACTCTTCTTTTTTTTTAAATAATACATTACTTTATTGACTTTTGGAAATTGCTAAAATGCTATTTTGATGTTTATACTCTGTGCATAGTAGTGAAAAGAAATTATATCTACCTGATATAATATTTTCATATTTATAAAAAAGTGAAAATGTCTATTTTTGTTAACTTGTATGTTTTGTGTTTGATGGAGAAAGTAAAAAAAAATCAAACTAAAAATGCAAAAATGCTTTTTTAATTATTTATTATTTAAGGTAATTCCAAGATGAATTAAGACATAATATTTTAACAAAAGTTCTTATTTTTAAGGGAAACAACATTCTGAGTTGGTCAAGGAAATCAAATTCACATTAGGTGTTTACTGTTTAGCAGGGTTCGAAATTTACAGTCGCAAAATGCGACCTATTCCTTCAATTTTGAGACAACAAAATAAATGTAGTCAAAGTTACGGAGATTAGGTTATCAGAACAGTTAATACCAACTTTTTTCATCGTGATTTTTAACAATCTAATAATCAGCTTGAACTTGAAAAAAAATTAACAGTCTTAAAATCTTACAACTGCAGGCGATCTTAAAATTAAGAAACTCTGGTTATTGTAAAATTTGTAAATGGTGATTCCCTAAAAATTTTTGAGACTTAGTTATCGAAACTCTGATGCTTCTATAATCGCAAAACTCTAGTAATTCTATAATCTCGAAACTTAGGCGATCGTAAAAATAAAATCTTCCAGTGGGATACAGTAGACATCCAAATATTGCAGATTAATTTTAAAATACAAAAAATTTTAGTAAAAAATATTTTTTCCTCAATAATGGTCCTAGATAATGTACATTTGCTCCTAAGTCGCACATATTGCTCCTAAATTTTCTTATCAAATTCCTAGCACTGCTGTTTACTAATTTAAGTTGATATAAAGTTTAACATCATCCTTGCTTAAAATCTATCAACTATCATAATCAAAAACTTAAAAAAGTGAACCATTTAAACCATTAAAATAATGAAACCATTAAAAAAATGAACCATTAAAATAATAATAATTATAAGTTAAGTTTCGATTTTGCGTATAGTATTTAAATTTGATGCAACTATTTTTGCTACTATTTTGATAATAAGGAGACTATTTTTGCAACTATTTTGGAAATTCCAGGCAACTAAAGCGACTATTTTTTCCCTAAATTTGACTGGCAACCCTGCGTTCTATATTTAAATATATTATAGTATAGGCGCGGTCTGATCTCAGTTGAAAGTCTTTAGTTTCTTTAGCTTCAGCGGCGGGTTTGGGTTCTTGACCGGACACAATGCGATACGCATTTTTCTCCATGAGTAAAACTTTAATATCTTCCACCCACGTACCATAATTATTACGATTTAATTTCTCAATGATATTATTGCCCGTATTTTCAGCCATTTCTAAGTTTAAGTAAGTAAACTAAAAATTCTTTAAAAGATTTACAATTCTTAAATTTTTCAAATACTCTCGCTCAAAACGCTCTTAAAAAATTTCTTTATGACTATTCATTCATAGACTATCTCTGCCCTTATATTATAACTTAATTTCAAAATACAAATCTTCAAAACGTTTCCAAAATACTAAGTTTCAAAATAAACTAACTCCAAATTTTCTATTAAATCTCCACACTATTTATTTCAAAAACTCTGCTAAAATACTACTCAAATCGGGTTATTCTTCCGGGCGCAACTGGGCCCATAACCCTTAATAGCCTCTATTCAGCGGCTAATGAAATAGCAGCGCGTGGTTGGAAGAATAAGTAGCCTAATAGTGATAATGAGAGTAGCAATGATTCACAAATAAACAGTTGACTAAAATCGTGGAAACTTTAATAAAATCTTCTTAAAGTACATATTGTAGACAAAATAAATAATAACAGTCTTACTTTGGAGAAAGGAGTGATTGAACAAGTAGAAAACTTAGTTACTTCATTTTTAAATTAAATAAAACTAATAAAGTTCCATCTGAACTTAAAACGCCCGGGCGAAGAGAGCAAGCGAACAAGAGAACTAGAAGACGCCCACCACGCGACGAAACTCGTAAACAACAACGTGGTCACGTGGTCGGTGCCTTCACCGGGACTGCTCGTGACGTCACGGCGTAAATACCGAACCTACCATCGTGACGTCACAAAAGTAAACAACCGTCGTTGCGGCACAAATTGCGTGATCTAATCCTAACAATATCTATTATTAATAGTAAAGTAGCATCCTACCTTCTTCTGAAAAGAGAGCTTTAGAAGTATGTGCTGATATTTGTGACTAAATTTAGTATGAAATTACAAAATTACTGTAGGATTTGGTTGCGTTTTGTGACTAGCGGCCGTAAATTTCGAACCTTCGTATTGGTTCGTACGTTGGTATCTCAATTGGTGTGATTATACCATACTTGTATCTTGACACTGCTGTGACTGTGGTTCAAAATTCTATAGACTGTCCTTAAATAGAATTGTCTATAGGAAGCCTACAGAAAGACCAGCATATGGTGTTGCAAGTTCCCCCCAGTAATCTAGTTAACTAGACGTACAGTAGTATAAAGGGCAATGTAACCCATCTCTACCTTTAGGTTCTTATTGGTAGGCAATGGCTTGCAAAAGGCTACTAATAAGTCCAAATCTAATGCGGCTATAGTGGGGGCTAAACCAGGTACCTGTTAAGCCAGTGTAAGAACAGAACATTTTTGCATTCAAGAAATATTTTTTTTATAAATTGCTTGAGTCATAAAAATAAAAGATTGTGAATGCAATGTATTAATATTTTCTCCCATACCATTTGATTATGATAATTGAACGCAGTGTTGTTTTTCAGGTAGTCCAGATATAATAGAAGTGCCAGTAGTTAAGGACGAGCCCATGGAAGTAGCAAAAGAGGTCCCTGAAGCAGGTGAGGTTCCAGCTGCAGAAGCTGGGGCCGATGGCGAGACGAAGAAAAAGAAGCGCAAGAGGAGGAAGAAGAAAAAGAAGGAACCTTCGATGGGCAAGAGAAATCTTCTCCAGGTTTTCATTCGAGGAGATAACATTGTCATGATCTCTATCTTGGATCCTGAAGAAGTCTGATAGACATTAATTCGGGGTTGCCACTCTTACCTAGGAAAGTCAAGAAGTAATGTTGTCTGAAAGCCCCATTTAAAAAAGAAAATTTTAGAAAGAACCTACGTGAAAGTGTTGGTTATATTGAAACCCACATTAAAAATATCGCAATAAGCGATAGTGGAATCGAAGTGGTAAAGAATTTTTTTAATAAAAAAAAATTGTTTTAAGAAGAATGCTTCATACAGCGATTTTTTTTTTAAGCAGAGAAAAAAATGCTTTTCAGAAATTCGTGTTTTTTACAACCCCATAATTAATATTGTAATTAATAAATAATATGAAGAAGTAAAGGAATTTATGGCTAGTGGCAATCCTGCATTTTAACTTCATAAGGACTTTCTACATTTGTCAATAAGAAACTCATAAGCTAAGGGAATTCACATTTGTTACATTTTTTTAATTTGGATCTAACAATTCTATAACTGTTTCGGTAAACTGATATTATTTTCTCCGTTTTTTTTCTATGTGTTAAAAAGTTTACTTTATATTATTGTATGATAAGTTTTAAAATAAAACTGCATTCCTTTTTTTCAAATGTATCATGTATTTAGTTTAATTTAATAGCTAAGCAACACTGCAATTTTTAGAATGCAATATATATAAATAACAAGATTTTAAAATAGTCTACTTCCTTGCAATTACTTTAAATGCTTACTGAAATTCTTATCGAAAAACAATGGATTTATTACAATAACTTTATCTAAAACGAACCGCTTCCGCACAAGATTTTTAAACTTTAAAAATAAGTCTTCAAACAAAGTATTCAGTTTTAATTAAAATTTTTAAACCTGAAAATAGGTTTTTTCATTAAATTTTCTTTCACAAATTAAGTTGAAAATCTATCGTTTGATATGTTTATTTGTAGTTCAAAGAATGGATGCATTTGGTAAATGTTGCCATTGCCTTGAATAACATTCTCAAATGAGTATCAACAATAAAATGTAAAAACCCAATGTACAATTTTTTTAAATAAAAAAACGAAACTTCAATTTGCATTCATAAATGGAAGCATATAAATTAATACTAATCAGCTTTTTATACAAGAAATGGAACAGTTTGTTGCCCCTTTCTGAGTTTACAAATAACAGGCCTCGCAAATGGTCCCTTTTTTCCCTAAAAGTCCTTTTTTTTAAAAAAGTCCCTAAAAGTCCGTTTTTGAAGTAAAATGTCCCTTTTTTCCCTATTTCTAGTAAATGTTTACATTTGTGACGAGTGCGAGTGCTAACGGATCTCAGGAAGCATGAAAATTTCCACATAATGATTGACAGTTTATTTGCCTCTGCGTGATCGCAATAGCGCTTTGTTACTTTTGTAGCTCCGGTTCAGGCAAATCAGTCCAACCAGAATATTTTCCTTTGATCAAGTTTTCGGTGGTGACCTTGATATCACAAGAAAGCTTCATTTTTTGTTTACGTTTTCAAACTTTTTTCGGCGTTTTTTTTGCTTCGGCCTATACTAGGGACTGGGGTTTTTGATTTTAGACAGGTTCGAGTTTTTTTTTTAATCGGAGTATAGCCGAAATTTAAAAGTGTCCGGTGATTATGGGTGTCTGGATAAGCGGTTCTGTACTGTGTAGAATTTTTTAGTACTTAAATGGTTTGCGAAGCCGATTTTCAAAGTTCATGACTTGACGACTTTTAGGAGATTCGCAATTTACCGATTTCAAAAGCATCGCATCGCTTGAGAATTTGAAATTTTCCGGACTTCCTGAAATTCGGTATTTACCAATCTTTGAGATTTTGTGAATCATTAATTTTCAAAAATTTTCGATTTACCAATTTTGAAAGGCTCATGATTCGACGGTTTTTGAAGGTTTTTCATCAATCAAAATGTCTTTCTTTTCAGGTTAAAACTTAAGGAAATAACTCATTAAGCTAACAGATATGTCAAATATTAACTTAAAGTTAGTATTTTTAAAAATTATAATAAATGGAATATTAAAAAAAAACATTCTAAAAAGTATCACATAATCCTATGTTGTGTGGTATTGTTTCATTAAAATTGAAGATTGTGGCTTTAAATATTAGCTAACTTTAACTCTACGAATAACCCTCCCTGCTTTGAGGGTTTTTTTTTGTATTAAATGCCATTAATTTAGATGGTAAGCCTATTTTAAGCATAAAATATAGGTTGTTTTAAATAAATTATTGTTTAGTAACTTTTGTTAATTTACCAATAATTTTCAAGTACAAATTTGAAAATGTAATGGTATAATTGGTTATGCGAGAGTACTTGAAAAATTTAGAAATACGCCTTGAAATGTGCTTGAATTTTTACTAACAATTTTGCTGGACACCCTGTTAACACAATTTTTTTTCTTCTAACCTTTATATTCAGATTTTTAGCAAGCAATAAAAGTACGATATCCTCCATGTTTTGTTTTTTTGCCTATATTTTGATCAAAATAGTTTTTAGTTCTATGCAGTAAACTTTGTGTTGTTTTACTTAATTATTATTTTATGTGAAAAATGAAGAATATTTGATTTTACTTAATTAGCAAATATTTTATATTTAGGAGTTAGTTTTGGCTACTTAAAAAAAGTAACATAATGTATTGCACATCAAAAGTTTGAGATTAGAATTTTTAAATTTATATACTATGACATTACTAATGCATAGTTTCTATAATAAGAAAAATTATATATATTTTGTTCTTAAATATCCTTAAAAATTTTGGTCCCTAAAAGTCCCTTTTTTGAAGAAAAAAAGTCCCTTTTTTCCCTAGGGACAAAGTAAAATTTTGTTGCAAGGCCTGAAATAATGAGCAACCCAAAGAATCGCATTGTGCTACATTTCATGACGTTATTCCAAACTGATCTATAAATAGTAATTTTCCTTCAATTATTAATTTTAAAGTTTCTGATATTGTTGATGCGACAATAGCAACTAAAGGACTAAAAATTAAATTCCAATGCAAATTAAATGGGTGTACAGCGACAGATGTTTGTCCGGACATACAGACAGACAAAATGAATAAACAGTATGATGTCATACCTTTCTAACAAAATTCAATTGTGATCTGACTGATACAACCAATTTTGGAAGGGATTTGCGGACAAACAGTCATTTTCAACATGTCAACCTACTTTTCCATTTTTTTTTAAATAATTCTTTCAAATTAAAAAAAGGAAATGGTTCATTTGTTAGTGATGTTGAATCCCCAAAAAGTCTTTACCAATTGCTCATTGAATTCCAATTGTCTCATTCCTACTTAACTATCTTGCATTATACATCTGCCACCTTTTAAGCCAGAGACAGGTGTGCCGAATATAACATGTACAAACTTAGAAACTTTAATTATTTTAAAAATTAGAATAAAAGGTCAACATGATGTAATATCCCCTATAAAATTATTCTGTCGAGAAATTTTGTTTATAGTATCTTTGATTGGTGATGTAGATTTAGTTCCTCAAACTTAGTTGCTGAAGATTCAGCTTTAACCCCTCCCTATACATGGTTTGTAAAACAAAACTATGAAGAACGGGCAGCGCCAAACCAGCAAAACATACAATTGCTAGTGGGAAACAGCAGCTAGAGAGTCACAGCAAAAGCATGGTCTAGAATTCTAGATGCATTTCATTAAAATTAGCATGTCATTTTAGCTTCCACACTACGTTTATAACGTAAAAAGTGGAAGGTTTTATAATCGTTCAGTCCGTCTGTCTGTCACCCACTTTCACAGAAAAACCACAAGCCCCACAGACAAGTGGGATACGTCATTTTGAAGCAAAAAATCAGATTAGGCTACATTCCAAATTTCATTAAAAAATTTAAATTAGAAGTTTATTTAAAATTTAAATAACTAAAATTTTTTTTATCTACATTGAAATAACATGCAAATTCTATTTTTATTCATATTTTCACTGTTGTCATCCACAAGTCCCACAGACAAGTGCAATGCGTCATTTTAAAGCAAAAAATCAGATTAGGCTACATTCCAAATTTCATTAAAAAATTTAAATTAGAAGTTTATTTAAAATTTAAATAACTAAAAATTTAATCTACATTGAAATAACATGCAAATTCCATTTTTATTCAATATTTTCACTGTTGCCATTTCGTTAAACGTACGAAAAACTTTATTTGAAATAAAAATATTTATTTATGTGATATAATTCAGTTTGGATTGTTGTAATATCACAATAGAGTTCTTTTGATGGTTCATTATATATGTATGAAGAAAGATGCACAGAAAATTCTAACTTGGCATAAAAAAATATGCAAAGTTTCACTTTTATTTTTAAAGCGTCAAATGTACTAATTATATATTTTTTGAACTGTAAATTAAGTTAACAAACTATAAATAAGTGAATTTTCGAAAGAAATGTAAATGGGAAATTAAGGCAACACAAAGATATTTATTAAAAAATATTACATCATTATTCTTCGAACTTCAAACAAATTTAGCAAACGATAAAGTCTAATTATTAAATCTGAGAAAGAAGATTAATGAAAATAGTTAATTTCGGCGTTTAAAACTTTTAATTACAAATAGCTAAAGGCCCTGTTTTTATTAGAATTAAATCGTACCTTTGCCATTCGCAACAATCGCTCGAGAAACTTTAATTCTTTTAGACAATAAATTTAAATAAATTTATTTTTGCGAAATCGATCAGTTTGAAATGATGTCAAATATGTTTCACTACGGATTCTTTGTATGTTGATATGAAATGTTTTCATTCTATTTAAAAGCGAGGAATATTACATATTTATTCTTTGAAATATAAATTAATTTTTGCAAACGATAAGTAATAATTATTGAATTTTCGAAATAAAATAAATGAAACTAGCCAAATTTGGCGTGTAAATGTTTAATATAGAAGTAATGTGTTTGGCGCGTTTATTCCTGTTAAACACAAATGTGTGGAAGCGGGTTAAGTGACAGATTCTGTTACAAACCTACTTTTTTTTTATTAACAGTATTTTTTTTATCCATAACTCTTTTATGCCTATAATTCCTATCTTGTAAATATTTCTTTCAGTTAAAAGATATAGGGGAAGGTCATTTTTTTCTCCTAAAAACAATGAATATAATTTTGTTTCAGGTGTGTAAAACTTTCTAAACTGAATCATTTGGTTTCTTATACAGGGTGTCTAGCCGTTGGGAAATTCTGGAAAATCGGGAATTGTACTTGAATTTTTTAGCGTCGGGAATTATGCTTGAAATTGTTGAAAATTCCGGTGTGCACCGGAAACTTTCTGCAATTTTCGAATTTTATAGATTTATGAAGATAAGCCTTTTGTACCTTTTATTACGAGGTATAGCAATCGGCCGATTTATAAAAAAAATCTCATTTGTAAATTTCAGATTTGCTAATTTTCAAGAGTTCGCGATTTTTCCGTGGATGTCTAATTCCTTCAAAGTTAAGACATTTGTCTTCTCTTTTTTTTTAAGATTAAGAATTTCGCCGAATTTAAATGTTATTTCTTATGGTTTTAATGTTCTCAATTCGTTTGCGAATTTTCGAAGATTCTAGATTTTCTGTGATTTTGCAGTTAGCCTAGATTTATAATTTGGGCGGAATTTAAGGTTATGCGATTCGCTAATTTTCCCCAGATCGTTTATTTTTCAAGAGTTAAATTTTCCTATTTTTGAAGATGCACGATTTGCACATTTTCAGTTTCACAATTCAAATGTCGTATTTGCGATTTCGTCGTTTTTACTGATATGAGAATTTTTTGATTCGCCATATTCAAGGATTCATGATTAAGGGAGCTTCGAATTTTGTTGGAATTTGTCGATTGGTGAGGATCAGTGATTGTCGAATTCAAAGTTTTGAAATACAGTACAAAACAGCAAGTTTAAATAATAAACTAATTTTAATACTAAATAAAAAAATTTCAATTAAAAATTTGAAGATGAATTAAGATTAGATTTTAAGATGTCTTCGAATATCGGTTACCGGCCAATGCAATCCAATAATGCTACCTAATCAGATTTACTTATTTTGCTGCCTAGTAATTTTCCCGAAAACCACCTATGAGGTCGCGTCGCCTCATAATTAATGATTGATAGTTTTTTTTTTTGTCTCTGCGTGATCGGAAGAGCGCCCCGTTACTTTTGTAGCTCCAGTTCAGGCCAATCGGCCCAACCAGAATATTTTCCTTTGATCAAGTATTCGTGAATATTGTGACCTTGTTATCACAAGAACAGCTTTATTTTTTTTTGTTTACGTTTGTTTTTTTGCATTTTTTCTGCTTCGGCCTATACTGGGCTTTTTGTTTTTAGACAAGTTTTTTTTAAAAAACGGGAAATCGCCGAAATTATAGTGTTCGGATTATGGGTTTCTGAGCGGTTATTAGCAAATTTCCGAAAATTCGTTATTTTACTGATGTTTAGTTTTGTGATTTATAATTTTGGATTTTATGGATTTTCAAGGTTGTTAATTGCAATTTCTGATGAAAGATCTTCAGGATTTTATGTTTTCTTGTTTAAATGGTTCACGAAACGCCGTTTTTCGAAGTTCATGATTTGAAGACTTTTACGGTATTCGCAATTTACCGATTTCAGAAATATAACAATTAAACGATTTCTGAGAATTTTGAATTTTCCAGACTTCCTGAAATTCGTGATTTACCAATCTTTGAGGCATTTTGTGAATTATTAATTTTTTTTTTCGATTCAAGTTTTTCGATTTACCGATTTTCTGATTTTTGAAGGTTTTTCATAAATCGGAATGTTCAATTCTAGCTTTTTAGGTTAAGATTTAAGGAAATAACTCATTAAGCTCTCAGATGTAAAATATTATATTTAAGTTAGTATTATTAAAAATTTTAATGAATGAAATATTTTAAAATTACCTTTTATTTTTAACATTTTAAAAGTATCTCATATAAAAGAGAATCCAATGTTATGTGTGTTGTTTCACTAAAATTGAAGATTGTTACTTTAAATATGAACTAACTTAAACCTACGAATATGCCACCCGCTTTGACTTTAAAAAAAAATGTCATAATTTTAATGGTCAGCCTATTTTAAGTGGAATATAGGTGTAGAATATAGATTGTTTTAATTAAATTATATTTTAGTAAGTATTGGTAATTTGTCAATTTTTTAAGTACAAATTTGCCTGAAAATTGCAAATTAAATGACTGATGACTAGTAAAAATGTGTATACATACAATCATGTACTCTGCAACTTATAGGAGACTATAACTGGGCTAAATAATCATTAGTTCTAAAACAAAAACAATTCAAAACTCAATTATTTTCTTTTTTTGCCTAATATTTCTGTTAACTAGTAGTTAAGCATATTTGAAAAAAAGTGATATAATTGGTTATATGCGAGCATCCTTGAAAAATTTGGAAATGAGCCTTGAAATGTGCTTGAATTTTTACCAGCAATTTTGCTGGACACCCTGTTATAGTTAACTGTTAGAAATTACTTATTCGTAATTTTTTAATTTGAGTAAAAAAAATACTAATATTTTACCCAGGAAAATATTAGTATTAGTATCTCTCTATATTAAAAAAAAAGTCAGCTCTTTTAAAGTGTCAGCAGCCATAAAATGATGAAATATTGATGTTAGAAGCCCACATTTTTTTGGGAAGGTGTGTCTCCCTTATGCCTCAACCCTTTTTTTTGTTTTTCAAATTCCCAATTAGTTTTTTAATTAAAAATAAAAATTAATTTCTCTATGTTAAAGTATAGGATTTGAAAGTGTCAGCAGCCATAACATGATGAAATATTGATGTCAGAAACCCAAATTTTTTTGGGAAGGTGTGTCTCCCTTATGCCTCGATGCCCACTTATTTGTTTTTCAAATTTCCAATAAGTTTTTTAATTAAAAATTACAATAAGTCAGCCACAAAAAAAACTTATTCCTTTTCTGCAAAACGCCACAGAAAATCATCAGAAAGGTGTGCTTTTGTTACGTTCTTTTTAAAGAACAGGTGCTCTCTTTTCGGTTCTTTTAAAAAGAACAGTTCTTTAACTTGTTCTTTTTACATTGGTTTTGTGTTTATTTCTAGAAAAGGTTTACAGATTTTTTTTTATAAAAATGATTTTACCTTAAAATATATTATAGCAAGATAGAATGTTTATAGATTAAAATTATGTAAAAAAAAAGATAGTAAAAAATTTCAAAAACAACATAAACCTGAAAAAGCTAAATTTCGCGAGCGATAGCGAGCAGGGGCCCTAGCCCCCTGCATGCCGCGAAGCGGCCAATGGAATTATTACTTTAAAAAGTCATATAACTTAAACATTTTGAGTGAGCCATTGGGTTTTTAAAAAGAACCTGAGAGTAAAAACAGGCTAGGTTAATTCTGCGAAATTAACGGGGGTTGGCGAGTTATTACTAAAAAAAGTAATACAATATATTTTTTTAAGTAATATAACTTAGCGGCCGCGAAGCGGTCTAATGTAATTGCGCAGCAATTCCCGTGGATTTGCGAGCAGGGGCCGTAGAGGAAGAATGCAAGCTTGCAACCCAATGATATTGCGCAGCAATCCAAGGGTGCGAGCTTGCGGCTGAATATAACTATATTACCAAGGCTCGACATAATTTTGTCATAGATACAGGCCTGGATGGCAAAATATGCATAGGCATGTGCAAAGTTGGGTTGGAAAAGTTACGTTCACCAGCGAGATTCCGGGGGTTGGCGAGCGATAGCGAGCAGGGGGCCCCCTAGTTGTATAAAATTCTCCAATAGCCGGCTATTTATCTTTATTTTTTTTAAATTTTGAAATGACGTATGCTTTCACTTTTTTTATTTATACAGATACAAGTTATAAATTTTTTTTTACTGATGAGTGCTTTGAATTTGTTTCCAAAATAAATTTTTATACTTTATGTTGATTTATTTTTCAAAAACTAAATATATAATATTAGGCACAAAATACACTAAAGTAATCTGTAATGAGAGGATTAAAAAAAAATGCTAGGCTAAAATCCACAAATTGTACTTTCTAAATTTAAAAGTAATTTTTGAGTTTCTGGTTATTCGAGCACACATTAAAAAAATCAAAATGTATTAATATAAATTTTAATTTAAGCATGTTTATTTCATTTCTCCCTTTTGTCACAAGTTTTGTGTATACTTAAAAGTATTTAAGTGAGCAAATATTTAATGCATAGTAGAAAACATGAAGTCATACACACTTCTGATTGTAGAATTGGGGTTGTCAAATGAACCTCAGCTTATTTAGATGATTTGGTTGCAATAATTAGCACATTATCCTTTTCTTGATGATTTTGAGTTAGGTTTTTTTCCCCCAAAGGGACTGCTTTTTTTTTAGGGATAGTGAGTGGTGTAGGTGTAATGTGTCTAAAACTGAAAAGTACTAGTGATTTCTAAACACTTTGTGTAAATAAATTTTTCCATTTTTTTTTTAATTATAAGAAGTTGGAATAAAAAAATGTTGCTAGTAATAAAAAAAAATACTAAATATTTCTAAAACCATTTCACTTTATTCCGCTAATATTGATAAATACAGACAATTAAAAAACAAAATCTCTTGCTAGGATAACCACAAATTGGAAAGATAGTTTTGAATAATGTTTTTATATTTAATTGAAACTATTGCACCAATAAAAATGTTTTGGAACCTTAAAACATAAACTACAATTCAAACTACTCTTGACAAAGTTTTTGAGTAAAGTACAAATAAAATGCTAATATATTTGAACAAGGGTTTACATAATAAAACAGTCATAAACGCAGTAATTGTAATTTTAAAAAAAATTTAAACAATGCTGTCCAAGATTTGGCAATTCTAAACTAGAAAATTGTTCATGTAAAATAGTTAAAAAAAATAACACACATAGGCTAGTACAATCACTTTGATTACGTAGGACCAGATATAGATAAATAAAACTATATATTCCACCAGGTATATATTGCATTTTTCATTTTGTAATCCAGTCAATTTCAAAACCTTTTTACTTTGACTAAGTTAAATTATCAATATACAAAAAATTGGTGAACAGTTTATGATGATGCCAAATTGTACATACAATAAAACAAATGATAGCTAATGTAAGTGGTGTAACTACTTTGATAAAATTCACTCATATTACCTAAGCTAAGCAATAACTATGATGTTTAAGTATATATAACGGTATTGCAACGCCCATAGAAAAGTAATGTGTTTCAGAAGAAATTTGTTTTTCATTGGTAAAAAAAAGAACTGTTTGATCTGCTTATTATAGCATAATGGTTTTATTGATCACTTAGAATCACTTCATTGAATAATGGGTGTCTAAATTTTATATATTTAAGTAAGTGAAAAAGTATATTTTGATGGTTATTTATCTTTTCCATGTATAGTAAGATACATTGATTTGTAACAGTTCTAGTATAGAATGTTTGGCTCATTGTTTTCATTCCTGATGTTTTGCTGGCAAAATTTAGCTTCGTAAACTGTTTGAAACATATTTAGTGATTTGCTCCTTGGAAAAAAATACTAATTTCTACCTGGACCAACAGTGTATGCTAGAACTGTACCGTTGTGTTGAAAATTTAATTGTCTGGCGTGATATGTTTCGTTTATAACTTTTTGGCCAAATTATACTTTTTTCACTACATGAGTTTTGAATTTAAATAACTCATAAACTATTTCTTAAAAATATTCTCAAAATTTTTTTATTTATATAGTAAATAACTTTTAAAACTTTGAATTTAAAACTCAATACTTTGAATTTTAAAAAAAAAATCATTTTATAAAAATTATATGTGTTGCTTCAATACAGTGTCTTCGACAACACTAGTTTATACATCTGTTTTCCTTAAGTGATTAAAGCATATAATTGAACATGAGAAGTTTTGGTTTGGCATCGAAATGTAAAAAAAAATTCGTTTGTAACTATGTAGTTTATGTATTTAGATATTTTGAAGTGGAATTTTATTAATCAGTTGTTTATAGCATTATGAACCATTTGAATTTTAAAAAAATAAACAGATCCCATTAATTAAAGTAAACACACAAATTCATTTCCAATATGTGGCACAGTTTGATATTTTCTGATATTGAATAATGAACTTAGTCAAAGTTAATATTAACATTGTCTTGCAAAAATCAGATCAGTAACAAGTAATTTACACGACAAATATCATGATTCATCTAGTCCTTTTATTGTGCACAAGCCTATGTCACACAATCAACAGCTATACTAAGCATTTCTAAAAGCAGACACAGCACAAGCTGTTTTCTACCATGAAACCCGGGGTCAAAACATATAAATTTCACTGCAATTTTTAACACACTTATAGAATAAACTCAATCACGCTACATACTATTTCATATCATATGGATTGTAATTCTTTTTACATTTAGCGTTGGCCTCCA
The DNA here is from genome assembly GCA_019343175.1 of Oedothorax gibbosus. Lineage (NCBI taxonomy): Eukaryota > Metazoa > Arthropoda > Arachnida > Araneae > Linyphiidae > Oedothorax > Oedothorax gibbosus. Next base: position 8,656,760 of record CM033278.1, read on the forward strand.
TTCAGCGTTAGCCATGTTGCTGGGCCATGCCAATATACCCGGCAGGCAAAGAAACTATTACCATGCTGTGTATAATTATGCTTAGCACGTTAAAAACTATGGTACCCTAATAAGGATTTATTGTATTTTGTTTACACATTTAAATGTTACACTATAGTGACAGTAAACAAATACATTTGACAAATAAAATCTCTTGAAAACATGTTTTTTTATGTAGAAAAAACTTAATTAAATTATGCTGATAAAATGTTTCTGTGTTTGCAACCTATTTAAGCTTTTGAATAAGTTGGCTAAGTACTTTTTAAACAAAAGTTAATAAAAAAAAATAGTTTTGATTTTTTAATTATGTACGTCAGATTCGATTCGCTTGCATATTTTTACTAATTTCTGCTTTTATAGACACTAACATTTCTCACTGATTTTTTAAAAAATAAAACATTCTATATTGTTAGATAAAACGGTCAGAACATTATTTCAGCTGTTAATTGATACAGATACTATATTTAAAATGCAAAATAACTTATGGGAAATAAAAATTGCCATAATATGTTACTTGATTCTGATCAATTAACTATTTTATGAGATAAATTTTTTTCTAATTAAGTTCATAACTAATCAAGTAAAATATATAGGATGAAAACAAAATAACAAATACATGCAACATTGAACAAATACTAAGTAACTAATAATAAAACAAACAATAACAAAGCTCATAAATAGGAAAAGAATATTTAAAACAATGCTATAAACATAACACACGTATATATATACACAGATCTAATATTCAGATCATAAAAATACTGCAAGGCGCAATATAACACAAAAACAAAATTACTACTAATATATAGTATGAAATTAATAAAAAAAAAGTTAGTATAATTAGGAGTATATATTAAATAAATTTAATAGTCTAGTATGAGCTCTAGAATTTATTTCGTAAGAATAAACAACCAATTGAGGATTGAGCTACATTTTATATGATTAAAATGTTTGTATTAACTTTGTAGCAATGAAGACCATACAGACCCAGACTAAATTGTGACAAACTGTTTTTCAAAATATATCGATCACTTTGTTTGATGTTGAAACAATACCAACTTAGTCATATATAGCAGTTTGAGTAAGAATTTTAAAGTATAAGTCAAATACAATGTATTACATACTTTTTAAAAATAAGGGTATGCGAAATTAAACTTTTGATACCCTGTTTAGTTACTGTGATAATTTTATTACTGTTTTTAAGAAAAATCAATCAATAACATTATCATTAATAGATATCTAAAACAAAGTATTCGAACATAGCCTACGTTGGATCCTAATTTATATTTGCACCAGATATACGTTTTAAAAAAAACTGAATTTTCAGTTAGTATATTTTAAACAAAAGGTACTGCTTTTTTTTTTAAACATAAGTCATGAATTAGTTATAACGCTGAAGAAATTTCTGCTTATTGTTATTTAAAATATTTTTTTTCTTATTTTAATTTCAGTGCAAATCTGAAATGTAACATTTATTTTTGCTTCATACATTAAATTACAGTTTGGCATAGTTTTAAACTAGAAATTTCAGGAACATTGTATGGCAATATAGCACTAAGTGATTTTACAGTACCACAAGTAAACAAACCGCTATGAAATTTTTATACAAATATGATATTACAGTCAATTACAAATTCTGAACTCTTTGTACATTAATGAATGATATAACATAGAACTGTAAGTAAATGTTAATACTTGTGTTAAAAAATAAGAATTTCACATGTAAACTGCCATTAACATCTCCTATTGAAAGGATATCATTACATAAATTTGCTGTTTTACAAATTTAATTTATTACAATTTACTTTTAAAAAAGTCATTCACAAATAAAGAGCTTAGTGGAAGAACATGCTAAGCTAAGTGATAAAGATATGAAAAAATAACATTAAAGTTTTTAGTTTGCACTTAGATCCATTAAAACGATGCGTTCAAATGATAAAAAGCATTCTTTACTTAAAGTATATGAAACAGGATATACTTATTCTCTTTAGGGGGGGGGGGGGGGGCATGTTCATTGATACAAAAATCTCAATTTTTTCAAAAATGTCACATAGCATGTTGTTCCACTAAGCTCTTCAAATGAACCTTCAACCTTCACAAAATTTAAGAAATTATTATATGTTTTCAATGTGTAGTGTCAAAGCAAAAACAAAATACTTCAACCATACAAAAATAGATAAGTACAAGAAATTATATTTTTGATTTGAATATCCTTCCAATAGAAGAGTTAATATAGAGAAGGGGAAAAAAAGCTCTAATATCCTATTTTCTACTTTCGATAGGCTAGGTGTTGGCTTCATACCAGCACTATACTGCCTGTAGATCTGAAGCCAACAGCTGGTATTGATAATAATTAGTACAGATTCCAGAAGACAGCTACTGCGGGAAGGCCCATTCATTTTGGGCTATGGCACTCGAAACACAGGCGGCGAGGGAAGCATGGGCCGCCTGTTTCTCCGTGGCCAGGTTGAAGTGGCATGGCTTAGCAACGGGTTTATCACTAGGGACCGTGCCGAAGTGGCACGGCTTGGAGAGGAGTTTGTCACTGGGGGGCGCGTTGAAGATGTACGGCTTGGCTAGCTGCTTGGTGTCCGTCTGGGCGGGTGGCGCCAGGCCGTAGTGGCAGACGGGCTTGGCGACCTCGCCCGGCCCGCCACAGTGTCCCTTGACGCTCATGCGCACGTGCAGGTCGAGCATGACCTTGCGCGTGAACTTGATGCCGCAGTGGTCGCACACGAAGGGCTTCTCGCCCGAGTGCGAGCGCAGGTGCTTCTGCAGGTTGCCCTTCTGGGAGAACTTCTCGTCACAGAGGTCGCACACGAAGGGCTTCTCGCCCGTGTGGATGCGGATGTGCTGCTGCAGGATGGTCTTCTGGCGGAAGCGCTTGCCACAGTGCTCACAGCCGTACGGCTTCTCGCCCGTGTGGACGCGGATGTGCTGCAGGAGAATCGCCTTCTGGCTGAACTTCTTGTCGCAATACATGCACGGGAAGGGCTTCTCCCCCGTGTGGACCCGGATGTGCTGCACCAAGATGGCCTTCTGGGAGAACTTCTCGCCGCACCTCTCGCAGCCGTAGGGCTTCTCGCCGGTGTGGATGCGCACGTGCTGGTGCAGGATCGCCATCTGCGTGAACTTCTTGCCGCAGTAGGGGCACGTGAAGGGCTTCTCCCCCGTGTGCAGCCGCATGTGCTGGTCCAGAATCGTCTTCTGGTTGAAACGCTTTCCGCATTCTTCGCACCCGTAAGGCTTTTCACCAGTGTGGATTCGGATGTGCTGCTGCAGGATGGTGAGCTGGGAGAACTTCTTGCCGCAGTACATGCACGTGTAGGGCTTCTCGCCCGTGTGGATCCGGACGTGCTGCTGGAGAATAGCCTTTTGATTGAAACACTTGTTGCAATGTTCACAGACGAAAGGCTTTTCTCCCGTGTGGATCCTCAGGTGCTGCTGCAGGTTGGCCGCCTGGTTGAACTTCTTGTCGCAGTGCTGGCAGATGTAGGGGCGCTCGCCCGTGTGGATGCGCATGTGCTGCGTGAGTGTGCCCTGCGAGTTGAACGTCTTCTTGCACACCTTGCACGCAAACGGCTTCGAGTGGAACTGTGCGTGCTGGTGGAACGAGTTCTTGTCCGCAAACGTCTTGCCGCACTGGTCACAGATCAGGGCTGTGATCATCTGATGGTTCTTCTGGTCGATCGGTGGGGACCCGCCGTTGATGGGTGGAGGAGGGGGGCAGGGCACATTCTGGTTGGTAATGTCCGGCTTTTGATCCTGCTGCTGCTGCTGTTGTTGTTGCTGCTGCTGTTCAAAATTTCTACCAGGTGGGTACAAACCCAGGGGAATGGACTGGAAAGCCATCCCCGAAAAAAATAAATTCAGCATCTAAATTGGTAAAGATTTCCCGCTTTGTATTTCTTTTTATCTCTGCATCTTAACTTTCTAAGTGCTTTTTGTTTAGTTGAAATAAACTTTTTTATTTTACTTAGTTTACAGCAATATATTTTGCAATTTTTTTTTCAAAAGCTAATTTAACTAAAGCCAAAATTCCAAAAAGGGAATTCTAAAATGTAAGCTATAGAGATTCTTAACATAACAAAAACTGTGCAATAGATTTTATAACAAAACAATTGTAAAACATTGCATTTTAAAATAACAGAAAATTATGATTTTTTAAAAATCATATTTGCAATGAAAGAATGCGAAAATATATCGAATATTTGTCATTTAAATCATTTTTGTTTTTCCAATATTCAGATGTTAAAGATGACAGAAATTAATGAATTTTGAACTATGGTAAAATTGCTACCAATGCTAAAAGGTTAAAAAATTATAACTTTTTCTTAAAAGTTACAAATAAATGTATTTGATGGAATTTATAAAATTTTGCACTTATCAAAATACAACTGAAAAAGTTCTGCATCCCAATTTTTTCAATCAAGTTTTACGTATTGATAAAGTAGCCACAATTGGATAATCTGAAACAAAGTGAAAAGACAAAATAAATACAATTATAAAACTCAACAACAAACAAATTTAGGATACAGTTATGGTATAATGGCCAGTTTGTTCATTGGCAACTTTTGGCGAGTTTGAAAATTTAACGTAGGATTGCTATACATATCGAGTTGTATGAAATATGAGGTGTAATATTTACAACATTGGGGAATTTTCTTTGTTTGGCAAAGTAGTACAAATCGCCAAATCGAGACCGGCCGTTATATATCCTAGTTGTTATAAATTTAGTACAAATAAATTAAAAATCTTATCCCTTTTTTTTACTTAATCTTCTGTAAATCAACAATTAATTTAACACACAAATTACAGATTGGTAATGCCTCCATCTGTCTTTTTCTTGTCTCCTCTTGAGCCTTAACATAGCCTCTTACGTCTTATATATTTGGACAGTGGTCAAGTGACAATTTTTTATTTACTGTAGCATTAAGAGGATTGTCAGTCCCATAGAACTAATGCATTAGTTTTGGAATCACAACTTCCGCAGAAGTATTGCTTTGCCATGTTAGCCCTTTTTCCCCAGGTATGGGAATCAACATAACATGGAAATGAAACAAATGTGCAACGAAAATGTTACCTAGTTTTTTAATTATATATCTTTGAAGTTTTAAAATGCCCCCAAATATTCAGCAGATAGCAACACTATTTTAAAACTTTATCAATTAAAAATTAAATAACCGGACGTTATTTTCCTTCCAATTGATGTCATGATGATTCCTATACCTGGTGAAAATGGGATAACATGGCAAAGCAATTCTTTTGCAAAAGTTGTGATTTCAAAACTAATGCATTAGCTCTATGGGACTGACAATCCCTTTTAACAACAGGCAATCTCAGATTGGTACGTATAGGTAGGAGAGGAGGTGAGTCCAAGTAGCTAGATAAGCCCCCTGTTATGTCAAATTCTCACATTTATCACGCTATATTTTTAAGACTGTCACAAAAAGTTATATAAAACAAATTTATAAACAATCTAAATTTTCTTAAAGAGAATGCCCACAAGCAATACTTAATTAGACAACACAAACGTAAAATAGGACTTAGTATTTTCCGAAAGGTCATATTACTCTGAAATGTGGCTAGCTTTGAATCATCTTTGTGAAATATTAATTTTTCCTTACCTATTCTCAAATAATTCTCGGTGTTTTTTTTAATTCCTAATTCTGTATGAAAGTTGCAAATATGAAAACCACAGACAATGTAAAAAAATCTTATTTCGACTCAGTAATTTCTTTCTGATTGTAGCTTAGTTCAACTGTAAGTATGTAGGTACAGGGTTGACAATTCTTAAAAGGTCCCAATCCGTTATTTGTTTAGAGACCCTTTTTAAAATTGCCCCCCCCCCTGTATTAGTAATCATCAAGAGTATCAAGACACCACCTACTTCTCAAACAAATTCAATAATTAAAGCAACATTGAGAAGTTGATGGCTCTCTATATTTTTAAATCTCAACATTTAAAGTAAAAATGGTAAGGTAAGATAACCAGTCAAAAAAATCTTTGATTAAACTTTTTATAAAAAAAGGCCGTCAATTTTTTTTTTTGGCAAGAGATAAAAAAATTCATTTTATTATCAACTAAACTGTAGGTATAAAATAAAATGTTTTAGTTGCACACAAAAATTTATCTGGTATTTCTTTTTATTCTTAAATAATTAACACTTAATTTATAAACCATACAAAGCTGATTGACAAGAGATATTTAAAGCATTTATTTTATTATTAACTTAATAGCATATACTACAAAAATATTTTGGTTGCACAAAATTTTTTTATTCCTTTTTATTCTTTAACAATTAAAATTTAATTTATAAACCAAAAAAAAAAAAAGCTGCTAAAAGGTAACATTTATTTAGGGTTTTCATTCCAATAATTATTTTGGAAATACTATTTTTAATTAAATATCTGGAGAAATCTATTTTTAATTAAATATCTATAAGAACTAAAATAAGTTAAACACATTTTTTTACTTTAGTTTATTAATAAGAGTTTTTATTCTTTTAAGTGAACAAAACAATTGCAAAAACTAAATAACCTAAAATACATATTTAAAAAAAATTAAGGTGTACAACAACAAAAATATATTTTACTTTAAGCCATGTAGGATTAAAATACAATTTTTTAAAAAAGATTTTGTATAAGTATTTATCAAAATTAGACAAAGAATGTTTTGAAATAAACTTTTAAATTTACCACAATAGTTTCCAGAAAATTTATATAAAAATAATGACTGCTATATTACGATGCAATAGTGAAACCGAATCTATTATGTACCTACTGAAATTATCGGAAAACGAAACAAAAACAATAAGAACGGAAAAAGTTATCACTGTGATTAACCATTTAAAAAAGTTTTTTTTTTGCAATAAATTAAATTTTAAAGAACAGTTTCAAAAACTAACGTTAATGTGTCAAATACTTGATTTTAAAACGCTTAATGGTAAGGATTAAGAGAAGTCAAATGAAATTATTGATTTTTAGACATTATTAAAAACGAGACTTTTTATTTTACTAATATTTGGTTGTTTCGGTGTTATCTGAAAATCAAATTGCGCATGTGAAGTTTTCAATTGTAAGACAATAAAACTTTTCCACCCCCGTATATGTCAAAAGTAAAAATAACTCCACAATTTCGACAAACACATTGTAAAACATCACATAAAAAAACACAACAAATAACACTAAAAAACAAACTAAATAAGAAACAAACTAACAATAAATAAATTGTATATTATTGTAACAAGCACTTACTGTGCAAAAGTTTTCTTTTGTTTATCAAATTCGAAATTTTTATTTGTCCTTTCAAACATGAACTATTTTTCAGTAGTGGTTACCCTCTGCACTGCAGATAGTTTTTTTACACTAAAATGTGAAATAAGATGCGCGGAAAAAAAAGAATGAATAATCGATCTACTGGTTTTTACAGAAAGGGTTTTTGGGCAAATAAAAATTGCAATAGAATTTTATGCTTTTCTAAAGTGACTTTTTTGAGTATAATGTTAAATGAAGTACGACACTTTGATCAAAGTGACGCTGCCAAGCTACATTTTTTTTGCATGGGATTTTTTTTGTAAACAATCACCCCGCCTCGTATGAAACGTTGCCATTAAGAAGAGAAATTTACCGGTATTTTTTTTCTTAAAAGGTTTAAAAACGTCTTTACATAGGGTATTATTACTAAATTTTTCCTAAAACCCCGAATATAATATATTTCCAAATACCTAATTTTTTTTTATAAAAAAAGAGAAAAAATCAGTTCGGTTTTAAAGACTGGGATATGGATGTAGTTTTATTTATTTTCTCTTTTCTTTTTACATTATGCAAGAGCAAATAAGAGTTCAAGAAATCTTTTTTGAACCTTTGTAGTACAAAATCTTAAAGAAATTCATTAAAAATAACAAAACAAATGAAAATATAAGCGCATTTATCAGAATCGGCTCTCTTTTATCATCGTTTTAATATTTTAGAAGAGTAGGAAATATTTGTTTTAAACAATTTTAGTAAATGTGAAGTGATCTTTCTCTTCTTTTAAAAAGTACAACCAAGAAAAATTGAGTTGCTTTTTTAAAAAAATAAAGAGTCGTTGGATTTGTCAAACCCGAAAATGCCACCTGGTACGGACGCCGCTTTGCATTATAGCAACACGGCACTGAATGGTTTATTATATTACCGAGATATCTTTGTTAAAAACTTTTTGAAACAAAATATTTTTTAACGAAACTTATTACTGTTGCATTTATAGCAACTTATAATTAACTATATGGTTGTATACAAATTAAGGACCTATTAAAATGTCTTATGAACAAGGATTTTTTTTCTTTATTTAAAAAAACATAACGATTTTTCACAATAAAACATTTTTTGAGAGCGTGAGTGAAAATAACACTTGCTATTTTAAAAGAACATTTTACGGACTTTGTTCTACTTTATTATTAACTTAGTATTTTTTGCTGTAGTTTTTGAAATTCCGTACATTTTAGTCTAGAATAACAATGCTAAAAATTGAACAATAAATTACTTAAATAGAAACTACTAAAATATTCTTCCTACTGATGACACATGACATCCATGAGGCCTTGAGTGGCAACAGAAATGCTGAATGAAAATAAATTATTTTTGGGTCTCGATTGATAAATCAAGATCACTTGGGTCCAGAACACCAATCAGCGCACAGATCGAAGGAAATACAGGAATGAAAGCTGGAAGAATACGTAATTTGCTTGTTTCAGTGACGTTTTTCTTCCACCTTTAATTCCTTATTTCCTTTGATCAATGCTCGGTTCCAATGTTAAATGTTATATTGATTCCTGTATGTGGTTAGAGAGGGATATTTATTTTCAGTCTGTAGTTCTGTTGTTACTCAAGTCTTGAAACCAAAGTGCTTGAAACATGCCCGTAAACTCCGTAACATCTCAAAATGTCTAATGTGAGTCGATACAGACGATTGCGTTAAGTAACAAAACCACACTTTCTTTTTTCTGAAGTGAAACGAAATCAATCTTTTGTCTGTTTTTGTTGGCAAAATATTCCGTTTTCGTTTTTTTCCAGGGTTTTTCATTAATTCGTGCTTTTTTGTACATAAGTACAAATACAAAATTATAACAGTTCTTCCCTCTACTTTTCACATTTTTAACATATAAATTAAAAATCTAAAAATAAGAAGATGGATAAAGATCCGTCAAGCTTCTCTCTTAAAAGTACAGATAAGGTAAAACTAGTTTTGGATTGAAAGTATTGAGTGTTCTCAAATATTCAAATCATTGAACGAATTCATAAACCTCTAAAATAAAATAAAAAATCGCTTGAGTACCGTTTCTGTGAGATAGATTTGCAGACATCATATCTTATTTGAAAATATTTTTGAAAACAGTTCAAACCTTTTTTTTTTACCAGATCTGACATTATAACTCACCATCTGCTAATATATATTGCTTTTTTTACCAAGACTCCCTAGCCAAGTCTCCAGTTATATATTTCGTGGCTTGCCTCGATTAACCTAAAGAATCATGGCCGGCAATTTTACGCCAAATCTGGGAATTCCGACAAATTGGTATTATGGCAACCTTTGGCGAAATTAGCAATTGCATTGACAATTTCTAAATGGTAATCTATTTAAATCTTAAATGCATATAATTTATTCTAAAGTTTTCTTATACTAATATTTAATTAAATTATATGCCTAATGATTTTAAATAATTATTTACTTTTCTTAAATCAATTCTTCATCATTTTAACGTTCTACTTTTTTTTATAAATCTGGTCTGCAATTTAATGAATTTTTCCCTTGTTTCAAGTTGGCCATTTTGAAATTACTTAGTATTTGTGGTCATTTCGAAATGGCAACCATATCGGCAAGTGCCAGGGTTTGTTTGTTGTCCTTTCGACTTGGCGACATTTTTGAAAAGTCGCCAAATCCGGCCACGATTCTTTAGGGTACGGGCAGTATAATTTGAAACCACTGTCAAGTGACGAGATGACACCTAAGTAGGCACCCAACACGACTTTTAAGGGCGACATCATACACAACACGGGACTTTGGAGCATATTTCAGGTGCACTGTGTCTCCCCAGGGTATTTTTTGACAGCACAAATCGTTTTATATGTCAGTAGTTATTTTGGCAATGCCCAGACCCAAACTTGGGACCTTTTGCATGCAAGGCAGGCAATTTACCGATTGGGCTTCCCAGCCCCCATATTTGGCCAAGCCATCTAAGTTGAGACACTTTAAAGACTTTTGCTAAATTAGGTTCTTGAAACATCAGTTGTATTTACTACTCATAATTTAATAGTTACATGTTTTTTCAACAGTATTTTGTTGCCACGTCATCCTTTCAGAGTATCTACTCTTGCCTGTGAGTCCCGATACCACTGAAGACCCACCGAGTACATGCAGAGTATGTCCTCGTTAAATCTGTGGGTCCGAAAGTCCTGTGGGCGGTCATGGCACAGTTTCCCACGGGTACAGGTCCTTGGAGACTATTTCCCTCCTCTTCAGGGACATGTCTAAATTGCGGAGGTGGCGATAGATGGCAGCATCTGTCAGCACGATGCCAAGTCGGATTCCTGCCGTGTAGTCTCTACACCGGCATCTCTGCTCCGGAACCGCACCCATTTGCCTTAATCCTTGTCCACTCCACGGGAAGAGCTTGGGTTTCTCAAGTGGCATATTATTAACAACAACAACAACTCTTTCCTATATTCCTTTAAAATGTTGCTGCTAAATATCTATGTTTTTTAGCCTGAAAATGAAAAGACCTTTGCTGAGTCCTTACTTTCTGATGTAGACACCTACGGAAATGAAGAATCTAATTTTGAGGATGTTGATAGTAATATACCACTTTATTTTACTTATTTTTTAAATCATAAACTTTTTATAAAAGTTTCTCTAAAAATTTATATTTTGAAGATATATTAATCTTTTTTGTGGTATGTTTTCTTTTACTTTAGTTCATATTCAAGAGAACTTAGAAGATGATTTCATTAAGGAAGCTCTCAAATCGGTAAGTCATCGTATGCTACTAAAGGTATTTTGGTACTCAAGTTATGTCAAAGCTAATCTCACACACAAATACATGTCATTAGAAGTAAAAATCACTTTTATTTACATCTCTATTTGATAATTTGAGCAAGGTCAATGTTCTTTATATTGTTTGTTGCATACTTGATTTTTTATTTGGAAAAATTACTTGACTATGTAATCACAGGATGAAAGCAAGATTCCAAATAAATTAAACTTTAATGACATTACACATAGCCTCCTATCGGATAATTCGGAAAAAGTGAAAGATTTTCTTTTTATCACTGCATCACATTTTAATTCAAAATTTGTTCTCATAAATTTAATTCAACTTTTATATATTTTTAAAATTTTATTTTTATAGCTAATGGTTTAAAAAATTTTTAATTTTTAAATTTAATAAAAACATAAAAATTTGTTAATTTAACAAAATTATTAATATGACGATTGGCAAGCAAATCTGCCATGCGAAAATAAGCTTCCTGCCTAAATTCCTCCAAATAAACAAAATATAATGCTATTGAATATCATAGTACATACTTAAAACTTTATTTTGAGCAAATTATGTTTAAAAAAAATGATTTTTAAAACTTTAAAATTAACGTTTTTATTTGGTAAGGAAGTGGTTGAGAATCTTCTCCAAAGTGATGTTAATAAGTTTTGAAAAATATATGTGTTGGTGGAAAAAGTGATAGTTCTTGGATGGGTTTTGCCTTTGTATCCCTTAGACAGTTGGAAATATTTTTTTAAAATCGCATTATGGTTCAGTTGGTAATTTCAATGATTAAACTAAAAGTAACTTTTACCTTTCTGCTTCATTAGGAAGAAAAAGGTAAATTATAACTGATGTATAAGTCCCTTAAGGCAGTTATAATATGTCTCTTATGCTTAGGTCCTGTATGACTGAACTGAAAAGCCTAATTATTTACCAATTACATAATTTAAAAACTCCGTCATACATAACCTAACTGCACAACAGACTTTCATTAAAGGTTAATAGTATTGTCAATTGTTTATTATATTCTTATACTAAAGTACATTATGTTTTGCAGGGAATGGATTTAAGACAGTATTCTAGGCAAATCGAAAAAGAATTAAAAGAAGTTGAAAATGCATCTATTCAAGATTGTATCCTTTTGACATGTTAGCTCTTTAAAGTTCCTTTATTTTTTTGTTTTCTGTTATAATTGTATTTTTTTTATCATATTTTTATTAGCATACATTATTATATATTAGTAAGACACCTAATATTATTAAAATTTCATTTAATAATTTCATTTTAAAACCTTTACAAAAACATACACTTTACTATAATAAAGTTAATTTAAAAGAATTATCAATAACTAAATTTAATTTAAAAGAATAAGTTAATTTAAAAGAATTATCAACAATATTACAAAATTACATAATATTCAATTTTTGAAAGTTCATTTAAAAAATATATAAATTAAACGCAACATTTTACACTGCAGCTTTTCTATTTATTTCTGATTGCTGAAGAAATTACCATTTTTTTAAAAAACATTTTACAATCAATTGCATTAAAAAATCTCAAATTATCACTAAATAAAGAAGTTTGGTAATTTTTTTTTATTTCATGTGATACTGAATTTTAATTTAAGGATTTCACATTAGTTAATTTTTTGGTAAAAAAACTGATGAAATTAAAATTAAGTTAAAGAATTAAATGTTACTTAAATAATCTAATTCAAGATACTTTATTTTTATAAAAAGCAATTAATAAACTTAAATGTTGTTCCACTTTAAAATTTCTACCTATGATATTTTCTTTAATTTTTCACATATATTCAAGAAAGCCAGAATATAGCTAGTTTACATAACCAGATAACAGCTTGTGATGTTATATTAGAAGTGAGTATTATATTGTGTTAATTGTGATTGGTATGTGTTTTTTTTTATAAATTTTTTTTAATTTAAAACCGTACAGAGCTTTCCATATAGTAATTTTTGTATTATATTTTGGATACTGTTATTTTCCTGGTTATTTGTTGAATTATATTTTATATTGTATGTTAAAAAAAAGGGAATGATACTTTAACTTTCCTCAAACTGTTTAAAAAACCCCTCCGGAAGCTGTTCTTGTTAGATATAAAGATATGTGTGAAAAGTAGTAGGGTGGTCCTTAAAAACTAATTTTTGATTTCAAAAAGTCTCACCCCGTCAATTTGTTCATTCATATGAAAAAATAATTCTGGCAAAATTTTAGCCAAATCAATTAATAATAACAAGTGCCCCATGGGGCTTAAAGTTTTAAAAAACGCAAAATTTTGGGGTGTTTTTTTAATAATTCCGTTATAAATCAATATCTATGCCAAATACGAAAAATAGTAAAAAAAAGTTATCTAAAATAGTCAGTTTTAGGTCCGCACTATTATGATGGATAGCGTTTGCGTAGTGTGGCCGTGATTTACTATCTCGTAAAATATTGCTTATTCTTTTCCCTATAACTCGAAACCTGTTACTCATAGATCAAAAGTGTAAATTACAAAGTTGTAGGAAATTTTATATTCTATAACATTTGTATTGAGTATTTTTTTTGTATTTGGCATAGATATTGAATTATAACGGAATTATTAAAAAAACACCCCAATTTTTTTTTTTTAAAACTTTAAGCCCTGTGGGGCACAGGTTATTATTAATGGATATGGCTAAAATTTTGCAAGAATTATTTTTTCATATGAATGAACAAATTGAGGGGGTGAGACTTTTTGAAATCTAAAATTTATTTTCCCTCATGTTAATAAGGACTACCCTAAAAAGTAGTAACTAGAGTAATTTAAAATTGACTTACATAGCATTTAAATCAGATTAAGCAATAAGAATTAATGAAAGTTCAATAGTTATTTTTTTAAAATATGGATTGTTTTAATAGATCAATGCCAACATTCAAGTCAACTCATACCTAAGTTGATTTCATGTTCTGGTGAAATCGATGAATTAATTAAGTTATTTGTTCTAAACAAGAATGTAATTGTGATGGTACATCTTTTAATTTTTCAATATTAGATTTAGTACTATTGTATTTGGATTATATTATGATTTGCATTTGGAAATTTAGTTAGCGGTGTCCAAAGTTAAACTAATTATTATATTTGAAATTAAACATAATTATTTTAAACAATTTTAAATTAGATATATGTACTCAATACAATGTATCATTAATATTTTTCATGTTTTTTTTTAAGTAGTTGACAGTGTTGTTTATTTTTTAGAGGATGGAACAAATGTTGAAGTTGTTTCAGTCAGATCTTGGAAGCATCAGCAATGAAATTTTAACCCTGCAACAGCAGTCCGTATCCATGAATATCCGGCTCAAGAATCGACAGGTTTAAATAACTTCTTACCATTAAATTTCTTAAAAGATAAAACTGAATGCTAAATCTATCACTTCAGCGTATTGCTATTTTGTTATTTTCGGTCAGATGTTAGATATTTTCAAGGATTTTTTTTTATGTTTTTATTATTTGAAGTTTTTATGAATTCAATGTATAACACTGTTTTATGCTCTTTATGATACATTATTTTGCCAGGTTATGAATATGCAATAATATTCTGAATAAATTACTCTTATTTTTATATATTTAAACTAGAAATTGATGAATTTTATGTTCTTTCTAGAGTTGGAAATTCATCCGCAGAAAAATAACAAAATAAACTATTAAAAAATATATCTTTTATGAGGCACTCTTAATTGAAACCTTTATTCCAATAAATTCAAATAATTCTAAATTAGGAACAAGGGTTAAAAACCAGTTGACTATTTTCAGTAATAATCTTTCATTGATGCAGATTTACCTTTGAAATAATTATACTGAATTTAAAATTTTGTTAAAGGCTATAAGGGGAGAGTTAAGCCAGTTTGTGGATGATATGATTGTGCAAGAATCCTTAATTCAGTAAGTTAAATTTCAAGGGTTTTGTTGCAAAACTCATGTTCTCCAAAGTTTAAATAAGATATAGTGTTCTGTTTGTTCATTGGCGACTTTTGATAATGGAAGTTCAATTGGACAAATTCGCCAAGGAACTGGCCGCGACCTATATCTTAGTTATACTTTGGAGATTGTGAGTTTTGCAACTACAACCTTCATTTACATTGTATTTTTTTTTAATTATAACTTTTTTGTTGACTTTTAAAAGCACATATGTATCAAAATTAATTGTATCTATGCAATACAGTGTCAAGGTTATCAAATTCCTTTTTTGGTTGGTGGCAATGCAAACTTATGCACTGATCTTCTAATATAAAAAAAAGTATTCTAGTTTTTTTCCTTGTGATAGACTTCAATCTGTTGACCACGTTGAAAAAATATATAGTTAAAATTTTCTTGTTTAAAAATATATATATTTTTCAATAATTAGCACTATTAACTGTAAAATATTTTTTCATTCATGTATTTTTTTTCTATAGATACAAATTCAAGCTTAATGTTATGTTAATATATAATTTGAACTGCACCAAAGCTTGAAAGGCAATTATAAATTTGAACTTTCATTTATAATTTGAAAAAAGTATACTTTACTGTTACATGTTTATGTATTTTACAGGCATATTTTAGAATCCCCAGTAACTGACAAGGAATTCTTGGAAGATCTTCAGATACTTGATCATAAAATCGCTTTTGTCAAAGAACAGTCTTTTAAGGATGCAAAGTGCAGCCAAGATGTCAAAGATGTTTTAGAGAAGCTAAAAATAAAGGTTATAATTGATTTTATGTATTTAAAACAAATTTTATTCGCCACACATCTCCTTAAACTGTACTTCTGATTACCAATAAGTTATAATGTTTTTTTTTATGTTATAGTCGTTGTAGTTGGTTTTTAAATAAATATATTTTTAAATATTGAATAAGAATGAGGGTAATAAAAAAATTTCATATAAGCAATACACATTGTCAAAAGTGTATTTTTCTAAATTGAATTCTAAAATCTAAAAATATCCTCACTAAACTGAGCATTTGAAATTAGTAAACAGTGTTTGAAATCATAGTGATTTGTTTCGAAAACTTTTATATATATTTTTATTTTAATACAACAATATTTATCACAAACTCTGGTAAGACTTGATCCATTTGGCCATGAACCATTTGGATTTTTAAGTTATCAAAAAATTAATTTTAAAACTAATTTTCTTTAATTTTAAACTATGACATTTATCCTGATAATATTTTAATAAATTCAATCTCTAATCTAAGTTGTAGTTTTTATAAAAAAAAAGTACAAAAGTCTTTTTATAGAATTTTATTTTGTATATTTTCAGGCAATTTCTAAGATTCGAGAGCACCTGCTGCAGAAGATATACTCTTTCCGAAAGCCAATGACCAATTACCAAGTTCCACAAAATGCTTTGCTGAAATTCAAGTTCTATTACCAGTTTTTGATGACCCATGAGCGGGATATTGCTAGAGAAGTGAGGGAAGAGTATTTGGACACCATTAGTAAAATTTTGTTTTCATATTTCAAGATGTATACTAGTCGTTTAATGAAGCTTCAGGTACAATATTAACCATTTACTTACTATTTTACGTGTTTTAGAATAGTGATTAATAGTTAAAAATAGCAGAACATTAATAATTGGCTGACTTATCAACCAGCTTTTTTTATTGCTCTTATTGTATCTGATATTTATATTTTACTCTGTTGTAGCTATTCCGTTTAGTAAAAAGTTTTTAATTTTAAGCTGGGTTTAATTGAAGTGATTAGCACATAAAATGGAACAGCTATGATATAATGGCCGGTCTCAATTTGGCCATTTGCGTTATATTGCCAAGCAATGATAATAACCAAATCTGGCAAACATTTCACTTCATATTTCATATAACTCAATAGGTATAGTAACCCAACGTTAAAATTTCAAGATAGCCAATGAACAGACCGAACCCCATACATCATAGCTGTGCCAATAAAACTTGTAAAATTTCTTTCAAAACATTATGTTTTAAAACTGAACAGCTATGATATAATGGCCGGTCATGATTTGGCGATCTGTGTTACATTGCCAAGCAATGATAATAACCAAATCTGGCAAACATTCCACTTCATATTTCATATAACTCAATAGGTATAGTAACCCAACGTTAAAATTTCAAGATAGCCAATGAACAGACCGGACCCCTTACATCATAGCTGTGCCCATAAAACTTGTAAAATTTCTTTCAAAACATTATGTTTTTGCCATGGGACTTCTTTCATGGCAATTATCAGGTTTTTGCCACATATTTAAGTTTTACAATAGAATGGAGCCTCTAAATCTAGGTAAACTGAGTTTATTACGACTGAGTAAAAATTGCTTGGTGGTAAAGACCGAGTAATTACTTTTTCACAGACGGTTGTTCAGTATTGGGCTCCCATGCAAGACGATTCTTTATAACTATTTACCATTTTGTTGAAATACTTAGTTTTTATGTTTCTATATAGTTTAAATAATTAAATTCTATTAATTTTTTAAAATATCTTTTTTTCTCTCAAGTTTGAGGAGGTGGCTGACAGAGATGATTTGATGGGAGTAGAAGACACTGCAAAAAGAAATATCCTTTTAATTTTTTACTGCTAAGCTGTACATAGTTAGTGGCATAAATAGTTGTCACACATAAAAGTAAAACTATAATATTATCTCTTATCAGTTAATATTTTACATACAAATATATGTGGAGATAAAAGGATAGCTTCAAGATCTTATAAACATATTTTCAAATTTAAAAATGTGCAATGTCAGTAAATTTGTTATGATAAAAAAAACTAATTTAAACTTGCTCGACTGCTTTTTATGAAAGATTCTTATAGGACCGACAATTAAAAACTTTTTAAGAATATTCATTATAATCAAGTAGTATTTAACTTTGAATGCAATTTTGGATAAAAATATATAAGTAAATTAAATAATGTCACAATAAAGTGGTGTTTCCTTATTAATCAACATATTTACTTTTTAAACATATTTTTGTTCATTTTTAAAAATTTTCGTCACTGTTATTAGCCTTCCAAACAGCCTGGAAATGGCAAATATTTATGGTTGTTTTCACTGCATTAATTTTAAATTTAACTTATTTAAAATAACATATTTGTTTTTAAAAAATCAAAATTTAGTTTATTTTTGAAGATATGGTTTTAAAAACATTTCCAAATGAAAAAAGTACATTATGAATAAACGTTTATTAATTATAAAATTTTAAAATTTAAGGTTATTGTGACTGATGCACAAAATACGGAAAAAGTCGGATCTTACGATCGGGGGGGGTTAAATTATCTGTCATTAAAAGGTAATTTAAAACGGTTTGTCTTGTAATATTACTTGCAAGTTGTGTGCACAAAGTGTAAAGTTTAAAAATTATCTTTTCCACCAAAAGTTCCCTAAATATATTATATATATTTTTATATATTCCCCATATATTATATATTTTTTGTATTTCATCAATCATTCACAATTATCAATTTTTATGCCTTTAAATATTTCAAATTGCATTGTCTTGTAACATTATTTACGAGTATGTTGTAGCATATACTGTAACATTTCTTAACATTTCAAAAGTATATTCTCTTCCAAACCTTCCCTGAAAAACCGTTCCACAGTCTTTACAGTTGGGAATCGCGGAAATGTGCTGACAACAGAATTGGAAAGCCAGATAATAGTTCCACATTCTGCCCAAAAGAATGAGACAAAAGTAAGTTCTGTTTTTGATTAGAAGTTAAGAATATGTTTGCAAAATTAACCTGGTTTCTTTAAGGTTTCTTTCACACCAAGATGAGGGTAGTTAATATTACAGTTTTTTTTACATTTTCATTGAACATTATGCAAAATCGAACTTTTTTTAACCTTTATAGTAGGACTTATAGAGCCTTTGTGTAGTACAAAGCTTTATTAAAGCGACTCATTAAAAACCACGAAACAAATGAAAACATAGGCACGTTCATCAGAATCAGCCCACTTCTTATCTTTTAATTATTTTTATTTTAAAAGGGTTGGAAATATTTGTTTTAAAATATACTAACTTTATAAACCCGGCTTGCACGGGTGTACCTGTACCCTTAATAACTCTAATTAGTAGTTTTTTTATGTAAACTTTTATTTTATACCAATTGATCCCTCCACTACTGGTCTACTCCATCAGGATATTATAATCTCCTCCCATTCTGATATAAGGGGTTGATTTTATCCAGGCCCTTCCAGGAGTTTGAGGTCTTTCCCAAAGGCCCCTGTTCAAATTGCCAGAACAGCTACATGATATAATGGCCTGTTTCTATTTCACGATTAGCGCAAAACGAAACTGCCCAATTGTGGTAAACATTCCACTTCATATTTCATACAACTCGATAGGGTTGGGGGACCCAGTCGGTAAAGATTTTCGTCTTGCATGAGATACGTCCCAGGTTCACGTCCGGGCATCGCCAAAATAACTGCCGACCTATAAACGGCTTGTGCAGCCAAAAATTGTCCGACGAATAATACCCAGTGTAGGGGAGGGGCACTTTAAATATTCTCCAAATTCCCAAGGCTGCGTACGATGTCGCCTTTAAAAGTTGCATTGGGTACCTACTCACGTGTATGCTTGTAACTTGACTGTGGTTCTAAATTACGACTCCCCTTTCCAACAGCACTCGTGTGTAGCTTTAATGCGACGATAATTCAAACTAACCTTAACCCATACAATTGGATGAGAATAACTACCCTACGTTAAATTTTCAACTTCGCCAAAAGCCGCCAATGCCAAAATTCAATCGACCATTACGCCATCTTAACATCAGAAAACAAAACAGACATTCATCTTCTTGTATGGTTGGAAAAGTTTTATAAAGTACTAATTCCTTATTTATGCCGAATATATTCCGGTTAACCTAAAAATTCGTGACCAGCAATTTTGCGCCAAATCTGGTAACCCTGATGGCAACCTTTGGCGAAATTACCAATTGCATTTACAATTTCTAAATGTTAATCTATTTAAATCTTAAACGCATATAATTTATTCTGCAGTTTTCTTATACTAATATTTTATTAATTAGATGCCTAATGATTTTAAATATTTTTTTACTTTTTTAAAATCAATTCTTCTGCATTTTAAAGTTCCACTTTTTTTATAAATCTGGTCTGCAATTTAATGTATTTTTCCGTTGTTTTAAGCCGGCCATTTTGAAATTAGGTAGTATTTTTGGTCATTTCGAGATGGCAACCATCTCGGCAAGTGCCGGGGTTTGTTATCATTTCAACTTGGCGACATTTTTGAAAATTCACCAAATCCGGCCACGATTCTTTAGGTTAACCTATATTCCTTCATATCTTCATTTCTTACCATTTGTAAACATCAATTAAATTAAATTCGGAAACATAATTAAAATCTAGTTGAGGAAATCTGATCCACCATAAAAAAATAAAGAGATTTAAAATCAACAAATAAAATACTGATATTCAAATAACAATCCAGCAAATTAAACCCACGTGCTCTTTTTTTTCCGCCCTGAACGTGCTGAAATTTCTTTAAATTGAATTTAAAAGTATAAATTCTAATCTTACAATGCCATTCCTATGGGGAAATCAGCTCACGTTTTGCACTCCTACACCCTTTGGGTGCGAATAAAAAGTATCCTATAGCCTATTCCTGGTTCTAAGCTACTTCCCCACCAATTTTCAGCCAAATCCGTTCATCCGTTCTTGAGTTATAAATGGTGTAACTAACACGACTTTCTTTTATATATATAGATTAAATAATGTGAAATGATTTTTTTCTTCTCTTTTAAGCAGAAACAGTTGAAATGATAAAAAAAAGTTGATATGATTTTTAGAAAAAAGGATTCGTCAGACCCGATAGTGCCCCCTCTACTCAATTGCCGCCTAATGTTTCCGGCTCTCTGCATCATAGCACCACATGACCCTGTTTGGCTTTATACTATTATATAAAAAATAAATGTCAGTATATGTAAAGTCATTTTGACTATGCTGACATTGCCAATATTTATACAGTAAGTTTTGATTCTGCAAAGCGCAAAGCTTAATTAAACAAATTTATCTATACCCCTGGTCAATTTCTAGTTTATAAAATTATTCCATACCTAGTTTTAAAATTCTATTTGGTTTTAAATTAGGAAATGGCAAGTACATATAAAAGCAAACACCAAATGTATGCAATTATTTAAACTCTATAGATGTAATTAAACCAAGTTGTAATTACCCTGAATAATCTCTGTAAAATAGTGTACATTGTTGGTATTGTACTCATTTATTTTAATCTGTTTTTTTTTAAAATTCTTATTGCATTTAATTTAATATTGTCTGTTTATATTTTCCTTTCAGTACACATTCGAGAGCTTGTTTAGAAGTCAACAATATGCCTTAGTGGATAACGCATGCAGAGAGTATTTATTTATAACTGAATTCTTCATGGTCAGTGGCAGAAGTGCTTTGGAGTTGTTCAATTCTGTCATGGGAAAAACCTTAACTATGTTTTTGGTAAGATATACTTTACTTTTAAAGTGTACAGAGTAAAAAAAAAAACTTTTTGTTTGACAATTTATCTGGAATATAAACTAACAGACTGTATCTTTCAAGCTCTTTTGCTTTTGGTATTGAGACTTTCGTGTCTGAAATTTCCCTGAATATTTTTTTGGGCAGACTTATGGTCAGTTTTAGTAATTATGACCTCAGGATAATTGTGACCAATGGCATTTAGGAAAATGTATGTAACACATATTTAAAGGTCTTGGGTACAAAATATCTATCTAAAACTTGATGAAATCTGCTTAAATTTGCATCTTTATTTCAAATTGGTACTGTTAAGGTAATGTGAACACACAAGATTTAAACCAAAAAGCGTTACTACTTATGTCAAGTTTCAGCAATAATTATTCCTTAGCTTTTCTATCTTCATAATAATTCTATCTCCATACACATTTTTTGGCTTAGCTGTGTATCTTGTTAAATAAAATTTTCGACTGTGTCTATAATTAAGCAACATTGTTTGTAGACCACCTTTTAAAGTACTCAAACAAAAAAAAATATTGTTCCTAATATTTATCTGTACCTTATATGTGTGGCTAGTTAAGGGGATAGGTACACTTTTATGCCTTGATAAAGCATTTAGAGAAAACAACCTAAAACCAGGGTTCGTACACCTCCTGAAATTCCTGAAAATGCCCTTATAACTTATGCCCTTATAACTCCTGAAATTTGTGCCTTAGCTCCTGATATTTTTTCCCCCTCCCCTGAAAAAAATTACTGAAACGAATCGTTTTTCTCCTTCCTCTGTCGTTTTTCTCCCGTACTTTATTCGGAATAAGTCTACTGGGCATTTGCAGTAAAAAAAAGTATAGTTCAGACATTGTGATACTAGTTGACGTCCCAGAATGCATCGCACAGCTCTAGAATATTTTCTTCTTCGGTTTCATCATTTGAAGTTCAGTGAAGTCACTAGACGAATATGATAATAAACAAACATATTCAATTTTCCCCCTCGTTACCTCCTGAATTTACATTGCTGCACTCCTCAAAAACTCCTTAGAAACCCCTGAATTTCATTATCATAGATAGAGTATGAACCCTGTGAAACAAATAGTTTATTTTTGATAGATTGATGTGTTTCAGGCAGTTAGATAAAGCTATTTATACCTAGTTTTTAAGATATTTTACAAAAAGCCTATATGCATTACTTGTTAAACGTCTAAAATATAACTATTTTAAATGTATTATACAAACTATTTTTATACATGCTAATCATCTGAAAATATTTTCAGAAAAACACTGATCAGTATGTTCAGGATTGTTATGATTCCATAGCATTGTTTCTATCCATTCACATAATCCATCGATATCAAGTACTTATGCACAAAAGAGATGTTCCTGCCCTAGACAAGTAAGTTTTTTTATTTAACACTTTATTTACTGTTTAAAATTTATTTTACTTTGTTTAAAAACAATTAAGTTATCAATAATAAACTAAAACATTGACAACAATTGTACATACTTATTTATATAATTGTATGCTTGAAGTTTCATGCTTTTTTTTTTAATTCGAGAAATGCTTTATGTGTGTTAAATAAGGATTTCAAATGTGTTAAATAAGGATTTCAACTGTGTCACAGAAACTTATTCAGTTTCATTAAGTCTATGTTGTTCTATTTGAAAACTATGGTCATTTTAGTTCCACCTATAAAGATATTTTTACATTAAAATTTATTATATTGCTCCTTAAAATAAGGCTATATAGATAATTAAAAATAATGTTACATTACTTTCAATTCTCAATGTTCTTTTATAATGAAAATTGAAAAATTCCTAAAAATATTAACTTTGTTTGTATTTTTAGGTATTGGGAGACGCTTCTGCAAATATTTTGGCCCAGATTTGAATATATTTTGCAGCTAAATATTGAGAGCATCCGTGATTGTGATCCCCAAAAATTCACTAATATTGACAAGCGTCCTCATTATGTAAGTTTAACTTTTTATATTTTCATTTTTTTTGCTAAAATTCAATGGTTTATGAAAATCAATGTACTTTTCTTGTTCAAGGTTTTAATTAACTCTAAATAATTACCTATGTTAACTTAACGAAATCATTTATAGATATTAACTTGTATTTTTTAGAGACAACCTGTATCATAATAATTTAAAACTGTTTTCTTTTTTTTTTGTCTGCCTTTAAAGTTATCAAATGAGTTACTGCATCCTTGATGTATTTTTAACTGTTCCAGTATGATTTTATATTACTTTAAATTTTCATTTTATGTTACACTGAACATTTAAATCATATTTAGCTCATCCAGATATACGTCTATTACTGCTAAATGTGTAATATTTAATCTAAAGACCAATTTTAATATTTCTTATATAAAACTTTTGTGTATCATACAAAATAAAAATTATTGCCAATATACACACGCCAAAAGTGTTTTAGTTAATATTGTAGCCTATAAATAGTATTAAAATGACATTAAGATTCTCCAAAAAAATCTATCAATATATTTTTTAATATTTTGAGTGAAAGTGTGGTTTTCAGGTGTAATAAATTTCACTTTTGTTATTTGGGTATTATATAAATTTTTTTCTTTAGATCACTCGGAGATATGCCAAGTTCTCTGCAGCTATTGTAGGCATCTGCAAAGCTTTTTATCTTATCAACTTGCCTAAGGATTAACTTGTGCATGTTGAATCTGAATTCTCATTCTAAATAAACCGCTCTAGAAGTATTTTAGATAATATCATGTCCTGTAAATAATACTTAAATATGACTTTAAGATTGCCGAAAACATCTTTCAATATTTTAAAAACATTTGGAGTAAAAGCCTGTTCTATACAGCTGTAATAAATTTCACGTCCTTTATTGAGTTTTGTTCTTTAGATCACTAGGAGATATGCTGAGTTCTCTGCTGCTATTGTAGGCATCAATGAGAACTTTCCGAGTGAGCGTGTGGCTAGACTTCTAGCAGCCCTGCAAGTCGAGGTGGAAAACTTTATTCTAAGGATGGCAGCAGAGTTTCCCGACCACAAAGACCAACTGATCTTCCAAATAAACAACTATGACATGATGCTTGGGGTTTTGCTTGTAAGGATGAATTTTTTTTTTATTATCTTAGTAACTTGTCTATGAATTAACTTGTATTTGATGAATCTGAGTTCTCTCATTCTCAATATATACATTAGGGTGGACGCAAAAAATAAAAGTTCGATTTTTTTAGTGACACCCCCCTAAAAGTTGCCATTTGACCAAAAAATGAGATTGCCGAAGTTTAAGCTCAATCGGAATATAATAACCCGCGCCGCATCGGCCCTAAAGTTGCGGAAAATTGCCGTTTTTTCTTAAAATACGCAGTATTTCCGCTACAAAATTCAAACGGTTTATTCTATATTCGTAAATATAATTTCATCTTAAAGCTTACATTCTTAGCTTTAATTTGAATACCTACAAGTTGCATATAAAACGTATATATTAAGAGATAATTTTTTTTATAAGACATGACTCAAAATATCGATTTAAAAAAAAACTATTTAAAAAACTAAAAACGTTTTATTATCCCTCAACATACCTTATAATTTCGTTTGTTGATTGTTTATAAATTATTTAAGTTGTGCAACATTTAATGAACACTTTAAATTAATAAAAAATGTATAATTAGGACAAAAGAGGGGGGGGGGTGGGGTGGGGGAGGGGGCTATAAAATACTATGAATTCCGTAACTTCCGAAAAATGTATTATTCGTTCAATCTACAATCCATACTATTTCAATGAATCGAAAAACATTTATAAATAATTTATTTATCAGAAAGGGAAATTTAACGGTATACTATTTGTGAAATTAACTCACCAAATTCAAGTGGAAGGTAGCGGTTTTTTCAGGGTGCTTTTCGTTACGTCTGGATATATTTTTCTGCATTCGGATATTATCTGTAAAAGGTATTGCTTCTGCTTTTCATCTTTTCTAATAGTGTCACTGTAGTCCTGGATGAGTTTGACGCCCCTTTCTGCTGTGTCGTTAACGACTCTGAGGTTTCTTACAATGTTTTTGCCTTTGAGAAAACTTAGGTCTTGTTCCCACATACTGGGATCGGACTTTAAGAAGTCAGTTGATAATTTGAACCTTTTGAAAAAGTACAATGATGAGGGAGTGATGAAATGGTCAAGTTGGGTGTTAAAAAATAAATGAATTTTTTCTAAGGGGATATTTGCTTTAATTGTTCTTTTATCACTATCAATTTCTTCAAATTCATTTCCTTGTTCTTGAAAAGATAAGAGTTTAGAGGCCATTTTTACTTTAATTTCTTCTTTTAAATTTGGGTCAAATAAGGCAAAACAAACTTGTTCAGGGTTTAGGTACCATAAATGATTAACAAGTTTTTTTATTGCAGCGTTTGATGCGTTTTCATCTATTGTTTTGTAATTAACTAACTTTTTTTACAATTGTAAATCATTGTTCAGGGCCGTCGCAGCATCAGGAGCCGTAAACCAATCCTTTACGTAAATTTTTAAAATAAATATGCACAAACTTCTTATACTTTCTAATTCTGATGGGGTTAATGAAAATTCCTGTCTAAAAATGTAGATTTTTAAGGAGTATATTGCTTTTGCCATCCATCGGGCATGATGAATTGCGCCTGGTGCTCGGAATGAAATTTTGTCTGGTGAAACACTACCTAAGAATATTAAACATAACAGTAAAAATTCTTTGTAGTCTTCTCTGGGATGTTTTTGTTCTAACTGGTTGAGAAGAAATCCAGATACTTCTTCTAAATCACTAAAATGAATTTTAACAAGTAGATCTTCGATTCCAAATTTGTACTGCTTTTTGTCAATGACAGGCCACTTCATCTGAAATTTTTTAAACATTTCTGGTTGAGGTCCTGTTGTTGCACCAAATTTGCTTTCAAAAACTGCCTTAAGTAATAGCTCTAATATGTGGTGACGACAGGCCAGATATAGAAGATGTTTTTCGAAATATTGTTCTAATAAAGTACACGTGCCTTTCCAACAACCTGTATTCGCAGCAGTTAGTGTTGAAACACATCGCCTCGATTTTTTCAGCTGCACCCCACTTATTTATCTCAGAAAATACTGCTTTGGCCTGAGCAAGTCCATTACTATTTTCCATTTCTGGTACTCCTATTAACTGTTCTTCATCCCTGCAACTGATCAGAACCGTTAATCTTTCGATGAGTGCGATACTAATTTCCCATCCCAGTGTAAAACTGCATTAGAAAAGTCTGAATTTTGATATCTGTTTTTTATGATGTTCGCTCTTTGTTTGCGAAACTTTTGTCGTCGAGCACGGACTGTGGTTCTGCTGAGAGATAATTCCTGCAAATTCGCGTCTAATGCTTCAGCTGCAGCTTACCAGATCATGCAGAAAATTACCACACGTCTTATCTACTCGTATTCTCTTTTAGAAATAAACAGAAGTTCATCGCATTCCCAACTCCCCTATTGACATCCCTTTGAACTCGTCCCTTTATTGCAGGGGATATAGCTTTCTTCACCCCCTCACTTAGGAATGTGGCAAGAACACAGAATTTATGAGATCAACCACCCCCGCCTCTTCAGAAGTAGTGGGAGGCAGCATTCAGAATTTCCCTTTGATTTTGGGAGCAGCCGAGGAAGAGATGTGCCGCCCAAATTTTACTAAATATTGTGTGTTTTAACGGTCTTACGTTAAGTTTTCAGCATGCAATTTTTGCTAGTGGCTCATTTTAGCTTCCACACTACGTTTATAACGTAAGAAGTGGAAGGTTTTATAATCGTTCAGTCCGTCTGTCTGTCCGTCTGTGACCCACTTTCACAGAAAGAACCACAAGTCCCACAGACAAGTGAGATACGTCATTTTAAAGCAAAAAATCAGATTAGGCTACATTGCAAATTTCATTAAAAATTTAAATTAGAAGTTTATTTAAAATTTAAATAACTAAATTTTTTTTATCTACATTGAAATAACATGCAAATTCTATTTTTATTCATATTTCACTGTTGTCATCCACAAGTCCCACAGACAAGTGGGATACGTCATTTGAAGCAAAAATCAGATTAGGCTACATGCCAAATTTCATTAAAAAATTTAAACTAGAAGCTTATTTAAAATTTAAATAACTAAAAATTTAATCTACATTGAAATAACATGCGAATTCCATTTTTATTTAATATTTTCACTGTTGCCATTTTGTTAAACGTACGAGAAACTTTTGTTAAAATAAAAATACACTTTTGAAAAAATATTTATGTGATATAATTCGGTTTGGATTGTTGTATTATCACAATAGAGTTCTTTTAATGGTTCTATATATATGTATGTAGAAAGATGCATAGAGAATTCTAACTTGGCATAAAAAATATGCTAAGTTTCGCTTTTATTTTTAAAGCATCAACTGTACAAATTATAAATTTTTTGAACTGTAAATTAATTTAACAAACTATAAATAAGTGAATTTTCGAAAGAAATGTAAATGGGAAATTGTGGCGACAAAAATATTTATTAAAAAGATTACATCATTATTCTTCGAACTTCAAACAAATTTCGCAAACGATAAAGTCTAATTATTAAATCTGAGAAAGAAGATTAATGAAAATAGTTAATTTTGGCGTTTAAAACTTTGAATTACAAATAATAAAGGCCCTGTTTTTATTAGAATTAAATCACATTTGCCATTCGCAACAATCGCTCGAGAAACTTTAATTCTTTTAGACAATAAATTAAAATAAATTTATTTTTGCGACATCGATCAGTTTGAAATGACGTCAAATATATTTCACTACGGAATCCTTGTATGTTGATATGAAATGTTTTCATTCTATTTAAAAGCGAGGAATAGGACATATTTATTCTTTAAAATATAAATTAATTTTTGCAAACGATAAGTAATAATTATTGAATTTTCGAAATAAAATAAATGAAACTAGCCAAATTTAGCTTGTAAATGTTAAATATAGAATTAATGTTGTGTTTGGCGCGTTTTTTCCTGTTAAACACAAATATGTGGAAGCGAGTTAAGTGACAGATTCTGTTACAAACCTACTTGTTTTTAAAACAGATTTTGACAAGATATATTTTATAAACACACAGTAAACGAAATTAGGATATCAAATACACACATAAAAAATATTATTATTATTTTTTTAAGAAATCTTAAAAATCAATATTTTTGATGTCCTTAAAAAAAGGTCATATCTCTTAATATACAAATTTTTTATTCAAGTTGTAGGTACTCAAATTAAAGCTAAGAATCCGTACTATAACATAAAATTATAATTACACTTTTAAAATGAACCGTTCTAATTTTATAGGGAAAAAACTTTTTTTAAAAAGAAAAACAGCGATTTACCCGAACGGGTTAATATTATCCGATTGAGCTTAAACTTCGGCAATTTCATTTTTTGATCAAGTGTCAACTTTAAGGAGGGTGCCACCCAAAAATATTCGGAAAATAAATTTTCCTATGGGTCCTTGCGTCCACCCTAATATACATATTAGCTCTTTTGAATGTAGACAACTATTTTCTTCTTCATAAAATGTATTATATTTTCCCATTTAAAAATGAGCCTTAAATATTCAAGAGAGTCTGTCTAAAACTGTAATTTTTTATAAACTTGTCACTTATTTATTTCATAAAATTTAACTGGATTCTTATTGTAATTTAATTAGTAAGTTATTTTTTAAAAGAAATACTTTACAACACAATCATATTTTGTAGAACTTAGTCAAATAGTTAATATTATATGACCATTCATTCCTAAAAAGATTTAGACAATTTGCTCTTATTATTAGAAAATATCTCATTTTAAATAACTGTAGAAGGATAATTTTAGATTTCTATGCACTTAATATTAATTTAGCAGCACTCACTTTTATTTGCATTGCAATCATTGGACAATAGAAGGTAATTTTTTTGCTCTCAGAAGTAGTTTTAAACCTCAGTAATACATAATATTATTAATTGATATTAATATTTTCTTAGAAACTTTTACACAATATTTGGCTTATTTTTTCCATTAAAGTTAATGTATTCGTGATGTTTCTTCTGTGACCATTTAATAAGATATCCATTTTGTAATTATTACATATCTAACTCTGGTTTTATATATAAAAAAATATGCTTTCAGATTTTTATGTTAATTTTCTATTAAAAAATGTCTAATTCACTATTTTCATTAAAAAATATGCATTCAAATTCACCCAGCATACTTTCAGCAATGTTTTTTTTTAAATAAATAAATGCTTAATATTTTTTTTTAATATATTTAAAGAATATATACTATTTAAGTTCTTAAATGTTTACAAATAATGTGATTTCAATTCTGTAACCTTGTAGAAATAGTTCATATTGGCAATACTGCTTTCAATTTTGCAGTACATGCTTCCGAATGATAACCATTGCAGCAAGTACATTACTGTCACATAAAAGAGTTAGATAAAAGTCTTGTTTGTTATATTAAACTCGCATATCAGTGTGTGTTAATAATTACATATTAATTATCTTTCATGATTAGGGTTTTACAAAAGTGGTTCAATTTCATGTACAAGTGGTGTGCTATCACACAAATTAACATAATCTTGTGAATTTTATTTATAATGGGCTTGTTTCACGAGGGATCTGCCAACAGCTCCACGGTCTTGTTTTCATTTTTCTCGAATTACTTTTGCCTTGGTATTCCAAATTGAGTTTTCTAAGAATATTTTAGTTGTTATTTTTTTTTAAATTCCAACTTCTTTCAATGCAAGTTTTCCTTGATAAATGATTAAAACAACCAATAGCACAGCAAGAAGTTGTAATTTTAAAAAATAACAACTAAAATAACTTATTCTTAGAAAACTCAATTTCAAATATCAACAAAAGTAATTCCAGAAAAATGAAAACAAGACCGCAGAGATGTTGCCAGATCCCACGGTAAACAAGCCCATTGGCTATTTACAATCGTTTTGTGGCCTGCCAGAAGTAATCCGACGTTAGATTAATAAGAAAAACCATGCGAAATATTTCTGAAAAATTAAGCCTTTTTATGTCAAGACACCGTTTAATTTTGTTGTTGACAGTTGATTATATTTTGTACAATAACAACATCTGGGTTGCTCATATGCCACTTTTTTCTGCCCATCACTCTACAGATATGCATAAAATCATGAACTAATAGTATAACCATTCTAAATACAGTTAAAGTTATATCCATAATTAATGTTTATTAAAACGTTTTGTTTTTATCAGGAGCGAACCAAAGAAGATTCTAGAGAGTCTGAAAGTTTTAAGGACCTTCTCAATGCTAGAATTTTGGAATACGTTGAAGAAGTTCTATCTCCGTATTTCGGCGGCATGATGACTTTCGTGAAAGATTGCGAAAAGTACTTGGAAAGAGGGCAAACAGAAAATTTGAAAACAGAATCGGGTTTGTATTAAGTTCAATAAGTGGGCATTGAAGATTAGTTATGCACAAAATCTGTGTTTTGGTTGTAATGGGAATGTTTCACGTATTGAGTGGCAATAGTTCCACAGGAATGAAAATGGTCTCAATTGGTTAAAGAAATAGTAGGCAGACCTTACCGTGTCATACCATGAAAATTAATGTCCTAACATATAACATAGAGCATTTGATATTTATGTTATACTAGTAGTGAGAAATATATATGTTCTTAAATACTGTAACTTTTTTTGTTGGATATATTTATGAATATACATAATATCATCATGTGTTCAGTATTTTGTAACAGTTTTGTAGGAAGACTATTGCTAAAATTAGTAAAATAAAAGAGTTATTTTCCTATATTTCCTGTTATCAATTAATGAACAGATTAGTGAAAGAAAGAAAAATGGTAGTAACTATTAAACTTCCCCAGTTATCTTAAATCCTTTCTGTTTTGAACTCGTAAGTTTGGTAATAGTTTAAACTAACTATAACAGATTTTGCTCCAGTAGGCAGCTTTTCTTCCAGTTAAGGATTTGTTCGTGTTTTTGTAATTGTTTAAAAATTCACAGTGATAAAATAATTCAGGCTTTAATAGGAAAAATTACATAAACAACTTCTTTTAAGATATTTTATTTTAGGATATTTATAGATACTTTGATGAATTTTTGAAAATAATGTATTTTTTATAGCTAAAGTTCCTGCTCTGGTCAAATCATTTAATAGTGGCTGGAAGAAAGCAATGGATGAAATAAATGGGGATATAATGACAACTTTCACCAATTTCAAGAATGGAACTAACATTTTACAGGTATTTCATCTTTATTTTCAATTTCATTTCAACAATTAATTTAACCCCAAACGGCGATTGGCAAGAAAATTGGCAGCACAAAAAAAAATGAGCTTTCTGCTAAATAAACAAAATCTTAGGAAAATAATTGAAATAGTAAACATAACTAAAACCAAAAACAAACTACTTACAATATTACAAGGTGCGTCATTCAGTTACTCACTATTACCCTTAAAAAACAAACAATCTGCCTTGCCTCATCGTACACACTTTTTCTGTACGTTTCCTACTACTCTTATTAGGTTACGATGCACCGTAAAACGAAATATAACTAGGGTTCCACTTCACTAAAACAAAACACCACAACACCTCTATTTGATGTTCTTTAATCGGTGGTTCAAATCAGAACATACAAACATAGTGTGAAAAGAAATCATTAATCCCCAAGAGCATGGGAAAAGAAATGCACATTAGCCATACAATTGGAAGGAGAAATATGATTATGTAATATCAATACCAGCGCTTGGGGGGAAAAACACCACACAATTTTGCCACAAATGAAGACCATAGTCTTAAAAAAATTATGCAGGATAAATTAAGTTACATGAAAAATAAGTTTGAAAAACAAAGGAAACGTTTTTATTCAGTAAGGAAGGTGTCAATGGTGTTCACAAAGTTGTCGTTAATGGGTTAATGATAATAAAACATGCCTTGTTTATGTTATTCTTTGTCGATTACCAAAAATATTTTAAAGTGTTATTTATTTTCAAGATTTGTAACTTGTGTACCTTAATTATAATATTGATAATTTCTGGATATTTTACTGAATATTTGATAAAGAGATTTCTTTTATTTTTGGTTTGTTGCTTACATATTATACATTTTGTTTGATAGAATTTCTTTAAACTGTCTTCTGAAGCAAGTTTAAATTTGCTTATAATTACTGGTTAGAATCTTCTGCATAATTAATTTTACGTAACATTTTGAATTTGTTCTTGGACTTTAAGCATGTTACTTTGATACCAAAAATAAATTATTTGGGGTTTCTTTGAAACTTTGAGTTAAACAAGTGTTTACAAAGTATTAGCACACTAATGCATTATGGCACAAAACATTCATACCCTAAACTTAAACTTATTTTTACAACCTTTTCCCTATGTGTTTTGAATGCTAGTTATTTAGTTTTCCTATTTGATACCTTTATTCTCAATAAATTACCAAATAAATTTTCCTAGTCCTTCCTTTAGTTTCATTGCCATATTAGTCACTGTTAAGTTGATTTTGTAACTCTAATTTGATTCATTCTGCTTCAAATCTTTCCTTTTTTTTATTATCCTTTTAGACGGCTCTAACTCAACTTATCCAGTATTACCACCGATTCCAGAAAGTTCTATCACAACATCCATTCAAAAATTTGCCTGTACGTAGCGAGCTTCTAAACATCCACCACATTATGGTTGAAGCAAAGAAATTCAAAACAAATTTTTAAGATTATGTTGATATTGTTTTAAAGTTCTGTGTGTGGAACTATGCCTGTAAATATTGTATATTTAGAGAAAATAAATTTATTGGGTAATCTGTAATGGTGTATTGAGATGTTACATTTTTTTTTTCTTTAAATGATCTTGAAAAAATTTACTTTTTAGTGGATAATTAAATTTTAGATTTCTTAAGCAACATTTCCTTATTTAAAAAAAAACAAATAACCTATTAATATTTTCTAATTATCATTTACACAACTTCCTTCTTTAACTATCTTCATCAATTACCTGATGATGACGGTATACTAACTCATGGGAAGACTAATAAATCGACTAAAGTTTACGACAGATGAAACTATTTATTTAAATGCAGTACCAGACTATCATTTAGGTATTGGAAACTAAAATATATGCTATAATTTGGTGCATTATGAGCTTCAAACCTAACACTATTGCATAATATTTCAACTATGGCTAACCAAATAAAATAATTAATCTAAAGAGATATTAGTAGAGTATAATTTCCAATTGCATAAAAGAAAATTTTGTATTAAAAAAACAATTTAAAAGTTTTGGACATCGAATCCTAAACCCTAAACAGTGACTTAAAAAACCCACATAAATAGTCTTGTTTTTATAATAGTTTATAAAAAACGATGTTTGAAAAAGTGGCAATTAAGTTTTTCTGCTTCATTAGTTTGAATAAAATAGTTGTCAAAAACAAACTATTACGCTTATCATGGAAATGATAGCATAAGGACATAATTGAATTACTTTGATTTTATCGTCTATGCAAAAACAATGAAGTGGAGAAAAAAAGTCAAGGGCTATCAGTGACGAGTGTCATAATTTAGAACCTCAGCCAAGTGACAAGCCCACACCTGAGTAGCCACTAAACTGCTACTTTTAAGGGCGACGTCGTACGCTAAGTCGGGACTTTAAACACGTCCTACTCAAACTACTAAGGCCAAAGAAGCTCTGCTCTCCCAAACACACTCGGGGACGGACTTTTTGACGTCACAGTTCCGAGTGACGTTGTTCCGAAGACGAAGACAACCTGTCTCGAAACCATTCGTTCACGGCTGACCACATTTTTAGGGTTCCGAATGCGTCCGAACTAGTTTCTCGATCTTCGGCACTCAGAACAGTGACGTCAAAATTTCCGTCTACGCTCATGTTTGGGAGAGTTTCTCTGGCCTTGTTATTGAAGTTGGCCGTGCTTTGAAGCATATTTAATGTTCACTCTTTGTACACAGAATATTCGTCAGACTTTTTAGCTGCACAGACTGTTTATAGGTTGGCTGTCAGTTATCTTTGCAGTGCCTGAACCCGCACCTGAAACCATTCACATGCAAGGTAAGCGCCTTACCCACTTGACCCCCCCCCCCCCCCCCTTAGCTCTCATAGAAGTAATCTGATATTTAGCTTATTATAATCCGATCAAAGTATAGCTTGTGTGTAATCAGGCACTGATAGACAAAGACCATGGGGATTTTCTCAAATCTCATTTTGTCTCTGAAAAGGTCTATGTGTCATGTATAAAACACAAAAAACAACAACACTGACGATTTAAGAATGTTTATTTTCACATCCTTTCATGCACACATCACAGCTGAAAAGCCAAAATAGCAGTTAAAAAGAATGGTACACACAAAATTCATTCACTCCTTTCATAACGAGCTTTAAATTCAACGCATTATTAAACTGAATCTAAAACCACTCCATCAAAAAAACATCAAGTCAAAATCCCAATCCTAAAATTTTATCTGTGTAAAAAATCTTAACTAAAATAAACAGTTAAAATAATTTTATACTCTGAGTAGAAAATGCAGTTGCGTCGGAGGTCAAACATACTGGGATCACATGACAGTGAAAGAGAAAATGACAGCTGCAAGGATACAAAGGGGGCTGCATGACCTCTCTCTCTTGAAACAATTTCATTTGCTACACAGAGTATAGTAATTGGTTAAATTTAAAGCTCGCTATTTTATGCCGTCAAGAGTATCTTTCAAATTACAAGATGAATGCAGAGGTTTTATACAATCAAGTAAGACGTTTCCAAAGTGTTCCATTTGTGCACCACTGAGATCACTTAAGTAGGATGCCACCCCAATTAGTTTATTAACACTAAGTCGTAGAAACATCTAAAATTTCATAATTACAAATTCACCTAGAAGCCTTTAAACAGTTTTATAGAAAATTATATGCATATATATTTTACCTCACGTATGTATACAATATTTCTTTGATAATTACAATCAATGAACTAAACTTAGAAATTCACACGGTTTTTATGGTACAAAAGTATTCAAAAAGACACAATGCTTAAAAAAAAAGTTGAATTCCTGACATTTAACATAACATGGAATGACTTAAAACTAGATAGACTAAAAATAAAATGCTAATGAAAAATACATATAAAGCCATGTAAGGAACTATTTGGCTCACACTTTATGAAAAACGTGACAAAATAAAGCTTAACACCACAATCTGCGAGAACATGATTTTTTTAAAGAATGGTTTGTGCAGTTAATCTGCAACAGTTATAGAAAACGGTAAATATCCACATAGAGTTTAAAGAAAAGCTTGAGGATTGAAATTCACAGCAGAGACCACATTTAAGAAATTAAAACAAATGACAATAAATCCTTTAGCAACTTGTTTCAGGCTCTTTTTCTTACATTTCTTTTCCAAAACCAGTTTGGCCCGTACAAATTCTGCAGTCCTTTTTCTGCAACTTTCACCGTCATTGCAAATTCTCGCAAAAAAGGCAAGGCCATTCTAACCACAGAGTTCGGCCGAACGTCCGTTTTTTTTTCTTCACACATTGGTAAATACAAAGCACTAAATTGAAGAGACATCTGAATTATAGCAAAGATGACATTTTTGTTTGGAGACACAGAGAATTTCACCAGATTTCTTTGCGGGTTTTGAATTGTCTCGTGATGTTGAAGGTTTTTTTTTGTGTGGTGTTTGAGGGGATTTTTTTTACACAGGGCTGCTTTTGCCTATGCTGGTTTTGGAGCCATTGGGGGATTTTTTGAAGCTTTCATCAATGATGAGATCCGCAGGTCTGGTGTGTGTGTTGTTGCTAAAACAAATACAAAAGATTAAAATTCCTTTGAAAAACTACAACAATATAAAATAATTTTTATAAACATTTCAAATAAAACTTCATATAAAGTTGAACTCAAATTACCTAAAATGTACTAATTCCCAAAATTATAATTCTTTCTACATGTGCAACTACTCTTTCCTATACTCCTTCTGACTTCAATGCAAGCTTCAAAAGCACTTTCTTTCCCAACCTCCTCATGTGGTTTTTCCAGGAAACAGCATGAACGTCACTATTCTAAACCTACCTTGCTAGAGGCTTTGAGGTGAAGTTAATCAATTGTTTTCCAAACTCAAGTAGGGTGGGAGAAAAACGAAAACAGTGATGCTCATGCTGTTTCTTGGAAGACATGATGGATAGTAGGGAAAAAAAGTTTTTCCTAAGCTCGCATTGTGATCTGAAGGACTATAATAACATCCAATAATGCCTAGCCAGAATGTTAGTTGGATGACAAGTCACTGTTTCAAATTGCAGTGGGCTTGTTTCACGTGGGATCTGGCAACAGCTCTTCGGTCTTGTTTTCATTTTTCTCGAATTACTTTTGTTGATATTTGAAATTGAGTTTTCTAAGAATAAGTTATTTTAGTAGTTATTTTTTTAAAATTACAACTTCTTGCTGTGCTGTTGGTTGTTTTAATTATTTATCAATTAAAAGTTGCATTGAAAGAAGTTGGAATTTTTAAAAAATAACAACTAAAATATTCTTAAAAATCTCAATTTGGAATACCAAGTCAAAAGTAATTTGAGAAAAAGGAAAACAAGGCTGTTGCCAGAACCCTCGTGAAACAAGCCGTGAAACAAGCCCATTATATTATTTTCCGTTCTTTACTAGGTTCGAATCCAATTATCTAAAAAAATTGATTTTTTAAAATGGATTTTGGTCCCAATTGATTTGGTTAATTGGAGTTCTACTATACATTACAAGTTTTTTTTAGCTAAGTATAAAATACATTGTAGTTGAGGTACTTAATTTAATACATATTGTTTAATAGTAAGATTACAATTTTATTGGAATTAGCTTTAAAGACAGTTTTAAAAACATCTGTCCAAGAACTTATAATAAGGTTTTGGGTTTTTCTTATTTTTATACATTTCAAACAATTTTCTGCTTTAAAAGTGATCTAAAGATATAGAACTAATATTTGTTAATTGGTTGAGTGTTAGAAATATATTGGTTAATAAAGCAAAAATGTGCAGTGTTATTGTGAAGCAAACTGTATAGGTGCTAGGCAATAGGTGCAGTCACAATAAATGTTTATTTTATATGAACTCTTTTAAATCTGGATCATACACAAGATGTATTTATGTAGAAATTTTAGGATAAAAACAATAAAGTACTGAAAATATTAGAATACATTTGTAACTTTTTATATGCTGTATATATTTTAAACACTTTGGGGTCTGAGCTATTTTGACTGTATATATCCCTGGTTTTCAAGAATTTCATATAAATATTTAATTTAGATGTATTAATGTTGTACTAGGGCTTCACTGGCAATAGACCTCATAATTTTGAACCACTAAAAATTAAAATGAATAATACTTTGAAATGTATATTATTTTCTTAGTTTTTTTAAATTCACATTGTTTTACTCTCGAATAAACAATTTTATGCACTAAAAAATAATACTTTTTAT
Source organism: Oedothorax gibbosus (assembly GCA_019343175.1). Lineage (NCBI taxonomy): Eukaryota > Metazoa > Arthropoda > Arachnida > Araneae > Linyphiidae > Oedothorax > Oedothorax gibbosus. The sequence goes on from CM033278.1 coordinate 8,694,720, forward strand.
GAAATCATTTATATTAGCATCAAGGCTTAACCCTTTGGCTACTAACGTGACTTATTTGTCCCAACAAATGTTTAAAAATTACTGATGGGATGAAAAGCACTTAGAAATTCATTGTAATATGTCCCAGTCAATAAATTTTTTTTTTTTTTAAAATTCATAGTCAAAGGGTTAAAACAGGGCTTCAATAAATTGTAAGTGGAGACTTTCGTCGTTCTTTCTGATTTTATTTACAATTTAAATTTTTAATGTTGTGCTCTATTACTTATGTAAGCCTTGTGGAACACAATTTTTTTTAAAAATTTGTTCTAAATTAAAAAAAAATAAAGTGTAAGGCTTAGACCTCAAAGTGTTAAGCGTTACAAATGTACAAAAATCAATGGAGCATGTACCAAAAATTCATTCAACGTTTTCCCTGTCTGGTCGGAAGCATGGGGACCTCTTCAAAAGGGCCATTGGCTCTACGCTCTCCTCCATTGCTCTGCTTTCCTTTACTACAATTGAAGTATTCTTGTCAATAATGGTGAAACAAAGAATTTCACCAAACCTCAGTTGAAGCTCGTGGAAAGTATTTTAGTATTTGGTAAGTAGTTTTTTTGATCGAATTTAGTTTTTTTTTCTATTCGATTTATCTTCTTGATTGTAAGATTTTTTTGTGAAAGCGTAGCGAAAACAAAGAGTTAGCTTCAAAGTGTAGAACACAAACATGCACAAACATCAAATAATCAGCGGTTGCATCTAATTAAGTACGTTGAATTAATCGATCTCTTTTTTTTTAAGAACAAGTTATTTTTAAAACAGATATTTTGTAACAAAATAATTTGTACACATAACTGAATCAATTTGGAGAAACAAAATTCATTGTGTAATTATCTCTTGATGAAACAGTGTAAGAAAACAAGTGCATGTTTCATTTTCAAGTTACACAATAACTTTCATTTTGCATGTGATTTACGTTTAATTTTTTCAATCATGAACGACACCAAGTATAAAATATATATATTTCAAACATTTATTCATAATATGCTTTAAAATAAATTGGTATCTTTTCTTAAACTATTAATGTTTCACTTATTATTAAACTAATCTCCGAAATTCCGTTTGAACTACTAAGTCAATAACTTGCTTCAGATTCTTCATATTTCAATATTTGTACTGACCTTTAAAAAATTTTTTTTACAGGAAAGCAGAAAATGAAGGAAACAGAACACTTAGATTGCAAGAAGAGGTACAAGCTGTTTTTTAAAAAGGAATATTTAAAATGGACCCTTGTTTAAGCAATAGATGGACACTTAAAATATGCCTTACTCAAATGCAAGGTTATCCACTTCATGTTTAGGCTTTTCTTCGTATTGGGACAATTTGCTACAAGGGGACAGAAGGAACATTGATTCAGAAGGGCAAGTGCACACAACACAAATGCTTGTTACACATAGATTTGTTTGAAACTAACACAGCTAAACTATGTGCTAAATATTTTTACTATCAACAGAGGTTTGTAATCAATAATTATAACATTAATGCATGTGTGTGATAATTACAAGCATCATAAATTTAAACTATATTTGTATTTTTTATATTAAAAAATGAATTTAATAGCCAATTTATAACGTAGCTTAATTTTGTAACATAATAAATTATGTTAAAGAATTAATATCTTACTACATTATGGTGACATTTGTAACAGACAAAAATGTGTCTATTTTTTTAAAAATGGATTTCAATGCTCTTTAATATGGCTCAATTAGTGTTGACTTTTGTTGGGTAAAATTTGTAAAATCACAAATTTAAAGTTACCAAGTTATAGAGCTGTCCCATCCTGGATTGCCAAGCTTAACCGAGTTAGCCCCAACGTTATTGCACCAACTATTATAAATCATTTTAAAATAATTTAAAATAATGCTTCTTGTACTTAAATACACATTGCATTAATATTTTTTTATATTTTTTTTATCAGTATATTTATTAAAAGTCAATGCTAAAAGTACCTCAAATTTTAAATCATTTAAAAATTGATAATTAGTCATGTATCAGTTAAAACAATGAACACAACAAAAGCATACATTTACATGGGATACATACATAAGCAATTGAGATTAGGAAAAGCAAAGCATGCATTAGACAAACACCAAGCAACCACATGCAGAAGTTGTATTCTCTTATACTATTTAATAAATATAAAATGTGTTTATTTACTTTCTTTTGCTTCAACTGAAATTAGGTTATCATTACATTTAATTCAATATAGACATTGCAGTTTATAAGGAATATTGAATTAGATATATTTCCAATGTCATTAGTAACTAAAAAAATTTCCTCGATAATTAAATAGATCTTAAGTTATTGAACTTTGTTCTCCGTGAAAAAAAAGGGATCACCAAAAAAGATCAAGTACCTTGAACAATACATGAAACCCCGTCTTAATTTAAAAAGACAATCATCTACCATTTCAAACCTATTATTCCAAACCTCGACAAAAGAAAGATGGCAAGCAAAAACGTCAGAGCCCAATTTATCATAATTTCATCCACAATATTTCACTTTTCTTACACTTGTAACATTATCTCACATTTTTCCCATTTCCATTTAAAGGGAACTACTTTCGTCAATTCACAATAAAAATATATATATTACTCTAAGGTAAAAAAAAATATAGACACTGGGTCTTCTACGTAATTCTAACAGAGTATAGTAAAAACAATACTTTTGAATAAAAATACTCAATGGAACTGTAAATTGAATTTTGACAAAAAGGGATACCAACGTTTTTGCTCATCAAATCTTAAATTAATGTGTTAGTAAATGTAAGTTAAACTAGTGCGCAGGGGTAAGTAGAAGCATGCTCGGTGCTATAATCATGCAAAGTTTTGGTGCATGCTATTTTTTGTGTCCCTTACTCTGGTGGTGGCAGTTGATCAGGCGAAGAGAGGGATCGGGGTTCGGATTTTATCTTTCCGTTGTTTGCAGTCGAGACTTCCTTAACGCTGTGAGGAACCAAGAGAGACATTTTATTGCGATTTTTTTATTGATTTGTTATAATCAGGGTTTGTATACATTACACTTATAAGTCTTTTGGTTAAGACTTTTTAAGGACAGACCCCCAGATAAGTTTAATTTTAGATTTTAACTTCATTACAATTTCAATTGTTATTTAATGTCTTTAAATTTATTTACTATTTCTGTGGCTTAAATGGTTCATTAGTCAACTCAAGTTTAATTCAATAAGACTATTGTACAAAAACTATTAAGTTAATACGTTGTTAAAATATTTTCTTCTAATATACTAATAAAATAAATAACTGATTTGTTTTAAGGGGGGGAAAAAGTTAACTTCATATAACACTTATAAAACTATTTAGATGCTATAATATTGTGTAAGGTTATTAAAAATGTATATTCTGTTAAATATCAACAGGTAAGCAGTCATTAAATAATAATTATTATTAGATATTAATGTAATTGTCTTAATATAATATCACTTAAAAAGGTGCATTCTTTACTCTCACACACTGAAAAGCATTTAGTGATTTGTGCAACAAATGCAGAATTTGCTTGCAAAATGTGCACAATTTTAATCAAAGCTTAACAAACATCATGCTTGTAACCATCAAGTTATTTAATTGAATTCATGGGAACGTTTCCAATATTAACAAATTATTTTATTTTTGCAAATTTTATATTTTAAGTAAAGTAACAAGCAAAAATGTTTTGGATCTTATTTTGAGTTTTCCTTTTTTGGTTTTTGGCACGGTATTTAACATCTAATTTAAAGCTCAACTCTCAAAATCATTTTAGGTCTAAGTTACTAGAAGAAGAAGTAACATGACCTCAATATTTGTGTTATCAAGCTCTCTATAGTCTAACCCTCTGAGGGATAAGCCAATTGGCTGAAGTGTAAACTTGCTTTCTCTGCATGAGATTTAAAATAAAATTTGTAACTGAAAATTTAATTCTTAAATTTTTTTCATTATATTTTTTTCATTAAAAAAAAATTATATTTATGTAGTAGATGGTCATAAACGGCTCCTCGATGCTTTAAATTTTAAAATATAATAAATAAATAATAATATATTAAATTTATAAATTAAAAATAATTATGTGTATTGCTGGAAAACCTGACAGTCAAGTGACAGGTTTATACGTTTGTATCCCTCGGAGGGCTAAGATAGGACTGTGATTCCCGTAAATATTACATCTTTAGACACCATTTCATGTTTGCCACTACGTTTAACATCTCTTTTTATGTTCACCACTAAACTTAACATCTTATTTTGCATTTTCCTATTAAATATCCACAATCTTCTAGACTATTCAAGCCCAACTTACCATGCCCTGCCGTCTTCGAGGCTTCCCTGCATCTTTTCCGGTGCTCTTCCGCAGGTACGGTACCTCATGAGGTACAGAAGTCCGCAGTGGAATCTGAAGAAGCATGTGATGTCCAGGATAACCAGTACAACAAACAGGGCGACCAGGACAATGGCTATTATGATAGGTAAGGAGACGACTTGTTCATCCAATGTGCTGATATGGCCATCAGTCACTTCACCTGAGAAAATGTTATGATAATTTTAATGATCTATGGATGGATCATCGTATGATATATAAACAAGTAAAAAAAACTATCTTTTGAGAAAATAAGGGTTTATGTAAGTGTTTTGTGTCTTTAGTTCACCTCACTGTCTAACTGCCTGTGATTGGATCCTTAACCATAGTTCACTCTTTTTGACCCAGACCAGGACTGGGAACTCAAATTATTATTCTAACTCAAAAAGTGTAAAAAAGGAATTCACAAGGATTTACGATGATCTATGTGCAGTTTTTATTTCAGTTTCCACTTTTTTTAAAGCTAATTTTTCAGAAAACATTTTTCAGAAAACTGTTGACAGAAGGCAGAAGCCACTGTGCAAAAAGTGTCAAATGTGTGCAGATCAGATATGTGTGTCTTCCTAATCTTTATTTCCGATTCCCGGATGAGTCCAGGCAAAATGTTATACTATTTTTAGTTACAAACAGAGGTGTTAACTTCCACAAGTTCATGAAAAGGAACACAACGGTAATTTGCGGTGCTGCCATCTATTGACATATTACAATACTTAAAACTAACCAGTGTTTTTTCTCAGCCTGTCGGAGTTGTTTATTTCATATGTAGTATTTGTAAGGGTTAGAGTCATGTATTGACTTGAGTTAAGTTTGTTTTTACTTTAAAGAAAATATTTACAAGGAGCTTTTGATAGATTTTGTTTTTGTCCTTAAAATTTAACTCAATGAAAATTATTTTTATTGTAATAAATATAATCTCAAATAAAAGTCTTTTAGGTAAAGAATGACTATTGCATAAAATTTATTTGATTACAAACTAATGAGCTAAGCCTTATGTTTTTATTAAGCCTTAGAGCAAATTTATCAAGCCTCATATGTGTACCAAGCCCCAAATGTCTATTTTAGACATTTAGACCTGCTACACATATAACCAAATTAAAAAAAAACCCAAACATTATCAAGTATTAAAAATTCTTTGACCAACACATAACAACTTACCTGCTCTCGTTCTGATCACAACAGACTCTGGCAAGCTGTTTCCAATCTTGTTGGTGGCCCTGATTTCAATCTTGTAGTAGGTGTCCGGATACAGGCCGGTCAGCTCAAAAGAGGGATTGCGGTCCCAGTTGCGAATGGTCTTTTCAATAGCTTTGTCTACTTGACCCCAGCCCTTGATACCCCTTTCAACCTGGAATTAAAATGTTTTATAACTATATTTATATATTTAATACTATTTTTAGTTTTTAATATTGTATACCTTGCTGTATATAATTAGCTATTAATCAGTGTATATATTGCTAACAGGGGCATCGCCCTGGAGGGAGTGCCAATCCCCCTTCCAATGCTTTAAAGCTTTTTGAAAGTTGCTTTTTATCTCTTGAATTAGTACAAAAAAATCATTCTTTAAATAGCAAAATACGATATATTGTTGAATTTTTAAAAAGCATTAAACTTTTTATGTTTATTTGTAACTGATAACATACTTGGCTATTTTTTAAAAAAAATCTTAGTAGTAAAATATTATAAAAGTAAGGTTGGAAATTTCATGCTTGGAAATATTTGTTCATTAAATATATTTTTGACACTAGCTAGGGATTTTTTTTAGCTTACCCTTCAACACTGATATTAGTTTAAAAATGCGTTGGCTTTTAAGTTAGGAATATTCTTCTCTGGAGTTGGGAAACTTTTGGTTGGCCCCTCCCCCCCCCCCAAAGTTTCTGCTTGCTCTATATTAACGTAATTAATTATATTATAGCCCAAAGATGCATTTAAATTTGAATTTTTAATTTGCACGTCTTTCAAAGCTTATTACCTTAAAAGAATTAACCATGCGAATAAAAATTGCTAGTTTAAAAAATAGCATATTACCAAATTATTACATGATAGCCAACAGAAAACCCTCTTGTACCAAACACTACAACTGTTACTATAAGAATTTTTAGTAGAAAAGCATTTTTAACTTATCCCGGTGACTGACCAGAATACATTTAGAATAACTGAAAGATTTATATTTTAATATGAATCAAATACAGAAAAAAGTATACTTAGCAAAATAAAAGCTTGAATTAAAACCTTAAATTAAACCAATTATACCTGAACCCCTTGTAAACTTAAAACAAATGCTCTTTTCTTACAAATAAATTTATCATGCAAAACAAAAACCTAACAACTTCATACCTTGAAATATCGCAATTCGAACATTGTAATGACCTCTCCATTGTCATTAGGCACCTCCCACCGGACTTCAAACCGGTCAGGATAATCTGAAATGGTCTCTTGCTCAGTAATAATAGCCGGTGGCTCGGGTACAGTTTCTTCTGGCATGATATACTCTGCATTTTGCCATGGACCCTCTCCGACAACATTACGAGCTGCAACACTGAAGTGGTACTTTGCTCTGGGTTTGAGGTCGCTCAGAATGTATGGTGTGTCTGGAAATGATAATTATTATCAATACTTTGTTTAATAATATTTTGTAGACATTTAATTTTGCTCTTAATGTTTTTAGCTTAAATATTTTCCTGGGCATTTCAGAAAAAAATATTCTACTGTTTAATATTTGGTAGACATTTAATTTTGCTCTTGATATATTTAGCTTAAATATTTTCAAAGGCATTTTAGAAAAAATACTCTACTTATTGATAGTTTTAAGTGTTTGTTGCGAGTTAGGTTTGTATCGATTTAAAGTTTCATTCCTGCAAGGTAAATTCAACCACAGTTGAATGCATTAATGAAAATTACTTTGTTTATTGTTTATTCAGAATTAAATTCAGCTATACTTTGTGGGTTTGATATTTCAAATTTAAAAATGTATTCTTCATGTACCTTCAACTGTATCCTAATTGTTCAACATAACATCAATTAATTACAATCATTTATAACAACAAGTAAACAATAACATTACATCAATCAAAACTATTTTATTATGTTTAACTACTAGAAAATAAATCTTATAGAAAATGCTTCGAAAATTGATGGTGGTGGGACTAATCCCCATATGGTCCCCTAGACCAGATTCATGAGGTTAAAAATTTAAAAAAAGTCCAAAAGCTGATAAAAAAATTTAATCATAAACTACATAGTTTATTAATTAAACTTTGAAATTTATATTTAATTTTTTTTAACAAAGTATTTTCTATCATATTAATATAGTCATTCTGTAACAAGATATTCATGATATTAAGTAAAATTATATCAAACAAACACCTACCTTTGGCCCACTCCACAGTAACTTCAAACTCATTAGGTTCATTGGCTATCTTGTACTTCATGATATAGTAAGAGATAGGCAGCCCACCCGTGTTTCCAGGACCCATTAACCTGAAGGTTATTGTAGTTGACGTCACTTTGTCAAACACAATCTGGGTTACTTGTCCAGGAGCAGCTGAAAGAGAAAAGTTTTAATTTAAAACTCACAAAAGCTCGGTTTGATTAATATTGATCTAGAGCTACAGATGAGCTCTCAATGACACAGCTTTTTTGATTTTACTGTATATTTTTTTTCAAATTGTAATGAGCCCATATGATTTTTTAAAAAATAATAATGACCTTTGTTATTACGAAAAGAGGACAAAAAACTATAAAATATACTACAGCACACCAACGGGAAAAAATTCTGTACAGGCAATTTTTTTTAAGGTTGAAATCTAACATAAAAAAGCAAACAGATAAGACGGAACATTAAGTTTAAATTAGCTGGTACACAGATGTGTTTAAAATGCTTCAAATTAAAGGGGAAAATGTAGATCCTTTACATAATTAAAAAAATAGATTTTTTTTGTGATTGGAATTTGCACTGAAAGTATTGAATTGAATTGCTTTTAAAATATCATTAATTCCGTTATGCCTATAATTTATGTACGACCAACATTCCTATATATTTGGCTATGTAAGGGATAATTGAACCTGAAATCTACTGCTTAAATTTAAATACAAAGTGATACAAATTTCCATGCCATGTTGAAATTAGAATCTAAAAATTTTGGTTCTAAGGGACAGGGTTCTAATTAGTGGACCCTAATCTTGTTTGAAAATTTTATATGAATCAATCAGTATTATTTGTTTTTAGTATAAGCAGTAAGTTTCATAACAAAATTATTTTATTATTATTAATATATTGACACATAACATAGACAAATGTTTCAAATGCTGATAAAGAATTTGTAACTCACTGGCTTCTTCTAAAGCGATGTTTATTGTGCTGTCTCCTAAAAAGTTGCTGGCTTCACAAGTGTAGGTTCCAAAAACTCCATATTGGCCGTCAGTTTTTACCTTAAATAATATACAATAGTGTTATGAAAACGGCTTTACATATTCTCTAAATATGTTTAAAAAAATTCCCAAAATAAATGTTTGACAGGCTTTTGGGGCAATTTTGAATACATTCCGACCTGTCAACTTTCTGGATTTAACCCAGCACTAAACCATTTTTAACTGCTTTTTATCTGTGTTATATGTATCAATCGATGGATTTTTTGAAGGGAGAAACATAACATTTTCTCTTGGCACACACCCCAAATCTGAAATATGGTTATTACCAAGTAAAAGTTGGCTGGCTGATTGGATTACACAGTTGGAAGGTCTGTATAGATAACTTTGTTAATTAAAAAATATGAAAAAGGAGGAAGACTTGGAATAAATAAGAAATAATGAATACAAATGGATTTGTTTTGATAAACAAAAAAAATACGTATGCTATGAAATAGCGATTACATGCTTTAATGAGTAGCTACAATAGGGTTTAGGACCAATATATTGGCCTTACCAGTAGATTACTATAGGATGTTCCTCCATAGATCGTATACCTCCCATCAGTTTTATCAATGGGTTGGCCTTCGTACTTCCAGACGAGAGAGGCATTGGGGTTGGCTTGGGCAATGCAGGACAGGTTGGCTGGGTTGGCAGACCAAGCCTTCACAGAATCAGTTGGTGTCAGGCTCATGTCTGGTTTATCTGTAGAAATAAATTTGAAGAATGAGTTTTTGAATAATGAGATTAATGAATAGAATAAATATAATTAGTTTTTTAGGATTTGGATGAATTTGAATAATTTTTTGATGAATTAAACTGATGATTTTTGATGAATTAAACTGATGGTTTTTGATGAATTAAACTGATGATTTTTGATGAATTAAACTGATGATTTTAAGTACTGAGGTTTTTTTTATAATAAATTAGATTTTATTATAAAAAAATATTTAGCAATATACCAAACTGTATTATACAATATGATTTTGATATTAGAAATAGCAAGTCAAAATCAAAAGGCGAGTTCAAAAGGTGAGTGTATAATATATTGTGTTATATTAGGGATGAATTAATCATATTAGTAAAAGGGGCGATTTCCAATGCTTTAATACAGGACATCTTTGCCTTTTTTACTAAGAAATAGTTTTTTGTTTGAATTAATGTGACAAGTGTTAAACATGGGCTATTGTATGTAATTACACCTTTTCTGCAGTGTTTAGAGTTACTTATAGATCCAAGCCTATCATGCTCTTGTATTTCTACTAAAAAAATAGTATAAAAATAGTGATTGTTTTATTTAAAAAATAATGTTTACAAATACAAATGGGTATTCTATCATTTTTGTATTACTCTAATAATTTTGAACTGTGTTTTCTAACCCCTTCACTTCCAGGGTTAATTTCTTGAGTAATAGCCACTAGAACAGGCTGGCAAAGTCGCTGCAGCTGTTTATTGTAGAGTGGAAGATGTACACACTTTGTTGATGATTGAATTGAGAGTACATGCCGCACTCTACGCGGAAAAGAGACCTATTGCAAAAAATACTAGTTTTTCAAAAAAAATCTTCTGTTGTTTATTTTTTCCATTGCAATGCATTATAGAAAAAATAACGATTCACTTACTGCATTATAACTATTTCACAAATTGATTTAATTTTAGCTCTAATCTCTAGATGTTTAAATTTTGAATATGCATTTACAACTCAGTCATATTTGTGCGATAGGTCACTTTTCCTCGTTCAGTGCGATGTGTTGTGTATGTCCTGGTAGTGAAGGGATTAGTTGTTTTAATATTTAATTCATTTAGTCCAGGTAAAACGGCAAAATATGACACTAACACTGAATCTCAATGTGCCCTGCTATCTCTGCATCACCAGCTGCATTGGAGGCTTTGCAGTAGTAGAGTCCCCCATCGGCCTTTTTCACTCCAATGATTCGGAATCGCAGGATCCGGAAATCGCCTTCATCTACCTGTTCCATTTCAATTCGTCCCTCCTACAAATTAACACGGGTTAATAATTAATATGCATGTTTTATAACTAGTCTATTGTATTAAAAAGTAGTTATTTGGAGACTCGATTAAAAAAAAGTAGTTATTGTAAGTATTTTTTACTGATAACTAATTATTCTTCATTACTAACCATAGTTATTTTTAACAATAGCAAGTTATTTTTAATAACTGCTTATTGTTAATCATACAAGTTTAATGTAAATAAGTATTAGTTCTAGTTAACTATAACCTATTCTCCCATCTATGTTACACATTCAAGAATTTTCATAAAAACAAATCATTTTGTCTAACCCTACCTCTCCATCATGGAAAGGCTGGTAATTGTTTTCTTTTCTGATGGACAAAGATGGCTTGGGCATGCCTTCTGCTCTGCACTCCAACTGGGCATTTTCGCTCTCTTTCGCAGTAATGTTTTGCAACGGCACAATAGTAGGGCGAACTGAAAAGACAGTTATTTGCTATTGATAACATGTTTTCTTAAGTAAAATGTGTAAAGTTTAAAAATTTGAATAGTATTCTTTTTAAACCATTGTATGAACCTTAAAAGATTTTGTTATAGGAAAACTATGCAGGTTTCATAACTAATATTTCTGAATTTAGTTTAGTTATACATCTATATCAAAGTCGTACATAGAAAAATAATGATTGAATAAAGTATTATGCTAACAGGTGCTTTTATTTAGATAACTTCAAAAGCTAAATGTGGGGTATTTGCATATTTTCAATGTAGTTTAAACAGGGTTTCGGGTTCTACTTTTACTTCAATTCTATGGTTTGAATTGTAATAATAAATATTATCTGTTTAAATTTTAACCAATATTTAAGTAAAGAACCCTTTTTATTTGAATTCAACCCAATTTTCTTGCAATTTTACATTGTTTTATACCAGAAAAGATTCTAGGATTTGAGCCCTCCCCTTTAAATTTACTAAGATTCAACTTGTAATTTATGGGCACCCTTAAACACAAAGCTCGAAGTCACTATTAAGCAAAATACAAACTTTTTTCTAGTAAAGCATGTTAAAGTGTACCTTGGACATCCAGCTTGAAGCTTGCCTCATCACTACCAGCCGGATTCTTCACATTGCATTTGTAAACTCCTCCGGCATACCTGTCCACTTTGTAGATGGTAAGAAGACCTCCGTTCACCTTGAATCCTTCAACACTGCTCAGGTCACGGGATTGCTGCAATTGTTTAAGCAAAAATAATTTAAATTCATTTAGTTATTTTATAGTACACAGAGTTCTTTTATTGCAAGACGTATAATATGACTGTCATAAATTCTGGTATACTTACATGATCAATCCAAGAATACTCCAGAGGTTCGGAGCCCTCAGCCCTGCAGGTGATTGCGTACTCTTCTCCTTGAATTGCAATGAATGTTTCCGGGAGCTCATTGATTCTTGGAGGAGCTAGTAGATTAATATATATTTTAATGAATGGAAAAAAAGGAGAATTATACTAGTAAATGTAAAAATATGCATGATGCATAGATAAAGTATGTTAGAGCAGACAGCAAGTGAAATAGAGTGAAGCTGTTCATTCATTGAAACTTCTTATATTGTAAGCATGTTTATCCTCCCAATTTTTTAATATTTTGAAGCTAATTTAACTTTTTGATCCCTAAACCTCATTTTCAACTAAATTTGATTAGATTAACTTCCTATTAAAATAACATAAGTTATCGGTAACAGGCCTTGTATTTTTTAACAGCAGTCAATGACGTAGCCGACCCTTAACAACAGCTCTTAGCAACATTCCACACATCATTAAGACGTTGTGCCTTGGATTTAATATGCACAAACTCCTTCTACAGGAAGTATTATTAATATTTACTGCACAATCTGATTACAATTCAAACACCAGTTTCATTAATAGTTGAAATATTTTATAGATAGCGACTAAATCACTTCTACTTACTCAGCACGTTAACAGTGATGTCTATATACTTGTTAGTCCCGGTTTCAGGTACAAACGCTTCTACGGTATAGATACCAGCATCTTCCTTTGCCACGGTGGGTATGACAATGCCCTCGGGTGTGACTAGAACCCGCTCGGATCTAACCTGCTGCTTGTTCTTTTCCCAATTGATGCTGGGTTTCGGGTTTCCAACGGGACTGCAGCGGATTCGACCTTCTTTGCCAAATACCAGGTTTTGGACCTTCTCACAGCCTTCGAATTTGATGTCGTCTGGAAATGGAATAGAAGGTTGTATTGAGAGTTTTATTTTGTTTGTGTTGAAATGGCAGGTAAAGCTTTTAAATTACAGTAAAACCTCGATAATCCGTCCCTCTTTTATCCGGAACTCTGTTAACCGACCGCCCCAAAGTCAACATTATAACATTTTTAAAACTAAGTCATTCTCGGTAGTTCATAAAAGAAACCAGTCTCTAAAAGCTACGGTAATTCTAAAATCGGTGAATCTGAAATTGGAATTCTCCGGTGATTCTGAAACCGTAAAATCCCAGCGTTTATGAAATCCGGCAACTCAAAGAAGTAAAAACAAATTTCTAACAATCCTAAATTTTCAGAAAACCCCCGCAATCTAAAAATAAAAATAGAATTTAAAAAAAATGTTTTAGCCCTTTCGTTTTGTCAGAAAGTCTCAGTTTCAGAGATAAATTAATAATTCCTAATTCAATGTTTACAAAGGCAAAACCAGTGCAGATTTCGGTCAATGGCGAATTTGAGGTCCGCCGACTTTCGGTGCTCTTCTGTACTTGAAGTTTTACTATTCAATGAAAATTTTCTATTATCCGGAATTTTCGATTTTCCGACTTACTTCCGGTCCTAATTAAATTGGATAATTGGATAATGGTTCTACTGTATTTTTAAAAAATATGTCTGGCATATATTAATACCGTGGGCAGGTAAACTGCAGTATCTACTGAAGACATGGACCACTTCAGTATAAGATATTATACTGAACGATTGAGTATATCAGAGCAAAAATGGTCCAATTCATTATTGTGGTTACTGCAGTTTACTACGGGATTCCAACAATTCTCAAAGTGTTCTATACTGTCCTTGCTGTTTTGTTTTGGTTAATGAAGAATAATAATAATGCAACTATGTATGCTTATGTATTTTATTTAAATAGAAATATATTTTTTTATAACTCGGAACTAATTTATTTTGCCAGTTTTTATTTCTTTAATTTCTTATTACTTTATATTTTCTTCATTTAAGAAAAACAACCTAAGCCTCTGTATCGACCATTAAATAAAAAAAAACTACACCATGTAAGCATAACACTATATAAAAGTCACACAAATATGCAAGTAAATAAATATTACCATAAAAGTTAAGCTGTACCACTTCTTCTAGGGGTTGGGTGTTCCCATATAAAGCTGTGCACTTGTAAGAACCGCTATCTTCGACTTTAGGTTCTCTAAACGAGAGCTTCAGCGTGTTAGGGCCACTATCTTTTACGCCAGGATCTCTGAAAAAAAAGGGGAACAAATTAAAATATTTTTGGGAAGCCCACAGAAAGACCGCCAGTAGATGGCGCTGCTCATATATACAGTTAACAACGAAAACAGTACAATAAAAGGTGAAGAAACTCATCCCTACTTTGGGTGCAGAAAGTGTACTTGAATTTGAGCGTAAAACAAGACAGTTCAATTTATTATATGGTAAATGATTTGATTAGTAAAACACCATAAAGTTTAAAATGTATTTTTTAAATTAAAAATAAACAAAAGTACACAAATTAAACAATATTAATTTTATTTAGTATTATCAGTGCAGTGAAACTTTAAAAAAATTATTCCATATTATTTCGCCCCACTCCCATTCTGCTTAATATTTAGTTTTATAGTGCCTCGTTAGATGGCAGCACCAAAAAATATTATGCTTACTAATATTTTGGTGCTGTCATCTATCTGTAAATTTTAAAACTAAACACCAGTAGCATTCATTTCCTTACTCAAACTATCAGGTTTTGCAGCAACACACTTATTTTTTTAAGTTATAATTTTTTAAATTGAAAGTATGGAGGATTCATTAATAATCACCTGCTGCAGAAACACAATGGGAATATTTCTTATGATCTCACGCTCTCCATACTGCGATTTCATTGGTTGTTGTGTTTTCTTTCCCTACTACTTGAAACAAGCTCATTGGTTTATTTTTATAACGTCACGCGCTCCGAACTGCGATTTAATTATTTTTTTTGACAAATTGTTGAAACAAGCCCATTAAAAAATTAAATTTTATTTTCAGTTAAAAATTTAAATATTAAACCTATGCAGCGAAAAAAAAAAGCTTACACTTCAACGAATTCGCGCATTCCTCATAGGGTTAACTATCACATTCTATATTTTTCCAAATAATAAAACCTTTATTACCCTTCTTGTATGACCTCTCCCCTCGGGTTGATCCATTTTATATCAGTGAATAATGCTCTGTTTTCGAGATCTTCGGCATCATCCTCCGGCATCTTTCCATCGCCTTTGCACAGGAGACCGTAGGGTTTCCCGGTTGGGGCGAACAGCGGTCTCTGGGAAGGGGAGATGACCAGCCTGGGCTCGGTACTACTGACCAGGAGAAGCTGGGACGCTGGAAGAAAACATATTTTGTAAGTGTTTGAGAATATTGAGTAATTGGGAAGATAATTATAAAGCTTATTCCAGTGCATCATATTAAATTTTTGGAAGTAAATAGCAAAAACAATTGTTTCGTAAAAAAAACAACAACCGAAAACTGTCCAAAGGCCGTGTCCTGACTACGACATCAAATGCTACAAATGCAACAAAACTTGGCGACTTGGCAGAGTCAGCCAAGCTATATTGCAATCGCTTGGCGCCCTTGTTGTTCGCCCTTTTGTTGCATTCGTTGCATTTGATGTCGTAGTCAGGACAAAGCCGAAAGAAAAGAAAACCAGAATGAACAATTCGAACAGGGCGGAGTATGGTTTGTTTGTAGGGTATAAGACAACGTGTGACGTTACCGTAGGTGTGGCCGATCAAGTTATCCATTAAAATGGAAACTGCTATCATTTTTCGTTATCAGATTCCTTGTTTTAGTCAAATATTCTTTTTTTTACACACGAGATCATTTAAATGCTCCCCTACACTTAAAGATGCGACGCATCGCCTCTCCTACAGCTTTTCTCTTGGCATATTTTATGCATTAGCTACTATTTTTTAAAAGCAATTCACACAATTCATTTAAATCGGCATATTATAACACCAAGTTTTATTGCAGATAAAAAGTAGGCGAATATGAAAACAAGATTGGATACAATGCCCCATAATTTTGTTGTTTGACTGTTCAATTCTTTAAAAGGTTCAAAGGGAATTGCAACTAATTTAAAACTAGAAAATGTAAGTTTACATTATTTGGCGATATTCATGCAAGTATTTTACTTGATTTTTTAAAAAACAATATATTTTAAACATTTTAAATAAATGTATGTTAAACATTTTTATGAATCAAACAAATACTAAAATTCTTTTTAAATTAGTATGCAAATTAATTTCTTAATAAATTCCAAATGTACCACTATACATTAAGCGCTTTAATCGCGTGCGCGGCACACTTTATAATATACCCATCAAAATAAGTAAATTGAATGACGCCATTAAGATAAATCCAGACACAAAATCGTGATACAGCCAATTCATTTTCGCCTGAGACATTGACAGTTTTCATGAAAAGAAGCCGGGTGTCAACAATAAACACATTGTATTCCTTCCTACTTGCTTGAATGTGGCTCGGAGCAGTGATTGTCGAAGTTCTTAATCTTCTGCCAATGGAACAATAAGTTCGTTTTTTTCGTAGCTCATCAACGTACTAAATACCAAGATCTCATAAGATAAATGACATTGAGAAGAATGAGGAAGAATATTAATGGAAAGCTATCAGCGAGGAATGATGCTGTTAATTGATGGTCTTGATTTCTTGGGAAATAGGCAATGAGCGCCGATATAGAAAAGGGTTGTATTAAGGGCAGATTATACTGAAAGAATTTTTTGATGTTATGAGTTCTTTTTCTTAAAAAAATTTCGATTACTTTGAAAAAATAAAGTTTGTTAAAGACCAATAAATATAATGTTATTTAAGATTTCATAAATATGTTAAGCACATAAAAATAGTAGGTACGCCGATGATCTTATGAATTCAAAGGAATATAACTCAAAATTTACTTTCTATAGAGGGTTGAAATTTTCGACGCATTTTTTTCAAACATATTTTCTTTAATTTGTCCATAGGATTAGTAACAAATGAATTTTTTTTCCTTTACTAGTTTAAAAAAAAATCAAATCTTCCACAGAAAACAAAAATCTGTAAAGACAGTTTGTTTAAGTACACCTTGTTTATAAAAATGCATATTTTTTGCCAATAAATAGTTTTTGGACTTGTATCAAAAATAAGAAACGTCGTTTTTGATAGATTTTATAAAAATAAATATATAATTTTTGAAAATTGACCATCTAAGAATGTTAGCATACTTATAGTATACATTCATGGTAAAAATTATATTTTTGTGCGAGTAATATTTTAGACCGGATTAGTCAAAGATTAGACTATTGAGATAGCAGTGTGTCGAGACCAAATCACCACTTAGCCACTGAAAGGTTTGGCCGAGGCAACATGTAACCAGCTGAGTATTGAACCAACTATATTCCTCCCACCACTTCTTAGCATCTATGACGTGTGTGTTTTAGACGAGTCCAAACTATCACTCGTAAAACGAAAAGGGGTAAGGAAGATTTTGGTTACAGCCAGAGTTCCTATATTTGGCGATTCATTGCTTTTGCAGGTGCATATTACTTTAAAGTTTAGAAACAGTTTCTAAACTGAAGGGCAGTTCGAACTTGCATGGGTTTACTATTATTGCATTGCTATTATTTTTAAAACTTTTAACGTTCCCTGAAGTGATACTGAATATGGTAAATAATACATACTACAGATGCAAATCTATTGATGATCAAGTCAAGATAGAAAAGAAATGCACGTGCAATTGATGACGACCTTTAGCAATTAACTATAATCCTCTTTTCACTAATAACCTATGTGTAGTTTTAGTGTGCCGCATAATTTCTAACCAAACTGATTCAGCAATCCACAGGCTCGTAAAGCACCTTGGGATTGGCAACCCTGCCTCCTTTAGGTTCTCTACCTTTTTACAAAGTGGACGCTTCCACAATCAAAATATTTGGGATGCCAACTTGTGGCAGGGGCGGACTATACCAATCCCCATCAGCACTATTGCTTATTTATTTTGAAAGATCGAAACCTTGCCGTTTCTTAGATAATGGCCGGCCAATATGCTCATTTAAAAACCCTTATCTGCGGAAGCCGAACACAACCCGGATAAAAAGTTCTAAGTTCTTTTATCCTCCGTGGGCTGTTATTCAATTCTCATCTGTGACATATCTATCGAGTAGGAAGCGAACATTTAATGGCGCGAACACGACATTATTGGAACAAAGGCAGATGTGTCGATCCCACTGAAGGGTTGGTTGGTAGACATATATTCAGGTTTGTGTGCTTGGTCAGAGACCCGCTTATAAACCTTCGTCAAGTAAGACGGACACACAACACACACATAAGTGACAGATTCTGCCATTTATCGCCACCTCCACAATTTAGACATGTCCTTGAAGGGGAGGGAAATAGTCTCCAGGGACCTGTACCCGTGGGAAACTGTGCCATGACTGCCACAGGACTTTCGGACCCACAGATTTAACGAGCACGTACTACGCATATACTCGGTGGGTCTTCAGTGGTATCGGGACTCGATCGCGGGACCTTCCGAGAACAAGGCATTAACCACTATAGGCTATCCACGGCCCCCACTGAAGGGTTTTAGGTTAGGTTGTACTTTTTCCGACCGTGTAATTCTAGCCTCCATGGAGCTTTAACGCAGCCGACTACGCCTCGTAGTTTAGAGCCCTGGTCAAGTGACGAGGTCGACACTTGAGCGGGCACTAAAAGCAAACCAGTGGCGCAATCGTGCACTTGTTCGGGGTTTTCAACAGAACAGATTTAACGAGCACGTATGTCGCAGTGTACTTCAGAACAACACAAATATCCCTGTACATATGACGGGATTCGAACCCGGGTCCTTCAGACTACCTGGGCAGCTCCCTGACCATTCAGTCGCCCAGTCGGCCCACTGTACTATTTGTAATTTGATTCCTATAGGGAGTTGATGTAGCAAAATGGCTAATAAAACCTAATGGCACCAAAATGACCGTAAATAACAACAGAGAGTTTGAACTATGATCATATTTAGCCATCACACTTATAGTTTCTGTATATAGTATAAGAAGTCAGCATTCGAAAACCAAATAAAGTCGTCAAATTCATTATATTGACTCTATTACCCCCTCCCCCCACACGCCTACAATAGAAAACCAATTCGAAATGGTCTCGTCCCTTGTCTCCGATAGTTTAGCTGTTGATTCAACATTTGGCTGTAACTATGAACTAGCATCCCCCATGACAAACGATGTATGTCAGCCTATTAAACAAAATCAAGTCGATGACATCTTCAACAATTATGATTAAATATTGTGCGAGCATCCTTATATTGTCATTCAATCCTTATATTGTCATTCACTACCAATTTAGTCATTTTAAAGACGACTTCATGATACCTGTGATAGTAGAATTAACACTTAAACCAATCGATCTTTAAGAAGAGAACAAAGTCGATGCCAACACGCAAAAAAAGAAAAGAGGATCGAAAACCGTGACTGCGAGGTAACGAAAGGATTACAGATACTTGAAGCTGGGGAAACACGAAATGTTCTTTTTGTTGTTCTTTTCGAATTATAGTAGTGGTGGAGAGTTCTTTTATATTGGGCGGGATTTGTTAATGAGTGATTCGTTTTCGATAAGTGTAACTCTTTTGTATTATACCCGGGTCATATCGTGAGGGTTTCGGAAGCGGTTGTTAACCGTGACCGCGTTTATTCGCTTTTGTGAGGAGATCGGTTGCCAGATTCGAAGGTTTTGGTTTATTGTTTGGCGTGTCTGGAGAATGGTACGAGCAATCAATGCAAATATATTTAAATGTAATGTTGTTGTAGAAATGAAGGAATTTGAAGATGTTTGGCATAAAAACCCAATCATCTACTACTTAAATTACCTAAAAAAAATCAAGCTAAGTTTTTCTTAAAAAGAAAATTTCAAAACCTTTGAACAGAATTAGCAAAACTTGTAATCCAAAGTTTAGATGATTTAAAAAAGAAAATGAAAAAACACCATAGATGTCTTTACCTTACATAGAAATTTGAAAATGTTCTTATTTTAGCCAAAAAGACCTCATCAACATTTGTAAACAACAAAATTTACCTATAATTTGCTATTGTTCTTCCTAGGGAAATTTCTATGGTCGGAATGGATAAGTTAGGCTTAAGAAAAAATATTCTAATCAGAAATTTGTTGATTTGTGAGTTATATAATTTTGTTTCATGCTAATAGGTAGGTTTGTTATTATGGAAATACACGCTCAAAACAATTTAGGGGAGTATTTGCGTACTTTTGTTATACCCTTTCAGTTTCAACATTAAAATTTTTATTCTGAAATCTAAAATTTGTGAAATAGATTCATTATGCATTCAGAGTGAAATGGTAAAAAACAGGAGGGCAATCTTAATTTTTTAACTAAACTTTAAAGGGAAAAAATTTGGAATCATAACTTTTGAATAAATTATAACAATAATTTTTTAAAAACTTTGTAAAAAATAGGTTAAATAATTTTTTAAACACCTAAGAATGCAAGCGTGAAGAATTTAGGGTCAATTTATTTCATAAAATTTTTTGGGATTTTTTTTATTTTACCATGTTTTTCATATTTTCATTTAATTAAAACAAACATTATTTAATTCTTCAAAAGACACGATTCTTCCATCTAACGATAAATAAGTGCGAGCTCAACTTAGTCAGAAAAAAATCGCAAGTAGATGATTCCAAATGGAATCATTGGGGGTGAAAGGGTTTAAAGTTTAAACCATGAGTTCCCCTAATTGTTTTGAGCAGTGTAATTTCCGTTAGTATTTTACAGAAAAGCGGACTTAAAAAGTTTATATTTTTTAAAATTCAGTAGCATTTATTTCTTATTTGTGTAAAAACACTTTTTAACCCTTCAATAAATTTTTATCTGGTTTTTGATCAACCAGATAAATCTTCATTATAACAAATAACAAAACCGCATACAAAATACCCACACTCATTTATATTAATTATACGGATAACAACAGGATCTAGTGCAAAACCTATAGTAAGCAACTACATGCCAACAGCGGCAAACAGAAGTTGGATATCTTGTCAATCACATTTAAAAGAAATCACGTCTGCGCAATTACACCCCGGGGGCCTCACGAAAACACCTTCCCCACCTGTTATTCAATAATAAAAAACTTTCACCCAATCGTGACCACAAACTATTGTTTAAAACGCTATTAACGCCCATTTTAAGGGGTTGAAAGCCTAAGTCTCGTTGAAAATAAGGCTTAATAACATTGTACCCTGTGGCATGCACAAAAGTATGTACTATCTATATAGTTTTTTTTAAAAAAAAGTTTGTCCGTGATTTTGTTTGAAATTAAAGAAGAAATTTGTTATTATATTATAAGGTGGGGATTTGTAAGGTTTATGATTGAGGTATAAAAAATGGCATGGGTTTAGTTAATTGGGGTTTATCAAGAAAATTGAAATTGATTACACTCGATTACACTTTAATTTGAGAATGGATGTAATAGGTTTGATAAATAAATTGGAAAGGCATGTGCTGGAATTCAATTTTCTGGAATTCATTTGGCTTTGTTATCTCTAACCCTTATTTAATTGGTATAATTAGTTATCAGTGTTTATTTGATCATAAGATAAGTTAAGAGATTTACAAAAATTAATTATAAAAAGAAAAACAAGCGATATTACGACTATGTGTGAGAAACATACAAGTAAAATTTTATATTAAAAAATTGTGTCTAGATTATGAATGCGCTATTTAGTTTCTCATAACAAAATATCGTATGTTTTAAGGTCAATCTCTATTATCTTTCCATCTTATCTGCATAATTCAATTTCAGTCTCATTTAGGTCTGCCGGATTTCCTTGTAAGGATAATTAAAGAAATGGAAACTTTGTATATAATAGGAAAAGGAAGTTGGCAAACGTTTTTTATAACCAAGGCCAAAAATTGGCTACTTCCCAATTCTTAATTACAAAATGATAAGTACGTACAAAAAGTTTTTCTGCCCTTAAGTCATAAACTTTTCTTCTTGCTTAGTAAAGATTTTTTTGGTGCGAAAATAACAAAAGACGGGTAATTATTTCTTTATTAAAAAAAGATAATTACCAAATACGTCCTGGAGTGCATATGATAAAAAAAAAGTAACAATGCCTTCATAACCACCAAGCAAATTCAACACGGCCCACTGGACCACAACCCTTTTCGAACAACACACACAAAAAAAAAATATTCCATTCGAACTACATAAAAAATTATCCATACAATAACCAGCATCCAGAGACGAGAACCAAACCAAAACAAAAACCAAAACTACCCAGAGTAAGAAAAAAAAATCCTCAACAGCTTCCATGCTGTGCAAAAGATAATGGCGTTCTGAATAGAACAGAACCCCGCTGCGTCTTTGTTCTATTTGGCGGGGAAACTAACCTAGAGGGGGGGGGGATGGAATATGGAAGCTAGAAGGGGTCAAGGGCGTTACCCGACACACCTCGTGCATTTCGAACGCCCCCCTCCCCCCACGCACCTGTCGTAAGATGCCCGTCGCTACCTGAGATTTCGGGATGAGGATTGGATCTAATGGAAGAGGATGCATCGGTTGGAGCTGTTTCCGAATAACAGTTATTTGTTGGTCAGTGAACTACACTCTTAAAACAAACGAGCGGTTCTAACTCAGTCTGAGTTAATTTCCACTCCTTTCCGGTGCCGAAAATGCACTTCCCCTATAGGAGTGGATTTCACTCTTTTTGCGGAGTTGTTTTAAGAGTGTACATGCAGAACTGCCAACTGTGGCTCTATTGCGACGTTAATTCAACAAACCTGCCAACTCTCCGGATTTTAAATTGGTAATAACCACTTTCTGGATTCCGGGCTCCAGGAGAAAGTTTAATATTTCCCATTTAGAAATCCGGCTATTTGTATATATCACATGGAAACTTAGAAAGTAGTCGAACATCCGGTGTTACCGGGTTAAATCCGGAGAGTTGGAAGGTTTGTTCATGTAGCCACTGCCCACTATATTATATGTAACCTAGAAAACGATAATTTTAAGTTTTTGTATCAGAATTTATAGTAAAATTCGTCGTCTGCAATTAATAGAAACTATATTTTGTTAGATCTCTAAGGGATAAGAGTGTACATTTGTTTTCACTAAATGATATTTAATTTAGAATTTTAAACACATTAAAATTTCAATATTTTTTCTAATTATATTTCGATAGTAAAGGGTTTTGAAAGACTTCCTATTTCAAAATTTAATAAAACTATAAAAATTTATAAATATTTAGAAATGACAAGTGTCAAGAAAAACTGTAAATCCTTAGAATGTTCTCTAAGTTAAATCAACAATGGTTTACACGCGAATTTAATCCAAGATCATATGATGTGTGGAGTGGCAAAACTCACATTCTTCAAAATATATTTTAAGATATAGGGTCCGTTCATTGGCGACTTCGTTCAATTCAATATGCGATAGTCAAAAGTCGACAATGAATACCGGACCCTTCACCTTAGTTATACTTTGAATAATGTGAGTTTTACAACTACTCCTTTCGTTTTCTATAACTTATTGCCTAATTCAAAGTTTAATTATTTTTCGGGTAATCAAGGAAAATAAAAGTTTTATAGTTTCAGTTTGACTTATCGTCGCACTAGAGCTACACGAGGGCTATTGGCGGCGGGCGTCGTATTTTAGAACGACGAACGTCAAATGACGAGCCGACACCTGAGTTGGCACCCAACGCAACCGTAAGGGCGACATCGTGCGCAGCGTTGGGACTTTGGAGCGTATTTTAACGTGCACTCCCTCTACACGGGGTATTATTCGTCGGAAATTTTTGGCTGCACGGGCCGTTTATAGGTCGGCAGTTATTTTGGCGATGCCCGGACCCGAACCTGGGACCTTTCGCATGCTAGGCGAGCGCCTAACCGATTGGGCTCCCCAGCCCCTAAGGAAAATAAAAGTAATTCTGAATAATGGCTAATATAAGAGAAGCTCACTTCCCATCATTTCTCTATATTAAAAACAGATTCCTCTCAATTCTAAAAGAAGCACAGGTGCAAGAGAACAAACTGTGATGTACCTAACATCCCTAATCACAAGCTCACATAAAAAAGAAATTAAGTTTACGTTACCTAACGAAATCGTGAGAAGGGATAAATCGGTTGGTGTTGACGTGGTCAGGGTTTTTATGGTGGGAATGGGATGGATGGGGCACGTAAGGGCGGGTACTACCAGAAACAACAATAGATTAAGTAAAAAAAACGTCTTAAGATATACAAGAGAAAGTATTTTGATGAAAAGTTAAGGTTTGGATGGAGTGAGGATTGATTGAAGGAAGCTGAGACACTGATATATTTTGGTTTGGATTAAGTTGAATTAACGTAAAAATGGAAACATTACAATATGGTGTTCTTTCAATACAAAAAATGTGGTGATGACACTCGAAAAATTTGTGTTTGAGTGTCATTAACACATTTCTTGTATTGAAACAACACAATATTTTATTGTTCCAACACAACTGACGATCGCGAGATGTATGCATGACATCTAGTACCTTTAAATATATTTATTGAGCTTTAGCATAGCTGTATTTATCCGAAGCATTAAAGAACAGATACCGAACTACATTTCGGAAGGTTGCAAGAGTGCTGCACCTTCAACACAATTTTTGTGCTAAGCATTCATTATTTTTTGGCCGCAATACAATTTTGGCATTATTAGGAAATAAATTGTAATAACTGGGAAATACCATTTTTTTTTATTTAAAATCAGATTTTTTTAGTGTAGATTGGAGGCTGCGCTCGTAAATTTGAACAGCGGTCAAGTGACGAATGCACCCCTTCGAAGTGTATCGCGACATCGTATGCAGTGTCAGGACTTTCGACCACTCTCCACTTAACGTGCACCAGCCAAGGCTTTTTATCAGTCCCACATACATCACGCTGCAGAGGACTACAATATACATTTATTGCTGGGGTCCAGCGTGATCCGATCCTACGATAGCCATTTTTGTTCACTGCTAAAAAAATGTAGTTCTCTGAAAAGTACATTAAAACTTATTCGTCTGTAGCTAGCATAACAAATATTAAATAGACAACCTTAAAGGCGAATTGGAATTTTGTTATGATTAAAATGATCATAACAATATTATCTTTTGAAAAGATTAGATTTTTTTTGCAAAAATACATTTTTCAATTCTCTACTCCAAAACTATATTCATGTAAATGTTTATTCTAACTTCAACACATTATCAAACAGAGAATTCGAATGCGAAAATATTGTATTTATTCAAAAGAATAATAAAAATATTTTTATATTACTTCCTAATTTTAATGCGCACCAAATTCAAGTTTTGTTTCACATTCTCCAAGCAAATTAAATAAACGAGATAAATATACTTTCGTCTCGAAAATCCATTTTAAAACAGAAAATAATATTTAAAGAAAGTATATTTCCACAGAATATTTTTTGTTCAGCGTCTCGCTCTTTTGGAATGACAAAACTGTATTGCCTGACTTCGTGTAAAATAGTTTTGTAAGTAAAAATCGCAATAGTAGCTAACATTTTATTCAAAATATCATTCAAGCTAATGATGTTAACTTCCACATTACATTTATAACGTGATATTATTATTTCATATCCAAGTTCAAACTAAAAATACAGCAGACTGTAACTAAGCTCAAAATAAAGTTCATTAAAAATTTATTTTGGAAATTCGAACAAGCAGTATGTTTCTATATTTCGACATTTAGAAAACTATGAAATTTTTGGCCCATCAAATATCATTAGAATTAGTTTTATGCTTTTTCCAGTTCGTATCATTACTAACATTTATTTTCCATCGGAAATTTATCCCCCCCCCCCACCACCATAAAAATGAGTTTGTCTAATAAGTACAAAAACTTTGCAAATAAACACGTTTTCTATTTGAATATTTTTGACAATCAAAGGCAGTAAGTTAATTTTTGAAAAGGCATAATTTGTTGCATGAATAAATTTTTCGAATAAAACACTCAAGTATTTAAATCTATTCTTATTTTTAAAAATATTTCACTTATTATTTCCTCATTCTCATTTTTCATTCTTATTTTTAAAAATCAGGTAATTGTTATTTACAATTTTTTCAAACCCCAGGGCAGCATAAAAGGGGAGCTAATAGGATTGGAAGCATAGAATATTTTTCGGCTTTTAGAAAAAGGATTATGCTTAAAAATGTTGAACGAAATTCTTTTTTCTTCAGTCATTTTATTTACAGCCATTTCTCTTTTTATTTTATCGACGAAAAAATATGACAGAACAACTGATGTTTCTCCGAAACATAAAATTTAGTTTATTTGGAATATGTATTTTTGTTGGTTCAGCCATAATTGACTGGTTTTTATTTAATTTGGATATGAAATGTAACGATATATAAAAAAAAAAATTAAAAGTCTATTTAATAAGAATAAAAAAAAACTTTTATAAACACGAAACAAATTTAAAACCGGGATATGTTTATTACTCATACGTATTCATTCTTTAGTTAGAAATTTGGAATGTTTGCATATTTTGAAAAGTAATTTTAAAATGTTCTTTTTAGAAATGAGAATTGCATCTAATTTTCAGAACGTTATTGTTTACGCTTGCGAAAGATGTTTAAAATAAAACAAATATCTGTTTCTGCAGTTCAAAAATGAAAAGTATGACCAAGTTGATTTCGCAGCTTCAAAATATATTACTTATTTTATATATTGGTAATATTTAGATAAGCCTAATGGTAACCAACTCGAAAGTTTTTTTTTTATCCAAGTAAAGGGATTTAAAATAAAAAGTGGTCATAGTTACAGTTACGTTATAAAATGTTTTATAAAAGCATTGGGATAAGGCTTTTTATCAGGGCTGGGCCACAAACAGTTTTGAACGTAAATTTTTTTCTTTGAATGTGACTTTTGGACACGAAAATTCACATTTACAATAAGCTTGTATACTGCTTATTGTAAATGTCCGTTCATTCTCCAAAACTATAACTAAGATATAAGATCCGGTCCGTTAATTAGTGACTTTTGATCATGAAAAATTCAATTAGACGAAGTCGCCAATATCCTTCATACGTAAAAATTGTTGTGTACTTGAAAATATTGTGAAGTTTTTATTTTTCCTCATCAAAACTACGAAAGCTTCATTATAGAGTTGGTAACTAAATAATGTGAGGCCCAGTGGCTTGGTGGTAGTGCTTCGCATTGCCACGCCACAGGTCCGGGGATCGAATCCCAGACTGGGCGAGGTTCACTCAGCCTTTCATCTTTTAAGTGGGTCGATAAAAGGAGTACCAATCATGCTTGGGAACTAAACACTGGGGGTTCCGCGTGAGGCTGACCTCTTTACCGGGACATATGCCTAGCACCCCAGAGCCTTTGGTCACGAAAGCTGGAATGGGCACGGCAGGCCTTGGCCCACTAATGGGCTGTTGCGCCGAGGAGTTTTTTTTAAAAACTTAATAATGTATATTTGGTCTGAAAATGGAGAATCAGGTTTTGCCCGAAATACTCCGATGGATAGCGTTTAGGTCAGTGAGAAATATATGTGCCGATTTTCCTTTTTTACAATTTTCCCATTACCGTCGAATGGGGTAAGTTTGGCCCAAGCATAAAACCCTAGTACTGACTTTCTACTTTAATATTTTTTTTTACTCTTAGGTCAAGTCACAGTTGTCACTAATTAAAAGAGGCAAGCACATTTTTAGAGAACGTATTTAATAAGAAGGTATGAGTTTGAAAAGCTTGGGCTAAAGTTACACTCCAGAGCCATAGTTACCCCCATTCGACGATACCCAGCAACTGTACCGATTTTCGCTAAGCAAAATACAGGGTGTCCGTAAAAGAATGTCCGAGTTTTAAATTGTGACCTGAAATCACGCCTTGTGATTTCTTCCTTTGGGGATTCGCAAAAGATCGGGTCTACGTTCCACCCCTACCCCACGATTTACCAACCTTTGAAAGGTAGAATTGCACAGGCTGTTGCTTCCATTACTCCGGACTTGCTGCAGACAGTATGGGAAGAATCACATTTTCGTTTGGATGTGTGCCGTATCACTAAAGGCGCACACATTGAGCTCTTACAGGAAAAACTAGGTTAGTTTTCCTTCAATGTCATGTAGGATTTGTTATATTTAGTATAAAATAAACTCCTGTAATATACCATTAAAACTCGGACATTCTTTTACGGACACCTTGTACCAATGGCCCAGGATCGCCCTTGCCAAATTATGTTCTGTATCAATCATTTGTATCTTATACTACCAGAGAACGATGAGCTACAACGCTAAAGATGCACAACTCATAACAAAAAATACAAATACGAAGCATTAACATAAAAGTCAGCAAACCGCTCTATTGAAACAAGACTTTCATCTAACTTTGCCCCCTTTTGCTTGCTTATCGACACGAATTTTAATCTGGAAGCCAGCCCGACCCGAAATTGAATCAACAGCGTCTAAAGCACCCTCAGGGCAAAACGGGGTGAGCTTGTCACACATTTTCTAATTAACTAACTTACCCCCTTTTCTGACGTCTGCGTTTTCATCATCACACGGTTGAAGATTATGCAAACTTTGAGTGTTTGGCTTTTTTTTAAACAAAAAAAAAAGAATGTAAATCTCAGAGCCAAAAGAGCATAAGTTATATGCCAATATTAAGAGAAAAGATAGACACAAACATTGTATTGATGGTTTTTGTATATATTACATATATTTGAATTATAAATATAAAAATGTTTTAAGCTTCGAAAATAAGTATTTATAATTAGTTGAAAAACTAAAGTAAGTTCTACATCTGAAACGGCAAAGAACCTCAAAATCGCCAAATTTATAGACCTAGGTTACTTTCGCTCTGAAGTATAGAACTACAAATAGCTTAATCGCAAATAAAGAGTATGTTGGGTTTGAAAGTAAAATATTAGTTTTAGAGATATTTTGAGGATGTTTGTGTAGAAATGTGTTTGACTTGAGCAATTATATTCGTGACAAGTGTTTAGTTTTGAGAGATTTAAACAAGGTACTGGCACTTTGATAGTTTTTCTAGAAATATACTTACAATTTGGTAGATTTATGTACAAAATATAGTGTTTCAACGCACATTAGAAAATAGATAAATTTCATTACTAGTTAATTTAAATACTGATGATTAGAGTCGTGTCAGGTTGCATTCATAATATTTTGCATAAATTATTTTTTTATTATAAAAAACTCCGTGAAGTTTCTAAATAAATAATTTTTTTTGTTGCTTCTACTAAACCCTCCTCCCCCAAAATTGCCCAAAATTAAATGCCGTTTTTTACATAGTTATAATTTTACGTTCAATTTTTAGTCATTAATTTTTTTTAAAACCAACTTAATTTTTATTACATGCTACCATTACAGTTTTTGAAGACATCTTTAAAATTTCAACTTAAAAAAGATGTTATGAATAAAACATGAAGATAACTTGTTTTTAAAAGAAGCAAAATCAAAACACATTCGTTAAAATTTAAAATTGAGAAAGAGAAAATAAAAGATGGATTCACACTTTTTTTCACAAGTAACTCTTGCTACAATCATCTCAAAAACAGACTTTTTGGTAAGGAAAAAGCAATCGCACTCCAAGATCCCGCTACTTGCAACAAATCGAATCAAGGTGGCATAAATTACTGCACCCCTCCACATCTTCCCTTACAAAACACCATAAAAAACTGTTTCGAATCTCCATTCTATAATTGAAGGCTTTATTTCAACAGTGGTCTAAACAGGGCCCGATTACGGATTAGGTCAGTAAATCTAAAAAAGACTTTGAAGTGGGGTATAAGTTTAGTTCATAGAATTAATTTTTGGCCATATAATTTTTACTAAAACTCTGAATTTTAATGTTTGAAGTCGTTCGAATTATATCTACATTATTTTGATAATGAAATATTATATTTTTAAAAACTAATTTTAAGAAAATGATTGATTGCTCCTGTGTAATTTTATTTAATAACTGGGTCACATTCATAGTTTTTGCCCGGTAAATATTTGCCATGGCAAGGAGCACAGTTTATAAAAGGTTTACTTTTTTTTAATTTTGCGACAAATTAACAAATTCGTGTATATTATTTACGTTTTAGTCAGCTAAACAAAACCTAACAAAAGCCAGTTATGAGGATTCTTCATAAAAAAAATGCAAAATTTTTGTAGAAAAAAGGCGAGTTATTCAAATTAACATAATAAGAGTCCTCTGTTGAAAGCAAAGTAATGCTGCACAGTTTATTATAACCAAGAAGTATTTAAAACTTTAAGAGAGAATACTACGAATATTCGTGTCTCTGTATCTCGAACAGAACTGGACCACTGTTCAAATTACACCCTCCCAGTTCGAACTAGAACTTTTTCTCAAAAGAAAAAATATATATAAAAAAATCTAGGAGACTGACTTAATGAATCTCGAAATATCGTAAAAATAAAACAAAACATAAAAAGGTCCTCCACTCTACCACGGCTTCACTTTCCATTACGAAGCCGGGCCACTCTACCTGCCCGAATGTGCTTCGTGAGACGCATGCAGCAAGACGAGCGAAGCACACAAAACAGCTTCGCAGTGTCGCTGTTTCACTTTGGTAAAAGTGTAACCCACCACTATTTTGAGTAAGAATGGGTTTGGATATTCGAACTGCGTAACTAACTAAACGTAAAAATACATAAAGTGGTGGGAAATTTTCCTTGCATTTGAGTAAAACACGAAATTGGATGTTAGAAATTTTCTTAATGGGCATGACCTTCTTGAGGATTTATTGATTCAATTTGTTTGGTAAAAACTAATGTTGTGAAATAATGGAGGAAGCCTAACAATTTTCCTAGCCGTCGGTTTCTCAATTAAAACAGACGGTAACCTCACGTATATGGATCCAGGCGAAAAAATTCTCTCTTGACATGACCATTTCAAAACTATCGCCGATTTGTTTTTCTTCAACTGCATTTGTATATTTCTCCCTTATTCTATAGCTAAATTGATTTTTCCAACAAATTCTAGTTCCATACCAATATCAGTCACAAACATTTATATATATTTTTTTCTGATCGATAGTCACGTATGTAGATAACTTTGAATCATTACGGAACAAGTTTCAAAGTTGCACTGTAACCATATACTAAACTTTTTAATAACACGTTTTATACAGTATAGAACACCATTATATAAATAAAATGTTGGTTAGGATTGTGTCAAATCAACCCAGCTATCCGGCACCGTCCAAAGGTTGTCTCCTGGACGTGATCTCAATGTAGAATGGATGGTTAAAGGCAGGGCATCTGTGTTACAAGACATTTGGGTGGGTGGATTTTTTTTTATATCGCTAGATGACTGGGATGGGTTTCGAACTAGGTTGGGAAATTTTGTTTGGAACACTTTAATATTTAACTGTTGTTTGGTGGGAACTTCATCGTGAATTTGTTTCTTGAATAAAAATTAGTTGCAAAGTCGAACTTTGTTATTCCGAATATGGATAATATGAATAACTGCTAATTTGAACTGTATCCCTGTTCTGTTAACAAGGTTTGACTTGTATATTATCCAAACTTTCAATTCCGTTAGTTCTAAATTAAATGAACTAGCGATTTCTGATGCTAAGTGACTAGTTCAACGACGCACCCGTACCTGAATTAATTTCCACTCCTTTCCGTGCCGAAAATGCACTTCCCCTATAGGAGTGGATTTTACTCTTTTGTTTTAAGAGTGTATACATATATAAAAAGCACTAAAACACTCAGTGCAAACATATTTTTCAATCTTGTGTAACTGGGATTCGGGAATATTTTTAATGAATTTACAAGAAAAATAAGTTTATTTTGTTTACTAATCTAGAAATAACATTTATTCAAAGAAAATGCACGTTTTAAAATAAGTTAAGATGGATTGTAAGAAAGACATTAAAAAAATAAACAAAATAAAACCTTTTCATAAACCTATACTTTAAATTATTTTCTCATTTATTAACGTGAAAAATAGTTGTTAAACTAGCTACTTATACAGACCTGTCAACTGTGGCTCTAGTGCGATATTAATCAAACCAACATGCCAACTATCCAGATTTAACTCGGTTATAACCATCAGTATTGCCGGGTTAAAACCGGAGAGTTGGCAGGTTTGCTTAGAATTTTTCTACAAAAAGATCTACTACAAGTTACTAAAAAAAACCTCACGTTATACAGTCCCTGGACAAATTATTAGACGCACTGCAAGATTTCATGTAAAATATTAATTACCGGGTGATATTGTACCGTTTTATTATTTAAAATTGATTCGTTTTTTATTTTTATATTATCCAATCAATTACCGATTTATTTGACATAAATAAAACAGCTTCAATTTAGAAAAGCATAAGTTTATTAAGTTTTAAAGAAAAGTGAAATTAATGTTAGTAAAAGTCAATATTTAGTTGAGCCACCTTTAGCCGCTATCAAAGCTTTAATTCTGCGCGGGATGCTATCAATGCAAGACTGTACTGTCTCCTGCATTTGAGGATGATGATTCCACACATAAATACAGGTTTATACTTGTTTACGTTCATTTATCACTTTGTCAAAACAGTGTTGCCATATGCTAAAAATAAATATAAGTATGTTGTCTACAACAATTCTTTTAAATAAAAATCAATAATATTGTAGTTTAAATATACCATTACTGCCATAAAAACTCTTAAAGAAAAAAAGATTAAAATTACTAAAAAAAATACAGTGCGTCTAATAATTTGTCCAGGGACTGTATAGCCACAAAACAGTTCCAAAATGGTAACATACACTGCTTATCCAGTATCACCAATAAATCAAAAATCCATATACGATAGGCTAAAAACTATATTCCAAACTAAAAAATAATATGCACAAACCAATTACTTTTGTAATATACATGCCCCACTGTAACCTCCGCAACTCTGCAGCAAACACAATAACGCAACGCATTAGGTAGACTTCTGACTCAACACCCCACCCTCGTAACACCTCAATCTATAAGGCCAGACCTAATTTGCACTCGAAATTAACACGACGAGAGCCAATTTCCACACCCCGGCCCCTCAGGTTCTTTGCAGGGGGTTCTAGGGTACCACGTAGGGTTGCTTGCTGTATCATTGTTGTTACTTAGCCAAAACTGATGAATAAAAATTGTGTATCTTTGCGTAGAGAGATTTTTTTTACATATCCCTGGGTCAAAATTAGACCAGTTCCATGATGTGTGTGACCCTGAGAGAGTCCAAAAATAAAAGTGGGTCGTCGTTGATGTCCTTCCACGTCAAACCGAGGCAATGGAGTATGTGTTGGGGACTGGCTTGAGCACCTCCACGACAGTTGGGACAGAGTCAGGGAACAGCTTGGTTCCGGCCTCAAACTCCATCACCCCCTTACACACTCTTTGTGTGTCCCGTCCTGAATCTAGAGAGAGCAGTTTGGTCTTGCCTGCATTGTTGCAATTTAGAAATCTCGCCTGGTTTCTTAGCGCCATACCAAGAGAGTGCTGAGGGGGACTCCCTCCAGTCTATTACTGTCTTTTTGTAAATGGAGCCAATTTCTGAATATGTCAGCGTAGAGGGATAAATTAAATATTCGGATAAAATTTAGAAGTTTTTTACACTGAAATCCTTAAACAAACATCACTAACTTTTCAAATTCTTTGTAATTTTAAATTTTATTTAGTATGTCTATGCGTAAATTAATGAACACATAATTTCTTAGTATAGTTGATTGGGCCATTTGTAGGTTGGTAAAAATCGTAAGGTTATATAATAGGGGTGGAGGCATAAGTGGAATACTATAACAGAACGGACACTCTGGTCTTGAGGGCAATACAGATGCTGAATGAAAATGTCTTTCTTGTGCCTCGATTACTGAATCAATATCAGGTGGGAAGAGAGCATTAATAGAAGCTATGACCGAAGGCAAAGCAGGAATGAAAATCTTACAAAGAAAAACGTCAAATGAGACCAGCCAATTAAAGTGTACCAATACCTATCTTTTATGAGATAATTTCAGTTAAATAAAAGACGTGGAAACATTCTTTGCTAGCTCTCAATCTCTGCAGAAGATTTATTCTACGGTAAAACTTTCTATGCAGCGAAAACAATTTGAAAGAGTCAATTGTAAAACTGTATTACACCCAAAGCCATTGAAACATAAGTTAGAAAGTCTCCAAATTTCAAAGGTCATAAGACATTGCAAATTTAGTATTATCACCTAACTTTTCGTAAAAAATATACTCATTTGATTGGTATGCATTGTGCTTTGCATTCAATGTTTACTTCAAAGGTTTATGGAACTTAATTTTGGTTCAATATCTTCGATTAGACCTTATCTTGCCAAACGGGCGACCTTGTGCCAAAACTATCCCCCAGAATACTATTAAAACAGACACCGGAATCAAAATGTTTTTTCCCCCTCCCACGAGTCTGCCGTACAATGCTATCAATATACAACCTCCCCCCTCCTCTCTGAAAATAATTCCATGGGTGGGGTGCGAAGGAATTAAGGGGCAGTCCCTTATCGAACATTATTGCATTTCGAACACCACAATGAGGTTTAAGACGTAACACCAGGGGTCAGGCCTTGTTGAAGACGATAATGAGAACTAGTTGCTGTGGCTGATAGAAATCACAGGTGTTCTTATTATGTGGTTATGATTCAAAATTAGGATGTACTGTTAACAATTCTTTATAGAGAGAAATAATCCTAAGTTTGGAAATCGAACAGAACTAGCAAACACAATACTATTAAAACAAAATTAAACAAAAGACATGTATAAAATAGTTGTATTAATAACTAGAACTTTTTTTTTGTATAAAATTTCGTAGAAGTTTAAAAAATATAGTGAGAAGACGTTTAGAAATTGTGAGGTTCCTTTGTAGTTGATCATTTCTATAATAGATGGCGTTACGAAAAGTTTATTTTGTTCCTTAGACTTCCACGTTAGTTTCCGAGATTTAAAATTACTTGATTTTGGTTCTATTAAAATTATATAATTTAACTGAATGTTTAGTTTAAAGAAAAATGTGGCAACTATCATTTCTTTTTAAATTTAATTTAACTTTTTTTAGTTTATTTGTTTGTTTCAGATGCACATAACAGAAAAAATCCAATTACAATGCACATCATAAAATACAATGAAAAAAATTGGTTTATCAGTAGTGAGACTATTCGTTTATTAAATATCAACCTTTTGAAGCGTAAAATGACAAACAGTTTTGATTTTTTTTTAAATACAAACAGTTAAAGAGTCATTTGGATTATTTATCATGGATAAAATTTAAAAATATTTTAAAGCAAATGAAAACTTCAATTTAGAACTCATGCAGTGAAAACAAGTTGACCCACTTGCTTATATCCCCTCTGAGGGAAAAATCATATACAAGTATTGTAATAGTATTGACATTATAACATTACTTCGCAAATTACGTTTACACAAACTGCCAAGGATACAATCCTAAAACTCAGTGTTATAAACGATTTTTATACATTTAAGAAATGGACATTTCAGAAATTATGATTCTAGAAATGGACATTTAAGATATATTGACTGAAGCATTGCTTCAAATATTAATAATACATTGCCTCAAATATTCATTAGCGTGGAAAGAGTAATGAAATAGCATGAACTGTTATTCACGACACAATAAGCTTCATTGAATGAAATACAGAACACACATGTGAAGAAAAATTGTATGGTAATTACACAAATTGAACGTCGATCTAAATATAGAAAACAATAAACCATGGTTCTTAAGAGTTCAAGCCTCATCAAGAAGCAAACTGGAACATCTCATGCAATTAGTTTCATATTATCACAAAAAGCGTTAATATCCTCTTTATCGAGATCACACATGCTCAAAAGAACTATTTATGTATTCGGTGCGACAAAACTGTAACTAACATTTTAATTTTAAGTAAAATGTAAATTTTAACAACATCTGTGATTAACATAGAATTTTTTTTTGAACTGTACTAATATTTTAATTACCGAGATAAAAAGTTGAAAGGATTTATTTTTTGTGTATTAGTTATTTTATGCATACAAATTAGTCATTTGACAACGGAAAAATAATTTTAGGGA
Source organism: Oedothorax gibbosus (assembly GCA_019343175.1). Classification (NCBI taxonomy): domain Eukaryota; kingdom Metazoa; phylum Arthropoda; class Arachnida; order Araneae; family Linyphiidae; genus Oedothorax; species Oedothorax gibbosus. The sequence continues at coordinate 8,730,805 of CM033278.1, forward strand.
GTTTTTTTATGTGAGAAACCTCCAACGAGACTAGATATTAAAGGAATAAAATTGCTCAAAATACCTATAGTTATCTCTGTATATCTACATATAGTAGATATATATCTAATGTAGATACTATAGTATACTGTAGATACTATAGTAGATATATATCTCTGTATATCTACATATCTATATATATCCTAATAGTTATCTCTGTATATCTACAATATAATAATAATAATTTTTAAACCAATTCTTAAGTTTCGAGGTAACATTAATGTCAAACCAACTAACAACCAGCCAGCTATGAATAGATGTGCAACAACGGAACAATCACATCATCTTTCACGACTAAATAACCCTAATCACATCGCCAGGCTATTTAAATGGGGGATTAAGCGCTAAAAAGCACAATTCGCTGTTTATTAAAAATAGAATGGTCTTCAGACGATTTTCCATTGATAGAACAAGCAGACGACTTGAATAAACGGCAACAGCAAACAGGTCAAATCGTAGTGATCCTGCTTTAATGAAATCGTAGTCCTCATGCCAAGGGTATTTTCCAGGTATTGGAGTAACTCGTTACTTGTAACAATTACATTTTTAGGTAACACCCAGCAATACCGTTAGGTTATTCAGAAAGTAACTGTAACTAGTTACTTTTTAAAGAATTTTTCCAATACCTGGTATTTTTATTTTCTTTACAGAAATAATTTATATTATAATATGATAATAGGTTGTAAAATGTAAAGGTTTTTTTATTAGCTGGATTCTTTTAATGGTTTCGTAAGATTAAAAGTACGAAAGAATAAATTAAGAAATATAATTCTAAATAGATGCCAGGGGAAAAAATATAAGAATCAGTATATACGGTATGAATAGTGTTACAAGTTATTTTTTAAAGGAAACCTTAAAACGAAATATTTATAAGATATCACTTTAGACACAAGCCGAAACATTTTGGCTTGAACGTTTGGTTTGAAGATTCTTCGGTACTTTTAATTTAAAAATTCTATAAAATCACAACACTATAAAAAAATTTATATTGTTCGAAAAATTGACGGTTCTTTGAGGTTGTATCCCTCAGATGGCTCAAACTATAAATCCGTACATTTCAATATTAAGTTACAGAAAAAAAACACGGATAAAACAGCCTAAATTTTTTTTCTTCCGTCAACCAAGCGATTATTCACCTCGTATCAGACGATACCACGACAAGTTCCGCCGCACGAAATGGCAACAATCAAAAACCGTGTCAACCACATCACTAACATCCCCCAAATCCGAATGTATCATTACTACTTTTCTTACAAGGGGGGAGTTGACCGTTAAAGAAGTTACGTTAGAGGGGATGGCAACAGGTGTTTTCCCATGGCCGTCACGGTTGTGGTTGCCCTTTAGCGATCGCACTTTATGAAGAACATCTTCCTGTCTTTTGTCTCACTTGGACTGTTTTAACGTTCTCTTTGTGGTTCCATTGGGTTGGTTTCTCGTTCTCTTTTTGTATTTTTGTTATCGTTTGCGTGGTTTTCGGTATTTAATTTAAATTTGAGATTGTAACTGATTTGTGTTTAGTTTGTAGATGTGGACTGTTTTAACGTTCTCTTTGTGGTTCCATTTGGTTTGGTTTCTCGTTTTTTCTTACATTATCGTTTCCGTGGTTTTCTGTATTTAATTTAAATTTGCGACGCAGCGATTGTAACTGATTTGTGTTTAGTTTGTAGCGGTAATGGTAGTTTAAATGCGAATAGCAGTTCCAGTTAAAAGAAACTGAAGTTTTATTTTCTTTGTTGTTAGTTGGTTTCGGTTAAGACCATATGTAAAAAATGATAATCTACCGTTTTTTTACGTGAAAAGTGCGGAAGTATTAATAGGATATTATATTTATGATTAAGTAGTTATAAAAAATTATAACATATATATATAGAATAGGAATGTTTACAGGGTTGATTGGCAACAGTTCCACAGGAATGAAAATAAGGTCTTGATTGGTTAATCAACAAAGTTGGCTGACCTTCCCGTGTCAAACCACCATTCACCGAAATTTAAAATGAAATCTAGGAATGAAATGAATCAAGGAAGCAAGAATGATTTAAGTTATGCGAAATAAGCCAATTTTCAAATTGAAAAATAGAATTACGAATAAGTATTTAACTACTTAATACCATTCAACAAATACAAAAGTAGCAAACAAATGATTAATAATCACTTCCATAAATGAAAAAATATTTTAAAAAGTGTTTGCAAGCTAAAATTGCTATCGAAATACATTTAATATCAATTGGCAATAATTATAACACAGGAAATTATTTACTTATTTTTAAAAATATCAATTAAAAAAAACAATTCATAAGAATTTTCTTATGTATTACTGATTCTCTTTCAAAAGAAAGAAGCGGCATATTCAAAAACTTGACTCCAAAGTGAAAACAACTTATTTCATAGAGAGAGAGATTGTGTATTTAAGTAAAAACAACCTACTTAACATCGAAGGCATTTACTTTCGCATAACACAAAAGATAATTTGAATAGAACGACCCTTTGTGGTAATCGAAAAAGAGTCAATAATCTTGTATTCATTATTATGGTAATCATTTTGACGCCTTGGCTGTCTTTTTCTCCAAGTAAAAATGAATTATTCATATAAATCGCCAAATGTAAAAGAAGTTAAGTCTGCAGGAATATTTCCGTACCAGTTTCCTCTTTACTAAAATGCTAAAGGAAGAAGCGTAGGGGGAAATTCTTCAAAGGTTTTGGTCCTTTTTTACATTTTGCTATTCATATTCAATATTGGAAAAGCATTAAAAATGTGCAAAGTGTTCACTAGACAAGTGTTATACCCATAATGTAGGATTATGAATACTTAAATTCAATTTGCTTGTAATTAGGCAGATATTAGTAATTGCAAATTTTCTAATACATTTTAAAAATAAAATTAAAAAAAAAAGTAGTTTTAACATAAAAAAAAAAAATTGCTTTTCACAGCTTAAACAACTTATTGTTCTTTTCATAAACATTTTTCATGCACTTTAATTACTGAACTTTTATTTTAAAAATTCACACAAATTTGCATACATTTTATTTAGATAGTTTAACGTTATACAAAAAAAAACACCCCACGAAAATATTTAATATCCGAGATAAGAAAATATGTTAACATAAAAATGACTTAGGAGTTATTTAACAAATATTAGAATGTAGTTAGAAAATATTGTAAAGGAAATTGTATATTAAGATGAATTTGAAATAGATCGCTGTCTGTTTGATAGAACTAGTAGTTTGTGTTAGTTACAGAGAAAGAATTTTTTATTGAATAGAATTTTCTCATCGGCTGAGAGTGTTATATATATTTTAAACTATTATTTACAATACAAAACCTTTAAAAATGTATTCAACCCAAGTATAATAACGCGTATCCCTCACCCAAAAAAAAATCGATTTTTTAAAACTAATTTTAATATTCAATTCAGGGTTTCATGAACTGAACCATTTTTCAAAAGAAATACGCACTCATAAAGTTTCTACTAGCATCCCAAGATAATTTGAATAAACAGTTTTCGAACGTAGAAACTTTTCGCACGTGAATCGAAGTGAAACGACTCTTACCGTTTTTCTTTATTTTTTCTAGAGAAAAATAATAAAACCTGGCAACAGCAACACGAACCAATCGCGTGCCAAGAAAAGGGAAGTCCTATGACCATCAATCAGCGAAAGGTGTCGTCTTCAAACGCCTTTTTCCGTCGTTTTCCCAAAAAAATACATCCCAAGAACCCACAAATAACGTCTCGTAAATAAAGATGAATGACTGGGCTATGAACAGAAGTTTTTGAACTAACTTGCTCTTATTCAAATTAGTTTTAACGAAGTTTGTAAATCCGATTTTGTTTTTTTTCTCTACTAGCTTGATTTGTTTTTTGACTTATTTGTAAGATTCCCATAATCTTGTTTCCTTTGGTTTTGATTTATGGTATTCCTAAACGAAAATTGTTTTTCGGTTTTACGATTTAGTACTTCCTGTGCGTAAATTAGGTAAATCTGAGCGAGCCTTGTTAAAATAGTTTAAATCATAAAATCCGAATAAAAAATGAGACCTTTTTGTAAGTGAAGAATATAATTATGTGCTATAGTTTTTTTTTATATTTATAAAAAGAATTGCAGCCATTTTTTTAATATTAGTAAATTGCTAAGTTTTTTTGGTACATTAACAAAGTAAATATCATTTACTTTTGCACGTTGTTATTATTTAAGTTTTATTTGCTTTTGGGGTTGGGGCACTCAGTCGGTCAGGTCATTAAAGTCTCGTCGCCTACTGAGATGTCAGTACGTCACTTGACTGTGGTTCTAAATTATGACGCCAAACAGCCTTCGTGTGCTGTAGTGCAACGATAAATCAACTCAACTTCATTACCCCAAAATAAAAAAAAAATCAATAAAAAAATATTCATAATTTTTTGTTACAAATATATTTAAAAGTCATAATCGATTCTTGACATTGCCAACAATAAAAAACAATGTAAAATGGCTTTCACATTTAATGCGAATACACAGCAAGCAACACGCGCGAGGAATAATTGTTATTTTACAATTTTATCAAACGCTCTTTTATATTTCAAACTTAATAAGCACTATAGAGTAGTACAAAACAAGTTTGTTATTCATTCACTGTACCCAAGTTCATAATATTCACCCCTTCTCTGGAAATAGGGCTCAACAATGTTTTCCACATTATACTCATTAACTTACTACTAGTACGTAACACGCTTGGTTCGGATAATGGCTCATCATTATTCATAAGCTCCAACCCCATTTTGACTCATTTGTATATCCTTGTTTTAGAAAGCTACATCACGGCTCACACCCCCTTGAAAAATCTGGTCCCGAAAATTGTCCTGGATAAAGTAATTACCCGAATCTTCATCCCCCCCCCCATTGTCCTGAACTCTCATTTTTTAACTACTTAACTGTTTGGTTGACAAAAATGTAACTAGCAAAGCAACTCTTGAGAATTAGACCAGGAAAAGAGCATTATATAATGTAAGACTAAAAGGCTTGATCAAAAAGTCATATTTTTGTAGAAAAAAGACAAATTGCAGAATAAGAGTCAACTCTGTTTGAAGCGAAATAACACAATTTGTAATAATTAGGAAAGTTTTTTTTTAGCTTCAACGCAGAACCCTACTAACCTTTGAAGGTCTTTATTAAAATAAGATTGGGTTGGGTTAGATTGAATCATCATCGCACAAGAACTAAAAGAGGGCTATTGGCGATAGGTGTCATAATTCAGAACCGTCAAGTGACGAGCCAACACTTGAGTAGGCGCCTAACGCAACCACTAAGGGTGACTTTATATGCAGCGTTGGAACTTTGGAGCATATTTAACGTGTATTCGTCGGAATTTTTGGCTGATGCACAGACCGTTTATGGGTTGGCAGTTATTTTTGCAATGCTCGGACCCGAACACGGCGCCTTTCGCATGCATAACTGGGCTCAACAATTGTTTTTATTGTAACAAAGTCACGATACCTTAAATTAAACGTTAGTTAGATCTTTGTCAAAACAATTTAGCGCTAATGTGGCATGCGCCAAGGAGCATGTTCAGCACTTATATGAAAAGAAAAATTGCTAAAGGTTGTTGACAGTGGCAATTAAGCTACTGTCTTTTGATTGACGATTTTAATAGTTTAGCCTTTCTTTCCTGGCATGCATTTTAAAAGTTGGATAAGAAAATGCCCATCACAAACTTTTCGTGCCAAATACAAACTCTATAAATATATGATAAGTGCATTGTTACGCTAGCTTATCCTTTGTGATGTTGAATTAGGTTTTGCACAAATCATAATGGGGATCTTTTCCCCCAATTTGTAAATGTAAAAATTTGCCTTTTAGCCTAATTAATATTCTCGTTTGTCTATTTAATTAAAGTTTCGCTAAACTAAATTTCCCTTTTATGAAATTCTAGTTAGATTACTTTCATTTGGTTTTAATTTTCAGCAACAATAGAAATCCTTAACTTAATTAAGAAGATTTAGCTAAAATTAACTAATTTATCATGCATTTTTTTGTGTCATTTCAAAAAGTATTTTCAATCCCTTTCTTATTTTCTCATTATTGAAACAAAAAAAAACATTTTTTTTCACTTTATTTTTTACTAAGGATTATATTTTTAATTTTTTTAATAAAACATCAGCTTTTAATTAAATTAGTTTAGATGAAACTTGAGTATATGACTAATACTAAAACCATTTTTCTAATGTCGTCTTTTTAACTCATTAGCTTTTTTTTTTACTTTGTCTAGGCTATAGTAAAATAAATGCATATATCTCGTTATGGCCGCACCTTATACATCACTATGCAAATTTTCTAAGGAAAATTATAACTTAATTTTATATTATTATTGAAAAGCTACTAAAGTGTTTTTAAATGCTTGTATTGTTAAAATACAAATGATATGTAAATGGTATTAGAGGGTAACATGTATATTAAAAAAGAGCATTTTAATGTTGCAAAGATATTCTTTACGAAAATTATCTTTTTAAAACAGATTTTTATTAATGGTTTCTCGATTACAATGGAACGAATTGAATGACGTTAGAAGTTACTTTTCTAGAAGGTTAGGTGAGAATAATAGAATTCTTTAAATGAATACTGCATTTGGAAAAATAAGGATTAAGAAAATTAGATTTCTAGAAAACGTAATAAATTACGTATAAAGTTTTTAGAAAACTATAGAGATTAAGAAATGGTAAGATTTCTACAATTCGTAATAAAATACTCAGCAAAAATAGTCAGAAACTAATTTCAATAACTAGTTCTTTACTTTATATACCTCAGCTAATTTTACCTGGGTTTGTTTAATAATTTAAATCTATAGTTTTAACTGATTTCGGGTATTAACGTAGTACATGAACAGTTTCTATTCAACAGCATTCTTAAATTAAGCTATTCAACCCAAACAATTAGCATGTTCCATATCTTTTGTCGCTCTTGATGAATCTAATGATGCATGTTTAGTGGCATACGTTACCATCGTGTTCTATCAATACAGCCCTAATTCTCACTCACCCTTTCACCCGAAATCCCACCCACTAGGTCTTGAATAGCACTTAACGAAGCCGAATCAAGCCCCGTAATCATCCCTCAATTGCTCACTTCACCGTGCGCTATCTTTGTTCAGAATCAATATATCCAGTTCACTTTTTACTCGTATTTCATTTTCAAGTTCGTCATATAGCAAAGGCGATACGCAGCTACCGCAAAGTCCGTATCGAATGACTATTATCCGTGATCCACCCTTAAAAAAAGGGTAAAAGGGGGATTTGTATGCGTTATCAGAGTTAAAGTAACGTAAGTCATATGTATACCGGCATATGATAACGTTTGATAATATTCCAATATCCTCAAAGTTGTTTTTCGATCAGGACCTGATTTAGGATAACACGGACTATTGGCACGGAAATTTCGGGGTCCCCCTAACGAAACTTTTGTGTATGATTGCTCGTATAATAGTCAATACTTGAATCAAAACCAAAAGCTAGAACTTAAAAAAAAAAGGAAAATAATCATTAATTCAAATCCTTTCGCTGAACCTGTCTACTTTAATTATTTCCTAGATTTAAAGATAATACGGAGCTACAAAATGACAAAATTTTACTAAAGTTTCAGGAGGCAACCCAATTTTGCAAGAAAATCGCTAAGATATGAGGCCCTCTAAGGTTTGGGGCCCATGGCTCGGTCCTAATGGGCCTTATGGAAGATCGGGCCTTGATTTCGATATAGTCTTGGGATTTTTTTTATTGGAAATTACTAAAATGCGCAAATTTTACAATTTTAACTATAGATTTATTGTTGGGTTACAAATAATAGATCTGTTACTCTTCCGCCGATGAAACGTAATAGAACCTCAAAATTTCAAGATTCTCCTGAAAAATCGTTTTTTTTCTCTAATCTGTCATTAATCGTTTCCTAATTTTTTTAATGTTCTCCACTACGCCATATGAGTTATTGGTGATAGTTAAAGCTCCATTCTGAGAGAAAGAAACGAAATCAACAGTCCATAATTTTATAGCACACGCAAAATCGGATTTATGACATGACCTAACTATAGATTCAAACTACATTCAATACCATATATTTTTTTGATGACTTACCCTACTATAGCACTTAGATACACTATACGAGGGGATGGCATATCGAGAGATAGGGGGAAGCATGGGAAACCGTTTCCAGTGGAAGGACTGTCCATTAATTATGCATCATTAACGGTACAATGTCCGGAAGAAATTCGCGTAGCACAGTCATAATGAAGGCCTGCATCATTTATTAGTGCGCATTAATAAGGACCGGCCATTTGGAAGAGAAAAGGCCACCTTAATTACCAAGGCCCTGTGTGGTGTTTTATTAAGGGGAGGGGGCATAACTGTTCTTTTTTACTTGTGATTTGGTAAATAAACATGAATGGGCATGTTTCAGGTCATGAGTGGCAACAGAATTGCTGAATGAAAATACATTGGTTCTTGAGTTTTGATTGGCGAATCAATGTAACGTGGGAATAGAGAATTAATCTGAACACCGATCGAAGGGAATGTGGAAATGAAAGCTGGAAGTGAAATTGTGTAACCTGAAACAGGCCAATTTCAAAAAGTTATAGCAAATTTTTAGTTGATAGTTTTAACTTAATGTATCGTATTACAAACAAGTTTAATTAAAAATTTTGATCGTTAATCGAAGGTTTAATTTAACAGCATCCACAGTGTAAACTTTCCTGTGCAACGGACTTTTATAAAAATAAATAATTACATCGGTTTTTTATTGTTAAGGATAAAATAAATAATAAAGAAGCTATTTCATTTAAGATAAACATCAAATATAACAACGCCTTAGTCATTTGTATTAAAAAGTAATTCAGAAATACATATACTTAAATACTTTTTACTTTCAATTAATTGAAAACAAATAATAACTTTTCCCAATACCTTCTAAATATTTTAAATTATAGAAAAGACAAAATGTTAAAATTTATCGAATTTCTAATATAGAAGCCCCTTAGCATTTCCTAAAAAGGAATACGAACAATCAACAGCTGTTCTTCAATAATACCAATCCACACGTCTATTAGTTTTAGCGTATCACGAAAGAAAGCGAATATAATGATCCAAGAGAAGGTGGGGCGGTGGGTTTTTTTATATGGGGCTTTATGCTTGCTTAGACGGGGCTATTAAATTATCATCTCAAAGGATAGAAATGTACGAGTTTGGCGCAAAAATGCCCGAGATTTTAGAGAAAAATTACCCATGTGAAAAAATGTTGTCTTATAAGGAGATATGTAATTAGGATTTGAAACGTAAAAGAGTTTTAGTTTGTTTTATTTTTGGAAATTTCTCTAGACTAGTTTGACAATATTGTGATTGGCAATAAGTTGATGTCTGGAAAGAATAGATAAAATAAACATTTTAGATTTTAGATATTTTTAAAGTTTTAAGGATATCTAAACATAAAAAGATAAATAAGTCTCCAATCTTTATAACATAAATTTTATTCTTTCTAAAGGGTGTTCAGTGCCAATAAAGGCGTTATACTCATTTTCGTAAAAAATGTTTCTTACCTGTATAAAAACCCAAAAGACAATTTTCTAATGAGGAGAGTTAAATTGATGAAAAAGTACTTTTTTGTGTCATGGGGTAAAATATAATTATGATGAATGCATCGAAATTTTATTTGGCATAATTTTACTAGTTTTCATATAGTTAAAGTAATTTTTTAATATTATTTTTACTTGTATTTGAATGTCATTAATGTCTTTCTCTTTGAAATGAGTTTTTAAGAAGTATTTTTTCCTTGTTGGTTTTATTCAAAAAAGTATTATTAATCAAAAATTGTTAATGATAGTTTTAATTTTCTTCATTATAAAACTTTAGCATGCCTTTACAAAACCATAAATGTTCATGTGTTCCACCCAAAATCTTTACAAAACTATTTAATTCGCAGAACAATTTCTTTCAAAGTTTTCTTTAACAAACTGATAATGGGTATCGGGAAAAAAAAGTAATTTAACTACTAATCACACCACTGACTAATCGGTGCAAATGACTAATAGTTAAGTTTTAGTATTATGATTATTTAGTTTGATACCATATACTCATGCAAATACAAAGCATAAAAAATGTATAAATTAAAACAAAATATATCTCAACAAAAACGAAAATATATCTTCCTTACAAAACATGGTTATCCCACACACGTTTATGTGACACCCCGAAAGCTTGACAAAGCGATTCAATATCCAATCCCCTTTGTCTTCGTACCATGTGCTCATTTTTCTTCGAGATATGTTTCGGGAAAAGTCCTTGTAATCCCAGGTATCCATGGCTGTACCTCGTTCCTCACCTAATCTGTTGTCTGTAGGTATTACTTTTTGCTTCAAATGTTTACTTTTTTTTTATAGAAAAGACGCAGGACCGTTTTGTTGTTCACATGTGAATACGTCATTTTCGGATGAATTGTTTCAAGTAACGAAAATTTTTCCAGCTTAATTTTGCAATCGGTGCTCGGATTGGTGCTATGTTTCCATTTGACATGAATTCATTCACTAATCGAAGAAAAAATTTATTTTCATTACAATTTCTGTTGACACTCAAGAACTGAAACAAGCTCATTGAAGGCGTTTCATAATTTATGCTTTTGATGTTGTAGAATTTCATATATTTAAATCAAATATTAATTTATTGTTTAAAATGTAAATTAATAAGTAGTAAGAGTCAAATTCGTTTGCCACTAAAAATATTATTCATTTTTTGGGTCTTTTTGGTTGCGTTGATTGCGACTGATTTATCTATTTTATCAAACTGAAATTTGATATTTTATTCAAAGTATGGAAAAATTAAAAAAATAAAATATGTTTTACTAATTTGAAAATATGATGACTATATCAAACCAAAAATACGTGTAATGAAGAAATAATGGACGATTAAAAATACTTAAAAATGTTCGTAAATCATTATAAATCAATTTTACAGAAATTTTTACATAAAACGGTTATTATATTTACTAACTATTATTATTTGTTTCTGCATTTTACATTCTAATTGGCCCCGAATAAGTTAACGTTTATTGAAACTTATAGAAACAGGTATTATATTATTTAAAATATATGAAAATAAATTCCCTGTTTTATACTAAACCGTAATAAGACAAAGCTCCGAATCCCAAAATGGCCGCAAAAAATACGAACTTGTTATTTCGTCTACCGGTATGTAGGCTTTTTGTTTTCCCACAGCATGCACGGGAAAAAAACATTTTCGATCTTTGTAGACGATATAGGGTTACATTTTCGAATTCTGTCGTTTGTCTTTAATCTGATAATCTCCGGACGTATGGCAACAGAAAAAATAAATTCTAGACGAATATCCCGTATTTTTTTCCTTTTTCCCGTATCCATTTCCCCAGGAAAAAGCAAGCTTTACTTCCAGTATTCTTTTATTCATCCTACACATTGCTTCTATCCGGATTAAAAAGAAAAAAGAATGGAACAGAAGTAAAGTGTTCTAGAACCTAATTATGTCTGCGAAAAACAAAGAATATAGCTTTTTTTCTTATTCCATCTTTTTTTCAGACGATTTCTCGACTCTAGCGAGATTGAGAATGTAATACGATGGGGAAAAATCGAAGTTAAATTGAAAATGTTCAACTTCAAGTATTTTTCCTTTCGCGATACATAAGTGAATTTTTTTTTCTTGAAATATTTATTTTTAATTATAAATTTCTCTGGATGTTTGTATTTTTATTTTTCAAGAAGTAGTTTTCTGGAAAATGATATTGCTTGTGCAATGATTATGTAAAATAATGGATCAGTATGCGTTCGAACTTTGATACTTCGTTCTTACTTTTATTTAGTAAAGCGGAGTAGAAATATAATTTTGAATAATTCCATAAAAATATATTAGATACAAACTTTTCATTTTTTTAAGTGTTCATCTGTTGAATTATTTTGATTTAAAAATAACATTACTTAAAAATAAATGAATAAACACATAATAACTTAAACAAAAAAAGTTTTATACTTAAAAAAAAATTATTACGAACCTTGAACGAGTAATTTAAAAAACTTCCTATATTGCATTATTGTTATTAAGGGTTACAATTTAACTCCAAACCCTTAAACTCTTAATATTTTTTATTAAAAGAATATTGTAAACATAAGCAATAACAAAAGTTAAATAATATGTTTTATGTATAGTAAAATAACATGTTTTATACACTTAGACGATATGCAAACTATAGAATATAATCGCAATAATTTGAACTTTAGAAATAAGAAGACGGTCAAGAAGTCAAAATGCGTTTCAATTTCAAAATGGGATCGCGTGATGAGCAAGAAATGGTCATTTTTTCGTCTTTTCAACGTTATTCAGTTCAAAAGAGACGTATTTCTGACCAATTTCGGGTACTTGGGAATCCATTTGTATTATATATGACTCACTCTCCAAGCTCATTACAACACGCACCATATACTTCTACATCAACGAACATTCCCAATACTATAATTCCCGAAATTCGACATTTAAACGAATAACTCCCTTCAAACATACATTCACCACTCCATAAATCTTTTCAGCAACCCCTTTTCAGTTCAGCACCATTAACACCAGATTCGAACACTATTTTTTTTATCCACCCCAACCCCCCAAATACTGTTTATTTATTTATGCCCATATTTATCACTTGTTTTTATTCTATTTTATTCTTTTATTATTATCACCCACACAGTAGCAGACGATATTCATGTTTTTGTGGGAAAATTGTTCCATTCCGCGCACGCGTACATTCCATTTATTAACGTCCGCGAAAAAAGGGGGAGGTTGCGTTGGATTCGATGAGCGTGAATGTTCTATATCGGTCCCGTAATTTATCTGATTGTGATGGAGGGATCTAATCTGAATGAAAAAAAAAGGGGGGGGGGGGGTGGCCAGGGCTGCGGTACCGTTCGCTGAAGGCTATTCAAGAAAACATGCATTTTAAAATTATTTCTTTAAGAAACTAGAACTATTAGTTTAATTTAGTGCAATAGTATGTGTAATAGCTTTATTTGTTTTGTTGGTAATAATAATAAATAAAAAGGGATCTGTGCATAAAAAAACATAATAGTTTGAGTAACTCTGAAGGGTTTTGTAAATAAAATTCTACCTAACAATACTTTCGAGTGGAAAAAAAAATATCAATCCGAAAAAACAATTAAGGGATACAATTAAAACTCAAAATTCATAAAATCTGTTAATTTTGTTTGTTTTTAAAAGAGTATTGTAAACATAACCAATAGCAAAAAAATATCTAAAAACATTTAAATGCAAGTTTAGTAAGTGAAAACTAAATAAAACATTTTTCTTTGTGTACTACAATAGTTTAGTAAAACTGGTACCACACACTAGGACTACTTTCCACATTTATTAAATATTTTATTCCAACAGTAAACAATACTCTATTCCGGTTTACATTTAAATTCAACTTCAAATACCTCTTCTACGGTGTGAACTCAAGTAAATAGAAATATCGAATATTCCACTGTATTGCAACGAGCTTTTATCCTAGATAGAAATATACAACCACACTCTTTATTCCACTTTTGTTTCGAATACAAACCGAATAAAATGGCACCATGGAAAAACATTCGCCACACTTTGTATTGGATTGGGAAAAGTGCATCTGATGCGTCTAGACCTTGAGGGATAAGCAAATTGAATAAACTGTAAACCAATTTTCACTGAATGATATTAAAATTTAAATTATAACTAAAAAATTTAATTTGCTTAATTATTTTAAAATTATATTTCTGTTACAGATGATTATAAATGACTCCTCCATGCTTCAAGTTTTAAAATTTAGTAAAATTATAAAAATTATATATTTTTAAACGCGTGTGTTGCTGGAAATTCGTCAGGGTTTATACGTCTTTTTCCATCAGAGGGCTAGACTAGAGTCCGTAGATCGCTTTTAACGTAGACAGAGAGACGTGACAACATTGGCGGTAAAACAACGCAGTTTCACCAAAATCATTATTCAGGTGTACGCACGGGTAATTACTATTAGCGTATAAGGGTACTGATTTAGCACTTGCCTAGGGTGGTAAAAGGGGTCATAACAATAGGATAATTTTCTTACTAGCTTATTTCTTTCAAAATTTAGCTAAAGAAAAAGCGTGCATACAAATCTTCCTGTAGACTAAACTCCTTTTTGCACTTAGTGATTCAAGTGGAACATGCCATAAAATGCAACAACAAATATAAAAAAATGACAAAAATTTCATTTCAGTTACAGTTATAACAAACCACTCAATAGCCTTGTGTGTAAAATATATCTACAGTCCAAAATTCTATTACAGTTACCGTCGCTATTTTTTTCCCTTAAAAAAAATTCTAATTTTTCCTATCCTTCTTTATTCTTATTGATATCTTTCCCCGATCCTCCTCAGCTTTAGAAATCGTTATTCATAAAGCGTCGGCATCTCTATAACCCATCCTGAAGTAGAAATATTTCACATTTCTGTAGACATAACGGTATATGGGCATAGGATAAACCAGAGAGTTAAGAAGATGGAGATGCTTGGCGAGAAAACAAGTGAAGCCGACAGAAATCCGCCAAGCAACCCTATAGTAAGCCCAAACGAGCCGCTCACTCAATGTTAGTTCATGCTGAAACGCATCATTTTATTCCTTAAAGAGCATTGGTTAAAAATCAAAATTACTTTTTGCACAGTTGTGGTCATGGATATCATAGATAAAGTATTAGATTGGCTGATCCCGTGACATCCAATGCTAACGACGGGACGCGCATGGAGACCAGAATAAGAGGCAAATGGGCCTGTGTTGCCACCACATTAATGAGAAAAATACTACGAAAAAATACCGTTTAATTCTAAAATTACAAAAAAAAAAATACTAGAAAAGGATTTAGTGACTAAAAAGATTCCAAAATGCAGCTAGTATTTTTACGATATTTTTTTTTAATTTTAGAATTAAATAGTATTTTTTTCGTAGTATTTTTCTCCTCAAAGTGGCAGCAACACTGGCAATTTTGCCCTCTCTTTCCATCCTGTCTTAAAATGCCTCCATGCGCTTCCCGTCGTTAGCATTGGAGGTCACGTGATCAGCCAATCTAATACTTTAACTATGATATCTATGGTTGTGGACTATAGATCTGATTTGACACAAGATTGCAGTAATTCTCTTCACAAAAAAAGAAAAATGCGTTGTAATTATAGTTTATATAGAGAGTCAGAAATCGCCAAGTCGATGTAATAAGGCTATGCAAACCTCACTGTAAAATTGCGCCAAATACTTTACCGAAAGCGTTTGTTTGGGCTTACTACCAAGCAATCGATGGCTTCACCAGGCAAACCAGTTTTTGTATTGGTTTTGTCTGGCAGCGTCTCCATCTTCTTCTTTACTCTATGAGATAAACTGAGTTTCAAACAACGGACTATACAAAATGGAGTGTATGTGGCCGTCAAAAGCCTATTCACGTGGATGCCTTCTATTATGTCCAAGTTTTCGATGGTTTATTGGTTGAGTTTGATAAATTGATACATTTTGGAGGTGAATTTTCAAAATGGAGTTTTGTATAGTGTTTGTAGAAAAGTTATGTAAAGTGATGGTTTCAAAATGGGATTAGTTTGACAAATGGATTGCTTTTAGAATGCAACGTAGGATTTTGGGTATTCTTTCAATTGAAATAAAGTGTTTGAGATTTTAGAGATGGGAGATTTCTTCGAAATGTTTCCCGAATTTTCCTCTTCAAAACTCAATAAATGAATGCCCTTGAAATAAGATTCCAGTTTTCTTCAACATCGTTATTGAACGTACGTGTAATAAGTATATGTACGTTTGTATTAAGATTCATATTTATTTTTTTAATGAGTTTTTTTTATGTGGAATTTTTTCGAAATACAAGAAGTCGACCATATTACAATTTTAATCAAGAAAATGATGTCCTGTTGAAAAATTGATGCATGGTTTCACCAAAAATATAGTTCTTATTAGCTTCCACGGCTGTGTGATAGAATATTTTACCATATTTTCAGTATTCGGTTGAACTATTTCTCAGGATTTTGTTCCTGAAACATGGAACATTTCACCAGCCGTTTCACCTACTAGGAACCATTATTAGTATGAACTCAAGCACAAAAATTTTAACAGTGTCAAGTGAAGAATTTAATAACAAATTTTAAATATGAGCAATTAACTATTTTTTTACTTCGATCAAACTTTAAAACACTGTAACTTATATACTTTTAAGAAATGCAAAACTTACTAATAAAAGAAAATAAATCCCATTAAACACACAAAGCCTCCGTACGATGACCCTTTGTATATATACACACAGAACCAAAGCTACCATGAAGTTGCTCAATGCAATATGATGTCAAGCGTTTAATAAGCAAATCATAGCCCTGACTCGTCCAAAACTAACAGGAACGCCGCGTAATAAGCAAAGCGCTCTTCCGGTTGAAGCTACTGTGGTCAGCCAACTATTTCTTGATGTTAAAGAAAACATTAAGATATGATTTAGACATGTTCTTTAAAATGTTTAAATTTGAATTTTTTTAATCTATGTAATCCTTTGGAAATGTTAATAGTTTTACTTTGAATAAACCGTAATGGGCATGTTTTCGGTCTTGAGTCGTAACAGAAATGTTGAACAAAAATAAATTATTTCTTGAAATACGACTGGCGAATCAATGTCACGTAAGAACAGAGCTCCGATAGAAGGAAATGTAGGAATGAAAGCTAAAAGGAATTGCGTCACATGAAGCAAGCCAATTGATATATATTTATAATTTGCTGATATCTAGGACACAGATTTCTCATATGCAATTTTGGACTTAGGTTTTTTTATATATAAACTTTTTTAATGTGTGAGTTTTTTTGTTCACAACTATTTTACACCCTCTTGTTGCATTAAAAATATACGGTATTAAACAATAATTTTAAATTATAACCAATCGATCCTCTGTCAAACCAATAGAATATTAAAATTGGCTAAATGTATTTAATTTATAAAATATAATAAGCAATTGTCAAAAGGCAAATACATTTATTAACTATGCGTAAGTTTTAAAGAATTTAGCTAAAATACATAAAATAACTTATTAAAAGTTACGTTTCAACAAAGAAAATTTATAAACAGTTTTATTTGGAAAATAGTAGCAACTACTATCAACTGTTCTCTAAATATGTACTACATGTTTCGCTTCTGGAATATTGAGCTATTTCTAAAAGGTGGAGCTCTTCAACATAGCGAAACGAACTGGAAAAAAAGTCATGATTTTTATGTGGTTGTATTTCATTCCTTTTTATGAACTTTCCGTGCTTGATTGTCGTGGATATTTGGAATTTTTAAAAATATTTTACCGAGAAATTGATCGAAGAAAAAAATTATAGAAATTTGGACAGAAAAAAAACCCTCCCATTGTTTGGCATTTCGTGATTGCAAAGTTCTTCTCGGATGCTTTTGTGATAAGGAAGTTTTTTTTTTCGTTTTTAGAAATATGATTGGATGAATTTTATAGACTTTTTATTTGGCTGGTGAACTTTTAAACGCATTCCGAAATGACCCTTTCCTTCTTTTGGAATGCAAAACTTTTTTGAGTCTTGATTCTTTTGAATCAAAATATAAAAACCTCAAGATCAATCTTGATTAAAACTTCTATTAGTACTGAAAATTATTGTTGTGATCTACGCATCACGTCATACCAGCGCATATGAAGATAGTTGTGCATGCTGCGCATAACTAACTGTATAAAAGTTCTGTGTTCAATTTCTAGTTGCTCTTTTCCATATTTACCTTATGTTGTTCTTATTGTAATAAACAAGATGCATCTTTATGATTTGAATCCTTCCTGACTTCATACTACACCAAGCCGACAACATCAGAATTTATCAATTATGAACAGTTTTTTTGCTTATTTGGGAGACAGTGGTAGATTATTATCATTAATATGCATGAATTTAAATAGTTTAGAAAAATTAAAGTAACGCAGAATAATTTCCTAACGTAACCGTATACCTTACTTTCCTTCCTTATTTCCGTATACTGAAACTTAATACTTCCCGTTATACTTTTATACTTTTCCGCATTATACTTTTTTTCGGCGTTATACTTTTATACTTTTCCCGCATTATACTTTTTTTCGGCGTTATACTTGCCTAATAAAATATTAGCAGCGTTTTCCTCAGACAAAGTACTTTTTTAAAAAATTGTGCTATCTGATATTTTAAGTTTTAGTATCTATATATTTAAAATAGTTTAGGCATCATGTCTTTAAAAGCTTGTTATTTTTTTTATTGGAAGCTATTTTTTTTGTTTAACACTCATCAGTTATTGATGTATCACTTCCTATGTTACATATTATTGAAGCACATTAAAACAAACGCATAGAAACTTCCCATAACAAAATTAGTTCTTTAGATTTGTATAGACACATGCTATAACAAAACAAAAATTAGTAATAACCAAAGTAGGAAAATAGTATATTGATAGTAATTTTATACTCTCAAAAGGTTAATTTATTACATTTTACTGCAAAATAAATTTGTAGATGCAGTTAATGTTTTGGTCTTAAACAAATATATTTGCTACTGTTGATTCACGCACTGAACTGAAACCGTAATGGGCTAAAATGTAAACGGAAATAGTTTATTTGCAAGAGCCGTTGATCTTCCCAAACAATAAATATTATTGTTGTAAAGTTAATTAAAGTATAGTTCCGTTGAATAGTTACATCAATTGCTACAAAGTAAACGGATTGAATTTTTTATTTCATCATAGATTAAGTTTTTAATCTTTTTCTGATTTAAAATCAAATATATACTTTAAGAGGAACTATCAGTCCCATAGAGCTATGCATTAGTTTTGCAATCACAGCTTCCGCAGACGTATTGCTTTACCATGTTAGCCCTTTTTCCATAGGTATGGGAATCAACATAACATCGAAATGAAACAAATTTGAAACGAAAATTTTATCTAGTTGTTTAATTATATATTATTGAAGTTTAAAAATGCCAAAAATTACTGCAGATGGCGACACTGTTTTAAAACTTTATCAATTACTAATAAAATAACCGGATGTTATTTTCTTTTCAATTTTGTTTTAAATTGATGTTACAATGATTCCCATTCCTGGTGAAAATTGAATAACATGGCAAAATAATTCTTTTGCAAAAGCTGTGATTTCAAAACTAATGCATTAGCTCTATGGGACTGACAGTTCCTCTTAAAAGATAACATATATAGAATCTATTTGTAAACTGTTCGACGATGAAAAAGTATTTTTATTCGGTAAATTTATTCTAAATTTTATTTATTGTAGTTATCTCTGTTTTATAATGGAAAATTGGTACAGGTTTAATACGAAAAGTTCAAAAATATTTTTCTTTTCTTTGCTTTAAGGTAATTCTTTAATTTGCTTTAAGGTAAACTGAGAGACATCTTCTGGGGTAACACGAGAGTCGCAGGAATTTTGACGTTCAAATACGTTTATTTTTTTGACTTATATGCAAGTAACTCTTTAAAATCATTTTTATCTGTACAAACATTTTATTATAATTTGCTATTTTACGCTTAAGGCAGTTATTTCACAGTTAAATGTTAATTGAAATTATGTAACTTAAGGATTACGTCTATGTAAAGCAGCACGAATTTCTAACGTTATACAGATATAAAAAATTATTTAAAATATATATCGACTTTTTTTGTTTTAATGCCAACTCATGTTTATTGTTATACATATAACGACTGAAAGTTAAATATTTTCCATAAAAATAGATCCACATAACTTCAAACTAAATCCACCATCAACCACAGACTAAAATATAAGATAATTTTCCTGATTTTATCCCAACTTATAATGTTCAATCTTCCATGGAATACCCTTTAGCATTATACTATAGCCATAGCTGGAAAATCCAACGGGAAAATATACTGCTACCATGGCATCTTCCGGAGACGACCCAACTAACGACTATGGCTGCTGCTTTTCGAAATAGGGATGAATATCTTTGTTAGAAAAGTAGAACAGTTGAGTCTATAGAACTGCTATTTTTAAGTGAATATAAAAATAGTATTATATACTTAATTTACTGTGCAGCCATTTCAGTTTGGTATTTCTGATTTGAATAACTTCTGAGCATTTTAATGCGATAATGAGAAAGGTTTTTTTTTAAGTGTCGAAATTGGAATCTGTATAACTTTACTAAAAACTTTGATACCATATAAAATCTTATATAAAAATTGATAATTTAAGTAGCCGTCTATTGTATAGGATGAATCGTTACTATAGATCTTATTCATAGTTTACTTAAACTCTTAAACATTAAAAAAAACCCTTTTAAATGAGGTTTGACTTCACCAAGTCTTCTAGAAATCTAAATAAAACGATAAAAGAATAACTGGATGGTTCTATTGGAAATGATGTCGTCTGTTCTTTTGCACACAAGGACCAATAAGATGATGATGTTTTGTTTAAACATCCATGCCCGAAGCCGGGTTCGAACACCTACACTTTGGTACCGATGACCAACGTCAGAATATTTTGAAGAATAGGACCGAGGAACTTATTCGCTTCAAGAACACAATCGAAGAAGGACCGTGTCTATTTCCTCAACATCCAAAAGGCCACTTTAAGACTTCCCTCTTTCGATAATCGGATTTGAAGATACTCTGCCTCTTCCCCTTAAATCCCCAGTAGAAAGTCCGGGCTTATATATACGCAGAGGGAGCGATTACACTTAATCAACTAATAAAACTTGGAAGCGCCCCCCTCTCTAAAACAAATTTCTCTGCAGAACCTTCTGAAGTATACATGCCTTTGCCATGACCTGGCTCAAACCTGCAAGAATTGCTCAAGAATGCCGGCAGGTTCGGCTGATTTAATTTGGCGGAGTGCTTTTGGAACGAGTTTTGTTTGGCGATATTTGGAGATGGGTTGTTTAAAATGTCTGGATAAGGTCTAGTAAGGGTGGTTTAGTTGGATTACGTGACAATTTAAAGATGTTAATATTCCTGTGATACGATCCGTGTGTAATAAGTGTAGGAATAGTATAGTTTGGAAAGCAGGATGAAATGGGCTTGAACCAATTTAAATATTGCCTTGTTAAAATTAACCTTACACCCAGACAAAGTTTAAAGAATGTTTTGGTAAGAGAAAAATATTGCTGTACCTGATTTAAATCATAAAAATATCATCTTTAATTTTATAACCGATTCTACCTATTACCAAATGAAGGGAGTATTTGCAAAACCTGCTTTCTCCGAAGTATAACTAAGATATAGGGTCCGGTCCGTTCATTGGCAAATTTTGATACAAATTTTCAATTGGACGAAGTCGCCGATGAAGGGACCGGATCCTCTGTCGTATAGTTATACTTTGGAGAATTTGAGTTTTGCAATTACACCTTTCAAATCGCTTTTTAGATGAAGAATAACTTATTCTTATTTTAGGTATTACTCTTATTGTGAGTAATCTTGATTTTAAAGCACACTCCATAAACCTTATCAATGACATACAAACTCAAACAATGATTCAGATGCCATTTTGTCCACAAGATACCAGTTTAGTAATCTCGAGCAATTAGCAATGGCGACAGGACCATGTGCCAGGGATAACACATACAATGTTAAGGTTACTAGATGATAAGAATATTTTCACCCCTCAAACCAAATTACATACTACATTAGAGATATCTAACCACTAGGTTCCGATACCGAGATGGTTCCATGACATCATTTGATGAATCAGAAAGCGATTGTGCCGCTGCCAACAGACAAAGACAAATTTCAGTTTGTTTTGTGTGAGTGGCCGAAGTATTGGCAGCTGTGTTTTATTCTGGTATATACCCCCACCACCCATCTTTGACTCATTTATTTGTAGCATTGGTGGTCCGGAACATTCATCGACCAAAACATACTTTAAATCAGGATCCCACTACAAATGTGGCATCATATTTCGAGGAAGTGAAAAATAAACAATATTTTGAAACAAATCATTTAAAGAATCATGATTTATCAATTATATTATTAATATTAATCATCATTTATTATCATGCCAAAGATATAGGTATAAAAACATGTATGATTAAAGATTTAATTTCAATGATAAAAAATTCAAATAAAAAAATTCTGTCAGTGCATTATATTTTTATGTTGGTGGTGCAACGAAATGACCTTTCCGAACAGTTACAAGGTACACTAAATTTTTTTTATTTCGTTATAAATGCTGTGCATTAATTTTTTTTTTTAGGAAATTTGGATGAAAGATTTTTAGTATATTACTTAAAACACATACACGAGTAAATTACTCATTTAATTATATATTATTTTAAAATTGTCCTATGCATATGGATATAAGATGCAATCTATAATAGTAAAAGAAAGAGCGTCTGTGTGCCTGTATGTCTGCGGATCGTAAAAGACCTACTTATACTGCCCTCAGAAATACGAAATTTTTAAGATAGATTCCCTTTAATACCAACGTGTGCACCTGAGGCTTAGTTTTTTCATATTCGTTCAATTTTTAGAGAAAATTCAAATTTTCTGAAAAAAAATACACCACTTTCGCTCAAATCCGATCATTTTTTCCCTTTCGTGTTGCCATTCGACAGAAGAAATTAAAATGAACACAAAAATTAATTAAAATTGAAATTGCTTTTATTTTCTTGCTAAATATATGTAATGCAGTGGGATGCACATTTAAGCACCCACATTCGTTCCAGTGCAGGGCGGGTTTTCATTCAATCGTTTGATTAAACAGTAACGAAGTTGTGTAGACTGTCCGACAAGATGACGAATAGTACGAGGGACCCTGGGCGTTACCAGGGCGGCTCCAGGGGCTGTTTAGGGCACATGGTGTAGATTGTTTATCGATAGTTTTGATCAATAAAAACAGAACTGCGTTTGCATGTTTAGGTTCACGAAAATTGTTGAATGCTGACAGCAAGCAGCGGTTCAATAATGTGTTTTATATAAATTATATTTAAAGTAAGTTGGCATAGGCAAATGAGCTACGTGTGGAAAACTAATATTTATCTTTCAGGGGAAAATTGTTTGGTTTTGCTTAATGTGTAAACTCATTGATTGTAATCAGTTCGTAGAATAATTTACACACTAGACCATCACGCATAGCCTTAAAAGGTATTTGTAAGAAAACGCATTAAAATATTTTTAGGTTAGAAATGCACGAGATAGATAGGGATAAAGTATCTGAACAAATATCTTAATTGAAGTCATTTAAATGCATGAATAGTTATTTATGCAACACGTGTGAAAAGTAAGGTTTTTTTTTTTAAATGAGTTGAATAAATTTACGAGTTTAAAAAAGGCTATTTTCAACGTGTTGTCATACACTATTTTTTATAATAACGTGCAGAAAAAGTATTTATAAAATTGGCATTTATTGATTGGCTTATTAGTTATTTTATTATCACATTCAAATGATTTGAACGTGATTATTTATATTAATGATTATTTTAAAATCACGTGCAAAAAGTATTTCTTAGATTGGCATTGGAAATAAGACGCCAAATAAAGAATCACGTTCAAATAAATAATTTTACACCAATCACAAAGCCGCCGAATAAAATATCACGTTCAAATAAAGAATTTTACACCAATCAGATGCTCTTATTTACTTTGTCGCACTAGTGCGTAAAAGTAACTTTGAAACACGATTTCGTTAAAAGCATCACTTTTGCCACGATTATTGATTTGAAAAATTAGTTTTTTTGCACGATATTATAAAAAAGTATTTTGTAGCGAAGCTGTCAAAGAGTTTGCTAATAATATCGAAATTCGGTATTTTAACCCTAGCTCGAGAAAATGAATGGATCAACAAGAAATCCTTGCGCGAGAAAATAATCATTAATTTAACTCATTTTGGGGAACTTGTGTATTTTTATGGTTTATTTCCTAGATTTAAAAAAAATGCGGAGTAACAACGTGACAAAACTTTCTAATATTTTTAGGGAGCAACAAAATTTAACATACACTAATAAAATTGGCTGCCTCTAAGATTTGGGGCCCGGGTCTAACGGAATTATGGAAGATAATGGTTTTGGACATGTCGCTTGAACAAAATCAAATTTGGACAAGACCGTTCTCAATTGATACATAATGCCTTTCACAATCCCAGTAAAATGAAACTAATAAAATGCTGCGACCAGACATGCTCCACGTGCCCAGGCTGTCTTCTTAAATGATATTGAGTATCATGCGGGCAATTTTCAGAAAGTGTCCTCGTCGTGTGGTTTTCCATTTGACATCCTCACACCGTAGGAAATAGTCACAGCGCGAAGTTAAGTGGATAACGAGCAGCCTTAAATATGGAACATCCGTCAAGTTGGGATGAGAAAGATGAAAACAAATTGTCAGGTTTGAACTGTTTTTGCAAAGGGGTAAAAACAGGATTTTCTATGATACTCCAATTTTTTTTTTGTAATTGTAAATTAAATTTTAATTTTTGTAATACAATTTTGTTTCATTGTTGTTTATTTTGAAACTGTAAAATATTTTCTTAAATGGGATTAGTTAAAATTTCAGTTAACCTATTAACGACGACTTTGTGAAAAACATTATCTTCATTTCCAAATACAACTTTTAACTTTAAGTGTTTTGTTATAAAATTCGTTTTTCGTGTAATTTAATTTATCTTATATAAATTGTTTAGGACCGTGGTCTTCATTTGTCTTATATTTTGTTTATTTAGATAACATCTAGCAGGAAGCTCATTATTGCGTGACGAATTTTCTTTTTAATCGTCGTTAATGTTATAATGAAAAGTTTGAATTGAAGTTACTAAGTGTGTTTATTATTTTATCAACTTGAATAACTCCCATTATATGGTGGAAAAGATTTTTTTGATCCGTTTTGTATTTGATTCAACTTAAAACTAACATCCAATACTTAACAAAGAACATTTGAATACAAAATAAATTCAAATAAAGATTTCAAAATAACAGGAATACTATAATAACTGTTCTTAAAAACAAGACCGTCGCACCTCTACTGTTAACCGGCGAAAAGTAGGCAATGCATTTTTAGCGACATTTTTTGCCAAGTTGTTGTTGGTCGCGACTCAAGTAATGCGAGATGCTTTTCAAACTCCTTTTTTTCTTGTGAATTAATGGCCCTGGTGCAAGATTAGAAGTAAATTGTAATGAACTGATTGCGAAGAAGACATTTAGAATTAAAAAAAAGAGTCTGCCGGATGTAGGGAGTGTTTTTAAGAGATAAAAGGGTTCGTAGGCTGCTTTAAGATTTAAACGTAAAATGTTTTAGTACATTATGTTTCGTTTTCAAAATAAGTTTTTTTACATCGTTTTGAAATGCTGAATATTAAATGCAACGGTTTGTAAAACGTCTTCTTGAATTATTAAACATCATATGCATTTTTTGTTTTTTTAGGAAACAAAAATAGAAAAAAACGAGGATATATTTTAAAAGATTTTTTAACTATATTATAAATATATCACCAAATACCTGTGGAAATCACATGAATAGAAGAAAAAGAGAACAAATTTCACTTCATTTACCTAAGGAGAAGAAAAAGAATTAGTAAACGAAATTTGTACAAATAAAAAAATACATCAAGTATTCAGAACACATATACAAAAATACAATTATAAATTAATATTATGAACTCTATATTTGTAACTAATATGCTTTTGTAAAATTATTTGATTAACAATATAAATATTTCTAATTATCGATAACTATTCTAATTATCGAAATAAATGCTGTGTAATTTTTTAAATAAAACAAGTAGGTTTGTAACAGAATCTGTCACTTAACCCGCTTCCACACCACAATTGTGTTTAACAGGTAAAAAGGCGACAAACACAGCATTGATATTCTATATTAAACATTTACATGATAAATTTGGCTAGTTTCATTTATTTTATTTCGAAAATTCAATAATTATTACTTATCGTTTGCAAAAATTAATTTATATTTCAAACAATAAATATGTAATATTCCTCGCTTTTAAATAGAATGACAATATTTCATATAAATATACAAAGAATCTCGTAGTGAAATATATTTGACGTCATTTCAAACTGATCGATGTCGCAAAAATAATTTTATTTTAATTTATTGCCTAAAAGAATTAAAGTTTCTCGAGCGATTGTTGCGAATGGCAATGGTGATTTAATTCTAATAAAAATGGCTTCCTATGCTTTTTAAATGAGCATTTAATTTGGCAGTTCTTTAAATAATTGAAGTACTTCGAATTCGAATTGTTCTCTGACATTTTCAATGTATTCTAATTTCAATGCGCTGAATTTTTTGACGTATCACACTTGTCCGTAGCATTTGTAGTTTGGGTTATGAAAGTGGGTGATGGACAGACGGACTGAACGATTATAATACCTTCCACTTTTTACGTTATAAACGTAGTGTGGAAGCTAAAAAGCAATTTCGAAATTCTAAGCGGCTATTCATTCGTCTGAAATTTGATAAATAATATAAACAGCGCATTAAAATACCGAACTCCACTCCTATTTCAATCTCATGACTTTACAATGCCCTAAAACTTTTCAACACAAAGCACCCAACAATACCAACACAAAGCGAAATGCATAACACACAACCCGCCCTTTTTATCCCACTGACATATGAACTCATCTGAAGCTGAATTATACATCTTTAACCTAAAGAAACCCAATACCACCTTGCCTTTATCAAAACTTGGGCGTTCGAGTCAGAGAGGTGTAAGGTAAACAGAAATGAAGAGTTTTTTTAGTTATCGGCAGTTTTTGGGCAGATTTTTAATGTGTATCTGGTCGCTAAAATATTTTTGTTAAATTATTATAAAAACAAGAAACGGCGAATCCAAATACAGCAGTTTTCGCAGTTTTACGGAGATCATAGAAGGGAAAAAAACTTAAAATGTGGTAAACGTAATAGCGGAGCACCAATCGTGTATTCCTGTATATATATTTGGGACTCATTAATATTTGATATTTTTATTCATATCCTATGGTAACTAAAAAACCTTATTACTAAAAATATTTTATAATCACTATTTTTTAGCCTACTTTTCGTTTTTTAATTCGAAAGAATATAAAAAAAGGAAAGTAGGTAAAGTAGGTATGTCCATTGTCCGTACCCCCCCCCCCCCTCCCGCCTTTCCAAAATCGGTTAGATCAGCCAGAGTAAAAAAAAAAAAATTTAGAAAAGTATGTCCTAAAGAGACCTAACTTTTATAAATTTTGTTCATTTGTTTTGTTACTTTTATGTCCATCTGTCCTTTATAAGACGATATTTTATATAATTTCCTTCCGACGTGCTATTTAAAAAATTCTTTTTTTGTGTTAAAAAGCTGACATCAGATTGTCATCATTAATAGTTCTACACAATTTCATATTCAAACTTAAAATAACTGCAGAAAAGTGAAAAAGCTAAATGTAGCATTGGGGTTCGGACTTCTTAGTTATCTATTTACAATCATCCAGACAATTAATCATTCTTTTAATTTCACCTCTATAAACAAATTTAACAAAACTGAGTTACTTCACTTCATCTCCGAAGACACAGATAAAAAGGAGGAAAAAAGATTTTCTTCGGGTTCTTTGTGCTTCCCCTCAGCAGAATAAGAAGCTCATTTCCAAGTCTGGATGTCCCCTGGTCCTTCCGGAGTGTTAAAATGGGTGTTTTGTTGAAGGATCTGCTGCCGTGGACAGCAAAGTCAACTGTCCAGTGGTGGACCAATGTCAACACCTGGACCTTCCAATTTCCAGTAGGGAGGACCTTTAGAAATGGAGAGCTTGCACTTCTTTTACACCGCCATCGCCATTGACTTCTTTCGAGGGTCCGTGCCAGAGTTCTTGACTTGAGTTGAGGGATTCTTTTTTTATTCTATTGGTGTTCGTACTTCGTAAAATAACTATTTTTATTCTATTCTGCGAGGTATTGCTTGGCTTATAAAGTGATTTTATATAAAGCAATTTGGATAGTTTTGGTGAAGATTTTCTTTAAACATATAGTATGAGTATACCGAAATCAATTTTAATAATTCACAACACAGTTTTATGAATTTAGTGATTAGGTGCGGAAGGATAAAATACAACACATAAATGATTGCACGTAACTGAATTTCATAACCCTAACAATTTATATTGTGTAACAAAAAATAATCTTTCGCGGGTTTACCGATGTTTTTGATAAGGTTTTATCAAGTACATATTTATGAATGAAATTTCATTGAACTAGGTTCACACAAAAAAAAAAACGAATTTATGATCTTTATCTGTAACTATTGTACAGCCTAAACTAGTTTATCGCGATCTACACACATAACCGTTAAAAGGTGCTTCTTTTGGTTCTAATATAGCGTTGATTTGAGGATGTAGCATATTTCAATGAATGAATTGCATGTTTAAACAAGTAGGTTTGTAACAGAAACTGTTACTTAACCCGCTTCCACGCAACAGTTGTGTTTAACAGGTAAAAAGGAGCCAAACCCAGCAATTATTCTATATTAAACATTTACATGCTAAATTTGGCTAGTTTCATTTATTTTATTTCGAAAATCCAATAATTATTACTTATCGTTTGCAAAAATTAATTTATATTTCAAAGAATAAATATGTAATAATCCCCGCTTTTAAATAGAATGAAAATATTTCATATCAACATACAAAGAACCTCGTAGTGAAATATATTTGACGTCATTTCAAACTGATCGATGTCGCAAAAATAAATTTAATTTATTGTTTAAAAGAATTAAAGTTTATCAAGCGATTGTTGCGAATGTCAATGGTGATTTAATTCTAATAAAAATGGCTTCCTATGCTTTTTAAATGAGCATTGAATTTTGCAGTTTTTTTCATAATTGAAGTACTTCGAATTCGAATTCTTTCTGAAATTTTCAATGTATTCTAATTTCGATGCACTGAATTTTTTGATTTATTACACATATCCGTAGCATTTGTAGTTTGGGCTATGAAAGTGGGCGACGGACAGACGGACTGAACGATTATAATACCTTCCACTTTTTACGTTATAAACGTAGTGTGGAAGCTAATAAAACAATTATTTTAACAACTAAATATTTAAACAGAATGTTGTTTTTAAATCTCAAAACCATTTTGGGACTATGAAACAAACAAGTCAAAATTATGTGTCGCATTGAAATAATTACAACGAAGTCGAGATTTCAAAATTCCCTACAAAGGTAATCGGATTTTGCTTCAATTATAGGCGTTGACTTCAAAAGACAATCTACGAATATTCGAGAATGAACAAGTCATTCTCGAATTCCTTTGAGAACCAACGCCATCAAACCGCTCCTCTAATTTTCTTTGCTGTAATATGCAAATTCAATTTTCGATTGTTAAGCTAAAGCTTATTACTGTTGGAAAGGAATTAGAATAGTTGGGAGCAAAGCGTGGATTTGTTCTGTGCTTAAGGATTCAATCCAGTTTTAGTTTGAATGCAATTTCTAGAAGCATGTTTCCTATTGCTGATTTAGATTGACAGAAATGTACGTAATATTTTTGTTTATTTTTTTAAAACCCATTAACGATGATTGATAAGAAAATTTGCCACGCCAAAATGAACGAAACTTTCTGCTTAAGTTTATCTAAATAAAAAAAATATGATACATGAATACGGTAGTAAGAAACAATTTATGTAAGACAAATAAAGTTACAAGAAAACCGAATTTATAATACTTAAAGTTAACATATTTATTCGGAAATGAAGATGAGGATGTATTCAAAAGTCATTGTTAACGAGTTAATTAAAAAAGTTTTTTAAAGGCATAAACATTAAATACTGATAATTATTTGTAAGAATAAAAGCTGAATGAAATACCGTAAAATTTCGATTTTAAGTGTACGTTGATACTGTATAGATGTCCATTTTAAGTTGTTTTTTTCATTTGAAATTCTAATGTTCTGTAGCGGCCGCAGCACGGCCTCAGCAACCCACAGTCTACCAAAAGGATCCTCAAGGGGGAGATGAGTAACCTCGGCTTATATACTACTATTAACGTTGTAATCTGGAATAGTGGTAGGAACGTGTCCGTAAATCAGCGCCACCTAGTTGTTGATTGCGTATTGAGGTTGCGTGTGTGGTGAACCGCCACAGTTCACTGAAAAAGTCCTTCAGTGTAGATTCATTTTGACAGGATTTCTCAGCAGACTTTTCCCAAACATTATTTTCATGGGTTTGACATGTTTCCTCGAAAAGCATATAATTTTGGAAAATCCCTCCCCCCCCCATTAAACTTTAAATCTGCCAAGTGTTAGTTACAATGCTTTCATACCTTGTAAGTGCTTGTATATCTAGAAATTGTCTATTTGATTACGTTGCAGCTTTTATCGTTAATACCCTAAGCAAATATATTTCTGTATTATGTAATGCCATTGTATGTTGGCAGACAAGTTACTTGTTACATAATCCATGTCTATGTAAGATGTATTAATTTTACGCAACCAAGTTTCTAATGTGTTCAGTTGGGTATAATAAAGTGTATTTTCAGGTTCATTCAGCTAGATTATTTAGATGCTATGCAATACATATTATAATCTAACAACATTTCGTTTAATTATTTATCACTGAGACGGACTTGGTCTAAAAGGGAAAGAAGGATTTGTACGGATTTGTACTCTTTTAGCTTTCAACCTTTACATCCCTTAAATATGCAAAAATAAATGACAATGGTCACACGCATAAGATTGGGTTAAAAATAAGGACATGCATAGGATTAAAAAAAAGATTATATTTTGATGTTTCTACTCTATAAATTGTAAAGAACATTCCGAAATCTATTTTTAAAAATATTTAACTCTTTAATATAAACGTAAAGTCCTAGCACCGTATCTTATAAAAATTGACGGAGCAAAAATTTGTATCACTTTTATATAAAATAAATGATACAACTCGACGAATTTATCACTTGCAGTAACAATATTTTTCAGTTTTCCAACGCCCGCGTAATAATAAACGATATATTTTATACTCCAACGATAAAGCTGGGATCAATAAAGCTAAATCTTCCAGCCAAAATGAAAACATCCCGGCAAAATAACACACCACGTTTTATATTTATCGGACAAAAAAAAAAGACCACATGTTTTTATATAATAGCGCCCCCATAATATCCGGTTGCCGCTTTAACGACAATTATTAATCTTGCCGTAAAAAAAAAGTTGCAAAAAATGGCGCCATTATTTTTGTTGGCTGCGCATAAATAACGGGAATTAATTCCCGTTGAAACAATTTGCCGGTAATGTTTGAGAGTTCGATGGGCAAAATGTTATCGACGGCTAATTTCTTTGGGGTGCTTCGTTGGCATGGTTACGGACTTGTTCGGACATGTCTGGGATTCTTTGGAGAAGAATAGGGATGAGGTATGCACAGGAGATATTTTAAAATACTTGTTTAATGTTATTGCTGCTTTTTTTATGAAGATATCTTTTCATTTACGTAAAAAACGTATTGAACGCAAAAAGTACGTAATTAAGAGGTAGAGTTCTTGAATGGAGAATATATATATAGGATTTTCATCTGTATATGAAAAATGGGATACATTTGACCGATTTGTAACATGACCTTGTATTAGGGTCTTGGATAGTTAGGTTGGAATTGGATTGGACTAAAGTTGCACTAGAACAAGGTCATTTCATGTTGTTGAGAACGCGTCTTCAATTAAAAAAATAAAGGTAAAAATAAGCAAAATTTTACGACATTAAATGGCCCGCTCTTTCATTTACTAAATAAAAATATGGTAATTTACAGTCTAAGATATAAAGTACACAGCACCTGTATATATCTTTATTAGTAAAAATCAACTAATAAAACATTTGAAAAATCTGAATTGCTGTTCAACTTTTTACTATCGCATCTAATGCCGCAACAGAACAGTTACTTCGTTTCTATTATAAACTTTTCAAAAAATGAAATAAAATTTTAAAGATTAAAAAAACCCAAGACGTCAAATTTATTTGTGTAAAACAAAACGTAATAAAATACTTATTCGAAGAAAAGAACCTTAATTTCCTAGAGTAAAGAACACTTTCTGCTCTCACGTAAAGCAAGCGAGAAACACCAAGCCGATATTTATTGTACATCCTTAGATCATACTGCCGTGAGTTTAACCTTTGTTCCGGTCAGATAAATTTTCTCTTTTTATTTTTCTGTCTTGTTGTCCCAGAATTAATTATCTGGCGATTGATTTTGCCGCCTTTCTTCTCAGGAATTCGGCAGAGAGCTATCTGGCATTTGATTGGCAATAGCTCTTGGATTTATCCAATCAATGATCGCATTCTTTTCTTGACTGCCAATCAGCAGGCTCAATACAATTGTTCCGAATGAAAGAACGTGTGTT
The DNA here is from genome assembly GCA_019343175.1 of Oedothorax gibbosus. Lineage (NCBI taxonomy): Eukaryota > Metazoa > Arthropoda > Arachnida > Araneae > Linyphiidae > Oedothorax > Oedothorax gibbosus. The sequence continues at coordinate 8,763,161 of CM033278.1, forward strand.
TGAATGGAATAGACGGAAATAATAGGACATGAGGGCGCATTTGTTTTGGGACAATGCACGTTTTGCATATGGTATTTAATTTAATAATTATATAAATTTAATCATAAAAAGTATATTTTTTGTTAATAGATATTTTTTTAAAAAAATTGCACAGAAACATGCCAGTATTTTATGCTTTAAAAAAACACTATCAATTTTTTACCTTCCAAAATATCCGCAAAATTTGTTTACATTTTACCCTTTAAGCATTAAAACATAAAAAATTAAGTATATGTAGCTAAAATGGTTTAAATAAATAAGTAATGGCACAAAGTAATCCAATTGGAATTAATTTCTAAAAGAGGATGCTTGCAAATTAATAAATATTTACCTGTATACTTTACAAAGTCGAATGTAGTATTTTAACTATTGCCATTTTATATCAGATTTCAGGATATATTTGTAATTTAACTTTGTTTTCACATTTAAAGAAAAACCCCAAACCTACAAAGATTTTTTTAAAGTGTTAAACAATTTAAACAAACAGCATGTAACCATTAAAATGAAAACCTAATTCCATTAATTTTATTAATTTCAAATACATCCCACAAACCTATCTTAAGTTAAGCTTATCATGCCATCCATTACCATTTCATTCGCAGAACAATATGACAACCCATAAGTACAATTCGTGCTACCCATTTTTCCTCCCTAAGTAGCACTCAGATTGGCCATTTTATTATCTACTTGACCGTTAAACATGATAAACTTTTCGTCCACTCTTCACAGCCACATAAAAAGACATATCAAATGATTTGCCGAACAAAGAACAGACGCTCAGAACCACCATTTTCCGTCCTGCATTTGCCATACAATCTCAATAAATACCACTAAACTAAATGAACATCGCTTACGACCACAAATGCCCCGGTATACAGCAGCATTCCGCCATGCTCCATTCGGATAATAACATTCAGCCAGCGAGATGCCCGAATCTAATTTGAAAGATTAGAGTTCCACTTTATCGACGAGTTTTACCAACTTCTACAACTTGCTGTGCTGGTTTAAAAGGACAGTAACTAAATTTTTTTTGTATTTCTAACGTTTATTTGAAAATGCTTTTATAAATAAAGTAATTTTGGCAGTTATTTTCAAAAAAGGAAAAATATGCTCTAGAGAATAAAATGAATTCACTTCCATAGGTATTATTTCTTAGCGTTCTGTACCAAAACATAAACCAGATTTTAAACACGTCAAATAAGAAAAATTTAATATAAACCTTTAAGCATTGTAACCCTTAACTAAATGCATTCAATTTTTTTTAATCAGTGGAAACATTTACCTGGAATATTGTAAAAAAAAATTAGTCTAGTAATTAGCACTAGGATTGTATGCTTGGGACAACGCTACCCTTCAGGGCAAAGACTGCCTCAATTTATTGTACGACTTTTTCATTTATTAAACAAAATTGCAGCCGTTTACTTTATTAAAAGCATTTTCTCGTTACTGAATGATTTTTGAACTATTAATTTTGTTTCCACAGGTAGTTATATTCAGGTTATTTTGGTTAATTTAAATTTGCTCTAGAAACTTATGTGGGGCTTTAAATTTGAAATCCCGCACTTATTTTTTGAAAAAGCGGGTAACATTAAAAACCGACGATTCCGAACTTAAGTGCATTTAGGTTCAAACATGGTACTCAGGCCAGCCCTGTAAATTGTTTTCAAAACCATTTTCATTAAAGTTCCAGTTAAAGGTTTGTCAAACCACTTTGAGCAATGGGAAACCATTCGATTGTGGTAGTAACTGTTTGGCTCCGGGACAGAATTTCAACGTTCCTATTTACTGCTAGACCACCTAAAAAATTCGGTAGTCCAGCAAGCAATTGTGAAGTGAAATTAGGATTTTTCGATTTTATAGGCGGTGGCCGACATTTTGTGGGCTATATTGAGTTTTATAGCTCGCGGTAAAGAAGGATCGTAAAGGTTTTACGAGCCCATATATCTCGATCTTTCTGTAGCCTGGGACCCAGAGTCTTAGCGACTCTGTTCTTCAACAGAAGCAGACGATTAATGCTGGAATTAATTTGGTAAGTGATTTATCAAAAATAATAATGTTATCCGAAATATTTTTGATAATAAATATGGCAATATTTAATATCATTTAAATCGTTCTCTACTTTAATTTTTTTTTTATATTTCTTCATTCCTTCGGGTGCTGACTGTAACTGCAAGAGGTTAATTAGAACGATTATTTTACCGTAATTCAATGAGAATATTTTGAAAAGAATGTTCTTATTATAAAAAATACCTTCGCCTTTGGCTAAACCAATTAAAAGGATTACGAGATGCGTTGGAAAAATGTTTTATCGTCATGGATTTTAAAATATGCTTAATTAAACATTTAGTTATCTTAATTACCCTAATTATGCTTTTTTAATGATTTTCAATAGACGTTTATTTGTCATTAAATTCGTACATTTCCTATAATATTTTTCTATAACTTTTACATTTTTGAGCTATCTTTTAAAAAGTAAAAATATTTAAGCGTCTTAAAAAACAAACTGAGTAATTAGGTACCTAAAAATCTTATTAAGTACTGTTGAGCATGAAGGGCTAACTTACAGTCAATTGCTCTTACGTATTTGTTAATTTTTTAAATTAACAAATTAAGTAATCTTAATTTTAAAGATAAAATGATTAGAAATAATTGGAAATATTTGTATACCAATTGCTCATTTTAGTTCATTATTTTAAAATAAATAGGCATTTATTTCATTTCTATTGATTACAGATTTTTGTTTAAACCTGAAATTACCAATATTGATAAATACTTCATACACCGATTATTTTTGGATTTTTACTCGGAGCAAGTCTAGATGGGCAGTTTCTACCATACTTTTTAATTTTAGGTATAAAAAACTTGTGAAATTATTTTTTTCAAAATCACTTTAAATGTTTGTAAAAAGGTTTACAAGGGGTTCTAGAATTACAAAAAAAGTTCAGCAAGGCTCATTTGCAATTAAAAAAAATCAGGCATGACAGTTTTTAAAAAAAAAAACTGTATCAAAGAAACCGGAAGGAATTTGTTAAGATATATAGTATTAGTTCAATTTAAAATCCAAATTAATGTAATCTATAGGTCAAAAATCTGTTAGTTTGAGCACTACACTTAAAATTTGATATTCGGGACGTGTGACGGTAAGGAATTTTCTGCATTGTTTTGTGTCCTAGAATTTTTTTTGGAGTTTCTTTGCTTTAAAATTCCATTTTGCAATTATGTAAGGACCAGTCTATTAGTATAATAAGAAAAAAATGAAAAGAAATATTAATGTTTTTCAAAAGTTATGCCCAAGGGACATAAAATTAAAAATTATGGTAGAATTGCCCCGGTACCGAGGTCCACACTATATAAGTAAAAGCTTATCATTATCCCCTCCGAAACAAGATCCGATTATGATTTCAGTACAAGAGAAGCCATCCGTTTACGCTAGGTTGCCAATAATTCGTCCGTGCAATGTTGCCGACTAAAATATGACTTAATTTCTATATTACTGGTACATTTCATGACTTAATGGTGAACAAATAATTGTCGAGCATCATACTTTTAAGTACTCAATTTGTAAACATTGAAGCAGAACACCTCATCTTTATCTAATTTAGTGTTATCTAATTTAGTGTTAAGATATCCAAAAATGGATTGCCTGAACTAGATTTTGGGTCCCCCTTGATTCTCATGCTTATTCGGTAGTCGGACCCTGCTCCGAAAAAACAAACTACCTATAATCACACAAACGCATTATCCAGCATAATACAACCCACCTGCCCTACCCCCCCCATGTACCTATCAGATAAGTCCAGTGGCGCGAACCCTCGGACATGCCACTGGTACTGTACACACAAGGCCACGTGTTATTCCAGCAGAATTACTCGACCGCTGCAAATTCCCCGCATCAATACAGGAGGGGGGAGAGGATTTGAGGCAAATGGAACGAAAGGGTCGAGGACCAGTCGATTATCTACTTACTTGACCAGTGGGTGTATTTGAGGGACACCAGACGTAAAGGGCCGAAATCGAATCATCGGAGTGTTTAATTTCGTAATCTGGGCTCTGGCCATGTTGTTAGATATGGCATAGTACGCGCGATAGTGAACCTTCTCCCGTTGAGTTAACATGGCCAGAAGCGTCACTTTACCTGGCAGAGTGAGGTATGTTATCTATGGTAGATGTATAAGAGAAAGTTTGTTTAATGATAAGCGTAATTTTCAGAGTACGGTTTGATGAATGTATCTTAGAGTATGCACGAGTAACTTATGGATAGATTTATGTACCATGCAGAACTTTACATTAATTTTATGAATAGGTAAATTACGACATGATATTTTTATAGGTTATTATGCTACATCAAATTACCGAAATAATTAATGAACGAGAAAATATGTTTCATATCCTTTAACTGTTGTGCTTGAAATTCCATTGTCGTTTTTAAAATTAGTGTCTAAAGACCAATTAGCCTACTTTTTTAAAATTTCAAATCAGAATTGCCAATATGAAGAAACATAAATAGAAGTTTATACTGGTGCCAAGAAGCTAAATGCTTTTCTTTAATAGAAATCTATTATATAGTCCATAACTCAACTGTATTGAGGGTTTAAAAAATAATTAGAATATGTTGACAGATTGAAGCAACAAGTCTTTGGTAGCTCTCTAAATGACAATTTGCTGCACTAAAATTATCAATTAACTTCATAAAAAGAAACTTTCTTCTGTTGTCAAAAACTTATTCATTTAAAAAAAAATATTTTGTCAACCCCTATTTTCTTAACAGTATTTGAGAAATTAAATCAACTCAAACTTGAAATCCTTAAATGTTAATGGAAATTTGTTTTGAATATAATCAAGCATTTAATTGTTGAAGAATTACTTTTTGTTAGACAGTGAATGAGTGGACTCAATAGCATTGTAGTAATAACTTTAAATGAATGTGTCACACCCTAATATACGTATCTCTGACAGTACGTGTAAAGAAAGTGCAATTGTCATTTTATCTAAATAAAGTCATAACGCAGATAAACCATTTCCTGCCAATCTTTAAATGTTAGTGTTTTTGGTGTAGGATATTTTAATCCGAAAAGTGTTTCTGTTAGATATAAATATTCATTCAGATTGAATAATTATATCATCAAAATAATTTAGGAATATTCTACAACTACATCATTGCGATTGATTCAATTTTTTTTAGTTCTCCTTGCACTACAGCAAGTGCAAAATCTGCGGTTATCTTTTGTATGATGTCCTGTTAAACTTTAGCAAACATGGCTATAACATAACAACTAAGCAACATTTAGATAAAGAATATATTTGAGCTGAATGATTTTACTTGTGTTAAATTATTAGATTTAGAAAACATGAATAGTTAAATGTAAAGACGAGTTTAGCTGCATTTTTTTTCGAATGTCATGTTTTGATGAATTGATGTAACGGAATATTAAACGATTAGTGAATTTTTAAAAATAATGTTTGGGTAGGTTTCAACTTTTACCAAAAAAACAAGAGATACAAATACGTTAAATAACAAAAAACTGCATTTAAACTATTATTTAATAAGAATGTATAGCGAGTCGTAAAATTACCGATTCGTTACATTAAAAATTATACACACAATCTAAACTGTAATTGAGATACACAGCAATCGTGAGATGAGCTACAAACTAATGACCTTGACATGCTTAAACTTAATTGACCAGGTAAAATACTATATGAACCCAAGTGACATAAACGATTCTATAAAATGGACTCATTCTGTGCAATTTTTAGATAAGTTCTCGTATTTATTTTAGATTTGGAGCAGTTCTATTAAGTGGTTTCTTTATCATCTCATATAAGAGCGATAAGAAATGCTCAAGAACACTTCAACTGTTTTTATAAAAAAAATTCCTGTTACACTAAGTGAGTTTTTCGTGTGTGACTGGATTATAAATGTCACAATGATTGCGATTGAATAATTATGAATATGACTGGATATGTAGAATTGACCTGGAAGTTAAGCAACTGCGCCATAAAGTTATTTAGAATTAAGAAACACATAAGTTATTTAAAGACACTTCTTAAAGTTTAATTCAGACTTAAATAAATTTTTGAAGATAAATCAATATAACCGAAAATAATTTTCTTGATAATAATATTTTTCTACGCATATAAATTGAAAGGTGGAAATAGCTAAAATCTAGTTAGCAATCAGACTAACACATACTGCGTTTGGGGTCAATTGAGAAAAAAAGTGCAATGCAGGAAAAAAAAAACCGCGGTATTTCTGTGGAACAACACAATTCCGATTTTAAATGAATACAGTTAACCTTTTTTATAGTTTAGAATCACAATCAATTTTTCACTTCATTATCTTTCAACCAATTTTTCCCAAAACTAAAAGTCCGTAACCAAACAATTCTTATTTTCTTCCGAAACAAAGGTTTTACGGTTTTTGAACATTATACATTTCCGATTTCGCCACAATCACGAAACATCTTTAAATCAAACCGCTAACGGTGCAGTTACCGTTAACCGATCCTCTTCACGCTACCGGTCCGGCCTCTTCATTTGCAAGATATTTTTCTCAGGTAATTTCTACCTTCCCCTTTGGCAACACGCGGAGATAGGGCCAATTACCGCAGTCAAGAGGTCTTACTGAGGGGGAGGAGGATTTTTTTTTTATGAAGTTGAGGTATCATTTTTTCATTATACCTCTTTTCTTACGTTTTTTTTTGGCTGAGATATGATGCTAAAAATATCAGCCAATTAAGAGGAAAATTCCAAAAATTAAAAAAATAACAAGTATGAGCAGAAACTATTATTAGCCATGAGCTTGAAATACCATTAAATTAATTTTGTAAGAAATAATGAGCAATACCACTATTTAAATTTTACTTTTTCATAAGACCCTTTAACGATCGGATAATTTTCAAGAAAACGGTCATAAAAGGGACTGTTTATTCCTGAAATCCTGAAAATTATATAAAAATAGGCGTCTGAACTACATATATTCATTTAAAATTTTTCACTTGTTTTTACCTTGAAATGTAAAAAAAAAACAACTTAATTTATGAATTAACAAAATTAAATTAACATTCATCTAGGGAAAGCCAACAACTTCACCGCCATTTTCACGGGAGAGGGAAGGCAGAGTAGCTAAGATTTCTAAGTAACAAAAAAAGGAATATATGTTTTGTAATAATTGCAGTTACAGTTAAAAATTTGTATTGTGGAAAATGCAAAATTTGTAGCGAGATCTTTTTATTTCAAATTATGCACACTTTCGTAAATACAAATATGCACGAATTTATCTAGTTTAGATTATAATATACTTTTCATAATAGTTCTAAACTGATTACTAAAATCATAGTCAAGAGAGTGGGGAAAAAAACCAACAACACTAGTAAAACATGGCCTAATTACGATTTATCTCCTCAACTTCTTCCCAACCCTTTGTCCAGGTACACAAGAAAAAGCTCTATTTCTTCAGCAAACAAGGACGATTTCTTTAACGGAAGCCGGCCCTGGGGAATCGTCCACCGGAAGTCAGCAACTGTAACATCCTCCCACCCTTGGGAGATAGGCGCCACCGGAAATAACTCCCCCATCCCAAGACCCCCGGGGTGCCAACCCGTCATTACCCGACCGCGACGCCAAAAGGAAACAGTTTTGGTAAGATTTTTTTTGTTGCCTCGTAATGAGACATTTGTGCGTGGCGTGTGTACATCTGTGCTCGTCAGAAGTGCTTCTTTTTTTTGGGAGAATACCGCATTAGTAGTAGCGTTTATTGCGTAGATTTCTTGGTGAGATACGTAGGAATGGCTTTGTTATTTAACCCCTCTGCGAAAAAAATTGTGGTTATTTTGATGTATCATCTAAGAATAAAGCGTAATTGTTCTTAGAGGAAAGAAACCGAGATATAGTATTCTCATATTCAGGATGCACAGAAGCCATTTGTGTTAGAAAACTACAATGTTTTGTTCCAATGACTCAAAAAGAATAAGCAAATTGTAATAGTTTGCATAACTTAAGGGGACTTTATAATTTCTGAAAATGAAACTAACTTCCATAATGTTAACCAATTCAGAAATTGGATGGAGGGTTTCATAAGTAGTATCCACAAATTTTCACCTATTGGTTTTGAACTTTCTGGCATGCTTAGGTATTGATTTGCACCACCTTTGTGCTGGTTTAAATTGTTCAGTTAATTATAACTTTTTTTTATAAGCTGAAAAGTAAAGGTTATCCTTTAGGTTAACATAGGAGGAATTGGTGAATTGGTTTCATTTTTGAAAATTCAGGTCCCCTAAAGGTAATAAGTATTGAAATGTTTAGGTGAGAGCAGTAAAATCCAAATATAATATTTCAATTAATGGAACTATCGTTGTTATAATAGTTTCGCAAAGGTATTCTGTTTTGTTAAGTTATTTTTGGGCTGTGTATATATGCGGCCCCTATAATGAGCTATTAGTGTGAGCCGTTGTATCGCGTATACAGAAAAGCTCTCCAGAAGTGCTTTTTTGGAATAGTACATTAGTTTAACATTTATTGCGTATATGTCTGGGGTATAACTATAGGAATGGTTTTCTTGTTAGGAAACTAGTTATTTTGGTGCATTATTGTTACTTTCTCGTACTCAAAGGAAGAAACAAAGATAATTTTCTCGTTTTCAGGAACGCGTGATGAATATACAGTATGTTCATTGAATAGGAAAACAAGTATTTACAAAGTCCAGTTTTCCAGGTGGTGATCAGAAATCCCATTTATATATAATTTAGGTTTTACATCTATTATTACTTTAAGTAGCTTATTAAATTATTTATTAAACATTAAAAAAACTTTCAACTGCAATTATAAAAGATTGACACTAATTTGCGCAAAAAATCTTTTATATTCTAAAACATATTTAGTTAGAAAATAGATACTTTATGGTAGAAATAAGGAAAATATCTGTACATTTTATCAAAAAGATAACCATTATCCCAAAAGAAAAACAATTTAAGAAATTGTTTCAACACTCTAATACACACTTAAAACCATTAAAATCATACAAAGACATAAAGCGAATTTTCACGAGCTACGATATTCTATTTTAAAATAATGGATCATAATGCGAAAGTTTTGATCTCTATTCACTTCCACTCATACGAGACGACCGAAGAGGAATCGCTATAAATTACTCAATTTGTTGAGCTCTGTGCTTTGGTCTGACAGAATCGTAATTGTGAATTTTATTAAATAAATGTTTTAAATCTATATTCAAAGTAATTCAATGGGCTTCTTAAAGAAAGAAACTATTTCAGGTAGCTTAACATGACTAACGGTACATTTTAGACGAGTTTCCAAACTCGAATTTGAATTCAACAGAAAAAAAATGTTATTAATTTTTTTTTTTACGTACTCAAGAACATGCATCCTTATTATTTATCTCGTCCAACTTGAGCTAATATTATTAACAAAACTTCCAAAAGCGCCAATGTATAAATAAACTTATTCATTTACATATCCAATCTCGTTTTCAGCCACCACGCTGTAGAAATATTAATAGGCATGTCTCACGTCTTGAGTGGCAAAGTTCCACAGAAATAAAAATAAGGGATCCATGAATGAAAGCAGGAATGAATTACGTCACGTGAAACATTTCAATTGCATAGTGCAGTGGTTGTTTAAAGAAAAAAAACCACCAATTTACTCAATTATTTTTGGCGCCAATTTATAACTTTGTCAAACTAGAGCAGCAATCTTCTAATACCCAGACTTGGACTCATTCAACTATGGCAAAGATCCATCTTTTTTAAAAAAAAGAGAATGTTAAAAAAAATGGCGCCTTCTGAATTACCTGGGTGAAAAGTACCGTTAGCTCATTAGCGAGGTGCGTTACCTTATTCTAGAGTGGAACAAAGTTTGGAATGACTTTCAGGAAACATGGTATATTTCACGCATTAACACTTTTTGAAGTTTATGGTGTGAACTGTTGTTGTGATTGATCATTAGGAAGATGGTGGAATGTTTTCTTTCTTTTAAAGGTTAAATGAAGCGAATTTGTTTGATGTTTTCGGAATTAATGTTGTAGACAAAAATGTAAAGTGAAATGACAAGTATAAAATTTTTTTACTTAGTATATATAGTTTTTGCTAGTCATTTGTATTCTATTATTTAAGTTTATAATTAAAGTCTTCTTAATTAAACCAGTTGTTATTGCGTTGTGTCACATTTCATGCCAAACATACGCAAAACTAATTTGGAATTGTTTTTGGGGTTTAATTTTTACAGTGTACCAGTGATTACTTTTGGTTTGGTACAAGAACACACCATCTTTAAATACCTTTAAATTACCTGAAGTGCGATCCAAAATTCCAAAAATGTCACTCACTGTAAAAATTAAACTATAAAACAAAACTACAAATTAATTTTGTTCCCAAATTGGGTATGAAAGATCATATTGCCAACCGCAAGCTAAAATATATACGAGTATACACTGAAACATGGTATTTACGCACGTAGATCTCAATATGGCACCTGATTTGGGTACAAACTTTTGAGTATAACTCGTGATTAAGAGGTTCGAAAATCAAATTTGTTTGTCTTAACAGTGAGTGTGCATCCTTTAAAAATGTTCTTATTTGGAAAAATAGTGAAAGTAGATATTCAAAGACAGTAATGGTAACAAAAGCAGAGCTGTGTATATCACCTCAGAATTCTTCCTCAAAGTTATTACAAGTGGTAACGAGTACGTTTTCTTTGGGTGTCACATAATGAAGCGGCAAAGTTGAGAATGGACTTAATTATTTTTTTCTCTTGCGGTGTTTTTAACATAAACTTATTCTGGGAATGTGGCCAAATGGATAGTGTAAAATAGCTTTGGGGAAGCGGTGCAATTGTCTATGAAAAAGTAGGAAGTTTGTTAGGAGCTTCTTATCAATGTGGTTTCGTGGAGTTTTTTTCCCCTAACAATGGCGTTAGGTGCCTTAGTTTCGTTTTTATCTTATCTAGTTTCCTTTTTATTCAAAAGATGTCGCATATAGAAGGAGAAGTAACAATTGGACGCAAATAAGTTTTCTGGAAAGTTTTAAAAGTCGTGTATTTAATACTTATAAGAGTTTTTATTTACTTATAGTAATCAGTTGCAGTCGGGTCTTGCTTTCAAAAAAGAGGTTATTAGTTTTTCAGAGTTTGTTTTCGAAATATATAAATCTTCAATTTAAAAAAAGTTTATACAAAAACTACAATTTAAATTTTAATGGGGAAAACATTATGGTTTAAATACTTCTAATCGTTTTTTATTCACTATATTTCTATAAACGCTACCGTTTCACTTTTTAGCTGAATTTAAGGCCAATGATAAAAAAAAATACATGATTTAAAAATGAAAAACCGCTGCTAATTATTAGTCTCCAAAAACAATGCTTAATCTTTTTTTGTATTGTTTTAGTCAATGCATTATCCCGAATCCAACCGTCATCAGATTACTCATAGGCCGCTAAAAGGAAAATAATGAATTCCCTTTATAACTATTTTCATTTAATAAAAGTAACAGATCTGCAATCTCAACAACGGGGGGCCTTAAATTTAGTAAAGAGCACACTCGTGTCCCCGATTAAAACATTTGGCGAAATTAAGAGCTTCCGCCTTCAGCTTTTATCGCAAGAGGCTTTTAACCGTCTTTTAACAAATGTCATGTTCCAAGTTCTCTTTTTCGTCGCCATTTTGAAGCTTTAGAACATATTTTATCGTCGCCGGTGTACGAGGTACTTTTATCTTCCAACGTCAAAAGATAAGGGTGCCGAGATAACGGTTTTTACAGCACTTTTGAAACGGGGAAAAGTGCGCCAAATGGATGAATTATGGCCTTTATTTGGGGTAAAAATTGAAACAAAGGCTGTTTCACGGTGTTTTGATACGGCGACGACCGGCAGTCGAGTCGTTGTTGTAGTAAAAGTCAAAGCCTGCTTTGATGCCCGAGTTATTCAATTTAGTAGCTCCATAAAAATGTTACAATTTTTAGATGGCGACGAAATCTAGAGTTATCGAGCGACACTTGACAGTAATTATGTTTAGAAGTAAACGAATTGTAAATTGTACTGATATCTTAATGCTGAATTATTGCTCATGAATGTCACTAATATCAGTTTGTCTTGTACATACTCCAATGCATGACATAAGTAAAATGTACCTATTTTTGAAAAACTCGCAAATGTCTATAGCCTAAAAATACTAGAAACTTGACGTTAGAAAGCTTTTTTCTTATATGTAGTGTTGCCGAAGGTATTACATCAACCCGTGTCCACCAAAAGGTATCTAAAGGCGAATGACCAAGTTGTTTTGGCTTATATACTACAATATTTGTTGTAATCTACATGACAGGTAGTAACGCGTTAGTAAATCAGCGCCATCTAGCGTGGATGTTATTTGAACTCGAGTATGCGGCGGACCATTCATATTATGCAAGGACCATGCATTAGCTTACTCAGTGGCTATGTTTACCAAAAATACTATAGGGTGCCGGTATCAATTCTTTTTATCGTCAACGATGCCATAAAATCTCTCAGGTGTCAAAGATCCTTTAACAATGCATAAAATGATAATAAAATTCTACCATATCGATCAGTCAACAACGTTTTCGTTCCCATAAGCCATATTTATCCCTGCAAGAGGGAAAAAGACCATCAACATATTTAAGCAAACATCCAACCCCTTTTCCCTATCCATCTATCTCAGAGCTTCGAAGAAAACCTGCCTGGATGCAAACAAAACTGCTCTTATATCCGAATATGATTTCCGATAGTTTCCCTTCTATCTTTCTTCTTCTCCGAAGAAGGATAGGATCTTTTGTGGTAGGGGATGGATGAAAAATCTCTTCTGTAGTCCCTTCTCACGCCAGAAGGTGTGGGACTTTGTGTTACTTTTACAGAACGTTTTTACCACTGTTTTGTAACAGTGTATTATTATAGGTACTTATTTATATTGATAATCGTCCATATATTTGCTTTCGTAAAATATATTTCTTTGCACAATTGGAAAAAAAGAAATTTTAAAAGAGGTTTTTTAGGTCTGGAATGCTAGACACATTCAAATTTTTTGAAATCCATATTCATCGTTAATTTTCAACACATGCTTTCTGCCTTTGCATTCTTAATCATAATTCAAAAGTCTAAGGGGGGGGGGGGGGGAGGGTTTGAATATGTCAATAATTCTAACTCTCAATCAATCTCGGGCCTCAGCTTGTACACTAGAACAGCTACTGAAAATGTCCATTTAAATATAATGAAGTACCAATAAAAGCTAGCTTATTTTTAAAGATATACATTTAAATTAAGAACTATAACAGAAGTTACTTTTTTATATGGACATTGGCCAAAAAGGTACTAAATTATTTGCAACAAGAATACATCTATTGCTGCTCAAGTACTATTACTTTTTTTTTATAGAGCAGGTGAACAAACACCATCTGGTATTCCTCTCCCAACCCTCACCAAAAGGAAAGGCATTTTTCATCTTTTCCCATCTTGACACAAAATCAATCCAGCAACAAAGTTAGAAGGAAACCGACTTGGGACTTAATATTTCTTTTCGCGCTCCTTTGAAGTCCATCATGGACTTCAATCCTTCTCCAGAGTCCGTTGAAAAATGTTTCTGGTATTCATTGGAGCTTTGATGGTTAGCTGCAAACATCTCCGGATGAAATTGATGCACGTGAGATCGGAGATTTCTCAAGGAAAAGGTAACTTTTTGGGGGGAATGGGTTTTCGAGGTGTTGGAAGGGGTGGGAGAATTTATGAGGGAAATGTGTGGATTGAATATAAATGTATGATTGAAAGATGTAACGTTTTCTTTCATGTGCTCTGGTTGGAGGAGGACCATTTTATTTGTATGACTTTAAGAAGTCATGTTTGACACGTTTCAATGTTATATGGGCTGTGCAGGTATCATAAGCATGACCTGGGACTGGCCAAAAGGTGGTGGTCAATGGTCATGCTCATGATGTTACGGGAGTTGAAGTTTCTTTTAAGTATTGGTCTATACTGCTGATGAGGATTACACAATGCATTCAGCAAATAATATTGCGCGTACGCCTGATTTGTGTTTTGAAAAGAATGAAAATTTAGGGTTTTAAGAATTACACTGTAAAACTGTGCTGAGTAATGTTAGACTAACAGCGGAAGCATAGCTCTCTCCTGTTTTATGAAGTTACGTAACACCAAATTTATGGAGTAACATTTCCCCGCAAAAAGTTTACTAATATTTTGCTGTATAACGTGACGCCACAAAACTGGTGAAGCCTCGCTCCCACCTTTATTTAGTAACGTTACACACAAAACTTATATAGAGTAAGGCTACACAAAAGTTAACGCCTATTTCGAGGAGTAGCGTTACACCAAACTTGTATAGTGTGCTGTACATGCCTAAGACTATAGGACTTCTGTTTTCATAGAAAGTCTTATAACTTTATTAATCACTACATTTTCTTTTATAAGTCACTTAACTGAAAATAGTCACGGATTAAATTGATGGACGTGTAAAGGCAACCGAAATTCTCAGGAAAGGGTTTACATTTCGAATTGGGATTTTAAGGAGTTGGAAGAAGATGACAGAAATTTTCGACAATATGTGGATTGAATATAAATGTATGATTGAAGATTCAATTTGGATTTTTTACTGGCTTTGGTTAGATGGTTATGACAGCAGAACCAATAAAACTAAATGAAGTTTGTTTGTTTTACACATAAAACTAAGCTTGACAATTGGTAACGGAAAGAAAAATCTTTTCTATCTTGAAAAAAAATATCTCCAACAATTGGAAAAGTTTTGCGAAGTTTTTTACTGGCTTTGTGTTGATTGTTTTGGTTAGAAGCGCTATTGATATTTTCGGGTTAGGAGGCGGCCTACGGATTGGATCCTGGTATTCGGCAGAATGACTGATCAAGTATTAATAGCGCATGGTTTAATTTTATTTCTTGTGATGGTTATTGTTAAAATTTATCCATTATTATACCGTTAAATGGGGTAACTTTGACCCTGAATGGTAAATTTGGAACAATCTTTTCAAACTAATATCGTTTTATTAAGTTCACTCGTTAAAAATGTGCTTGCCTTTTTCAATTAGGTAACTCTGCCTTAACCTGTGGATAAAAAAATATCCAAGAAGAAAGTCAGTACTAGAGTTTTATGCTAGGGCCAAAGTTACCCCATTCTAAGGTACATGTTAAGATAACACCGTTATTTTATGTTTGAATTGCGCCCAACGCAAATCACCACTAAATATCTACATCAACAAATTTGGACAAAATTTCATAGATCTCAAAAAATAAAACCATTCGACCTAAATACAAAAATCATTCGTTTCGCCGAATACCGGGATCCATTCTATGGACCACCCCTAAGAATACAAACACAAAAAGAACCATTTTTAAGCAGAATAAATGCACTTCGTGGCAATAAATACCACACGAGCCACCAAGGGGGGATGGGGGAGTATCGAACATATACCCCCACCGCCTCCCCCGTGACCATCCCCTTTATAGTTCTCACAAATGCTACCATGGAAATGAATCTGGTGAACAATTCCAGAATTTCCAGGTTGGTGTGTGAAAGAAAAAAATGTAGTTTTGTTTTCCACTAGTTATTTAAAATGCTAATTCGAAGCAGTTGGATTTTCAATCCAAAATGTTCAAGTATAAAGTTGTGTTGTGTGTAATTTTTTTAAGGTTTTTTATCAGTGCTGGTGAAATATACAATTAAAACCTTAGTCAAAGGTTAGATCAATCAATTTTCTAATGTAATTAAAAAAATTTATTGTCAAAACTACTGCTTATATATATTTTGAGGAAAATTGCGAAATATAATTTTAAAAAAAAGTTTGGAAGAAGTAAAGGTTAAGAAAATATTAATTTTCGTGTATTTAATAATGTTTAATGCGTGCATAATAATGTTTAAGCTTCTAAAATTGAAACTGAATGTCTTTTAAGTCTAGTTTCAAATTAGTTTTTTCGAGTTTTAGAAATGTCACAATATAATTTTTTTTTATTAAATCATCCATTGAAAATTATCTACATCGATTTATATTCTGACAACATTAAGTAATACATTCACATTAGAAGTGTATAGTTTCACAAAAATGGCATTGGGCATGATGAGGGTATACTTAATTTGTTTTTTTTTATGACTTAATAGTCTAAATATCACAAATAAATTTATTTATCCCTCTAAACACTTCTATATCTATCCTCAAAAAATGTAATTAAACGAAAAACTACACGTTCAGAAATAGCTGTTTTGCAACAATACTGTATCCTTTCTTCCCCAGCTCCAGACCCCTTACATCTATGATACTAATGTCTCTCTTCCCCCGTTCGAGAAGCGAATATAACCGTTACTTTTGATGTCGCTACGATGTCGTATGGATATCATTAAAGAAAACCAAGAACGTAGCCTTGCCCTCTCGTTTTTGAAAATGATGCTTCTAGGAATCGTAATTGTGATAGGGAATGTTCCTGGTTTGACATAATTGTAAAGTTGATATTTATGTCAGAAGTTTTGCATTTGTATATCGATAGAATTTAATATGCTTTTTTATAATTAACTGACCATTCTCTTTCACTACCGGCGCATGACCGGCGCATTCAGCGTATGACCTCCGAATTCGATCATCAATTATAATTGATGGCAATTACCAGAACGCACAGTGCGTACGCCCTCCACTCTACAGCTACAGCAACATTGCTGGCCTGGTTAGGCTAGTTTGAATTATCGTCGCACTAGAGCTGCACGTGGGCTATTTTCGACAGGCGTCGTAAGTTAGAACCACCTTTGCTGGCCTGATCTATAGGCTGTTACTAGAGAAATTAAGACTGGGATTGAAGGGGTAAATAATTATTTGCAAGACGAAAGGGAAGAGAGGTAACTTAAAATTCATGTCTCAATGGGGTTCTATTTTTATTGCGCTTACTATTTTTTCCTTATTATCACTAAACACTGAAGAAATATTCTTTTTTAGAAGCCAACCTCCAGTTTAAGTTAAGGCAAACGTATAAACAAAGATGCTGCCGTTGACAGGTAAACTTAGATAACGCAGGTAAACTTAGATAATAGACAGGTAAACTTAGATAATTTAAAAAGTTCTAGTCATAACGCTAGATAAATGGGCCAAAAAAATACTATTGAGACGTTTATTTAAAAACTCCAAAAATTGAAATATGTCACACTTTCCTGAGCAACTAATCAATGCCGGACTCCAACATTGTCCTACCGAGAATTGGTTACAGTTTTTGTCATTACAATAATCTAAATCTAGTGATACAACAGTCCCTCAAAATTAAGGCTGATTATTTGGCTATTTTCAGACAAAATTTTACTTAAAACATTGAGTTTCACTTGCAGTCATGTCAAACAAAGAAATCGATTTGAAGTGGAAAAGCGTTGGTTTTTGATTAGCATTTTAATGGGAAATCTCAAGCAACCTTTTCACCCTATGTTGAGGTGCCTCTTGCTGTTTAATGGGGGACCCCGTGTTTGTTTAAACGAATGGATGTGGGGACTGTTAAGTTTAAATGGTGCAAAGTCGATTTCGTTGGAAAGTTACCAGTAGCATTGGTTCATCAGTGAAGTATCGCGTATTGTTATAACCGAGAAATTAGCAACTGTAGTTTCGGGTCTAAAGTAGGTTGCATTAGTTTTATGGATGCAGTTATACAAAGAAATCGTTGGAGAAATTTTGTAAAATATAATTAGTCGATTTTTATTTCCCTTGAAACGCGACGTTATTTGGGATGACGTTGGTAAAAAGATTGGTAAATAAGCTTTGATTCAAGAATTCATAGCCGCATTGTTCGAAATTATATTAGGAAAAATATTGATTACAAAAAAGTATGGGTTATTATTCTAAGTATGGGTAATTATACACTGAAATAAGATAATTAAAATTCAATCAGCATGTAAAACAAATATATTTTTGGAGGAAATTTGAAACGATGCAATATTTAAAATGTAATTTCCAACTAGAAATTCCTTTATACTACTGTTTGACGTTAATTCATGGGTTTGAATTTCAAACCAATCCACATCCACTTACTCATAAAACATGCGATCTGGAATAGCATTCATTTCTTTTAGGTGGCAAAAAATATCTCACGCAAACATGCAATTCCTCCCTTGGGGGTTTTCTTTATTCATGCAATTCAAAATATGTTCCTAATGTACCGTGAACGGAATATTTTGTTATTTGGTAACAAAAGGATACATTTCTCTAGCATACTAACATTACTTTCTTCACATTATACAAATGAACGCATTCTCGAGTTTCATATGTGATTCATTAACTTCATACCGCTTAATCCTGTTCATTAAAACTGATCCATCAACGGCTTACGCTCTGCAGCATGGCGTCCAGAATACGAAGTATCGCCAAACAAAACAAATTACTCCAAATTTCGGAGTGGCCCACCCAAAGGAACATAAAAGAGTTGGAGGAACGAACTTGCCCGCACTTTGTTCGAAAACAACTTTTCAATCAAACAAACAGATCGCTCGTTATTGTCCGTGAATGTACGCGACTGGAATCCCAATTAAGCTGAGCCTCCATAATCCGCCATTTAGTCACAGGTACTACGTAAATGGAGGTTTGAATTATATGGGGATGCTTGGCACGAAAAGAAATGAAGCCAAAGTCAGTGTGAGTTTTCCAAAAAAACGGAACTGCGCAATATCATATACATTGCAAAAAATTTCTGTAAAAAATACAGCATATTTGTCGCATACTAACAGCGCATTCTGTGTATTTTAATTGCAGCTGGTGCTGTAAACACAATTTTACAGAACTTTGCTTTCATTTCTTGCGTATGCTTAGACGTCATGATCTTGAAGTCACTGTTCATCTCATATATTAAGCGGAAAATTAAAATTGGATAGTGGCGCCGAGTCACATGTGCTTCAGAATAACAGCACCCATGAGGGCGTTACGTTTATCAGCAACTGTTTTTGTATTCTGACTTACAATATTTTTTACAGTGCACGAAATGCTTAATTCTCTAAAAACGGTAGTTATTTTTACAAGGTGGCGTTTCGTGCTATAGTAGAGATATTGTAGTGCAACATCTGAATTAATACAAGATTCAGATGTTTTCCTTCGTACAAAAGACTACACTTATTTTTATTTTATGCAACGTAGCGTCAAATAATTATTCAAGTGTGGCTTATTAATAATTAATAATTGGTCAATTAGTGGCTTCACTTGCAAACCTATTTGTGCATAAGTTTTTGACCACAAACAGCATAGACATTTTACTCTGATCTCCATCAGTAGTACGTGTTTCTGGTTTCTAATTTAGGTGTTGCCACTTATGCTGTTCGAATGATGAAGACACCGCCATCCATCATGGTTGACAACTCCGTGGGGTCGGGAAATCGGCGTGTCGTTCCTTGGTGAGAACATTCTGTTGGGTCCCTCGTATCCAAGGATACCTCGACAAAAAGTAATAATTGAAAAACTATATTTAGCTGAGGACTATGGCGACATGGGCCAACGCGCTCGTTTACGAATGCATCACTGGTTCTGGTAAATAAAATGAGGAACCCACTATGGAGTTCGATGAAATTTCGATGTAGTATCAATTTTCCACAATTTGGTCATTGAAAATGTATGAACAAGGCCTATTTTACCGTGGAATGCAATTAGCACAAAATTTTAGTTGATCAAAATTGCTGTTACTTAAACTTTATTTTTTATAAGTTTAATTGATTTTAAAATTTCAATTGGCTAATGTTTCAGATGACGTAATTTCTTCCTGCTTTGAAACATGCCCATCTTCCTTCGATCGTTTTTTACGTGGCATTAACTCACTAATCGAGGCTCGAAAAATTAGTTATTTTCATTCAGCATTTCTGTAGCCACTCAAGACATGTAACATGCCCATCAAATTTTGGAAGGTGTGCTGTTAGCATTTTTACCTATAAGTTGCGAGAGTTTATCAGTCTATTTCATTACGCAATTTAACACGAAGCTTTTAATATTAACAATAAGGTAGATTGTTTAAAGTGGTAACCGTTAATAAAGCCTGCATTTTTACATAATTTCATAATTCAATAAAATAGGGCGGTTTGGTTAGCATAACATTGCACTAGAGCTAACAGTAGGCTATTGCTGATTGGCTTGTTTCAGATGTCGTAGTTCCTTCTAGATTTTATTTCTGCCCTTCGATCGTTGCTCCGATTAGTGCTCTGTTTCCACGTGACACCAATCGAGCTCGGTAAAATAATTTATTTGCATTTTTATAATTTCTGTTGCTACTCAAGACCTGAAACCTGCCCATTGCCAATTGTGCTGAATAACAATATTAATGGAATAATAGTGATAAAAACCAATAACTTCCAATGCAACGCACAGTGGGATACGCATTCGAACGTGAATAATTGAAGAGTGGTAGAAAGAAGGGTCAAGTAGTGTTGTCGACTTGCTGTTCCTGTGTTCGCGAGTTCGGTGGAACAGAAATAGAATCATCCGAATACTCATCCGTTCTAACGGGAAATGCATAGTTCAACTGTTATGCAGGGGGTAAGAAAGGTCTCTGCCGGGGTTGGTTAGTGGTCCATAGAAAAGCTGACGCGAATAATTGTGGGGTGTAATGGTAATTTTACGCCAATTCCTTTTACTTGTGTGTGAGAAGATAGAGAAGGATTAAAGTAAGAGTGAGGTACGAACAAGAATGTTAATAATGGTGAAGCTCAAATTGTAAAATTTGGCAACTGGTGGAAAAGAAAAGGCAATCAATTTCGGGATTTTCGGCAGATACATTACATGCATCATTAATAGCTTTCGAATTGTTCGTATCAATATATTTTTTTATCTGTTATTAGCCTTTTGCAACTCATTGTGTATCCCCATGGTAGAGAGGGGTTACTTTGGCTTTTATACTTTTGTATTAGTTGTTAACTAGATTATGTTGGGAATTTGCAGCGCCATCTGCTGGCGGTCTTTCTGTATGCTTCATATATATTTTTTCATTGGGATCAAATGGAATATTTGCATTCAAGTATGGATAAGCGAAATAGATACTTTCAAATTTTATTTGGGCATATTCGTAATCGTAAACACTCCAAAAATAATCGAAAATGTGGAGCTTTCCGATGCATTACCTTTCGAAATTGAATTCATGATAGCCTAGTTTCAACCGCCCACTCACCAATAGCCAAGCAAGCCATTTCCAGTTCAAGTCACCGAAAAAAACCCTGCTACCACAAAAATAGAAAAGTATACAAAAACCCACCAAAGGCATTTCTCTAACCCAAAGAATCGAGTTTTATTGATCGTATATAAAACCCTCCTGTAAAGTAGGGCCTATGCAGCACTGAAAAAAGGATTGGGACACGTTGCCTGAAGGTTTCGAGTTCGCTCGATCACTGGAATATAATGACATCGGGGGTCACCCGTATAAAACGTGGCGCGGGGAAAGTTGTAAAGTGGAGTTGAGGGGATATGTGCTTCGGGGTGCAGATCGTTTGGTACCCCACAGGTTATTGATTATGTCATATCTCTTTCCTGCAACCTGCTACAGAGACCACATAAGCTGCTCGAGCTTCTGCATAAAGGGTATATTGTGCTGGGCAAGGTATTGGGATATTGCTGTTACCTAGCGTATTTTTTTTGGTAGGGTAGTGTAAGTATTGGAAAAGTTGTAAAAGTGTTGTTAAATGATGAAGAATGTTTATGTATTGAGAAGTTGGTACTTTTAAGTACTTTTTTATTTTGTAACAGGTACTTGTTTATTACAGTTTCTTTTTATTAAATCTAAGTCGATAAAAGAATGCGAATAGGCAGAAATTATTCGCATAGAAATATGTTTAGAATGAGTACAATAAAAATTTACAGGGCTATAATTAGCAAACATGGTTAAAAATCGCAATACCATGAAAATGTATTGAATTTATAAATAAAGTGCATTAAGTGTTAATTTTTTTTTAAAAGAAAATATTACCTTGTTTGGTGTCAGGCAATATAGCATAATAATTTATAAGTTTTGCTGTAATTAGAGCATTTATATGCAAAATGAATACAAGATACTAAAAAATCTACCCTTAATAGCAGTTATCAATGAATTCAATGATCTTCTATGCACTTCCGGTACTTTTCTTTTTTAGGAAGACTTAACCATCAAATAAGGAAAAGTACCACAGTTTATGTCTTCGCATCCCAACTTCCCTTATTGTCCACGAAATTTCCGACACCGCAAAACAAACCCACCAAATGGATATTATTATCCTCAGCGGGAGGCACACATTACATAAAATCCTCAGCGAAATGTGTTACATAACGGTGGAACAATGCCGTTCTGGATTCGGTTTACGATTCCGGTTGCTGATTAAGAACCCGGTAGTCGTACCACGACATCGCCGACTATAAGACCGGGGACCGACTATAACAGAGATAAGAAGAAGACGGAGATGCTGCCGAGCAAAAACTAATACAAAAACTGGTTCGCCAAGTGAAGCGATCGATCGCTTTGAAGAAAGTCTAAACAAGCGATCACGGCGAAGCATTTGGCGCTTATCTGCAGTGGAGTTGACATAGGTTTACGACATCGAATTGGAGATTTTTGACTCTCTTATAAAACCTATAATTATAACGTATTTTTCTTACCTGCCAAATTGTGTAAAATTAGATCTCGTGCTACTGCGTAAACACTCATTTTTTTAAAATTTATAATTACCGCATTTTGAGGAATAAAATGATGCGTTGCATCTTGAAGTAACATTGAGTGAGTGGTTTGTTTGGGCTTACTGGCCCTCTGAGGGATAAGCAAATTGGCTGAAGGAAGGTGTAAACTTGTTTTCACTGTATGATATTTAATTTAAAATTTTAACTGAAAATTTAATTTCTTAATTTAAAAATATAATTTTTCTGTAACATATGGTTGAAAACGACTCCTCCATTCTTTAAAATTTAATAAAATTATGAAATTTCTTCAGTTTTAAAAGTCAACGTGTGTTGCTGGAAAACTCGACAGTCAGGTTACGGGTACGGGTTATACGTCTGTATCCGTAACCCCCTTACTTGGCGACTTTTTGACGGCTTCACTTTATTTCGCGCCAAGCATCTCCATCTTCCTCTTAACTCTATGGGACTATAACGAGTCGGGTCACGTTGGTTCATTAGTAAAGAAGATCGTTTTATTATTTTTGTTTTTCAAGGGTCGCTGGTTAAGTGGAACGTCAACAGTGGGCCAAGCCTTGGGTTGACAATGGAAGCAGACGATATATAAGGGGAGTTATGAGGATTGAACCACTCTTTTGGGGAAGGATTATGAAATTAATGAAGGTATTGTTTGGTTGTGTTTTGAAATGCGTGGGTGGATTGTGATATATTTGTTTGGCGTTTTAGTAAAATTGATTAATTTTTTTAAAGTGCGCAATGTATTTTCAACTAGACAATAAAATTTTTTCATGTGGCATGTTTTGTTTACAATAAGATTATTAAAGTTTGAAAAGCAGACGAATCATCAATCGAAAGCATCATCGAAAAGCATCAATATAAAACCGTTTAGACTAAATTAGCACATACCATTTGTTCTGATGCAAAATACAGCCAAAGATAAGCTTACCTGCAAGAAAAAAAAGAGGAAAAGTTAAGTACTTGAAATTTATACATTAAATTAGCATTCATTTTTATTCACTTAATACTTATTTAAAAGAATTTAGCATTAACTAAACAAACACGAAAATTAACATATACTGATTTAATATTCAACTCTAATTATGTCTGATATCGAAAATTTCTTCCAATATATGAACATCTTTTCCATTAGAAAAATATCATGAAAAACTTGGTCTAATATTTTAAAAAAGATATAATCAGTCTGAGTTAATTTCCACTCCTTTCCGGTGCTGAAAATGCACTTCTCCTATAGGAGTGAATTTCACTCTTTTGTTTTAAGAGTGTAAAAGATTTAGATATTGAAGTAATTATAATTAAATGATCATTTTAAGATATCGAAAAATATTCTTCACAATATATAAGAACATCTTTACCAATATTGAAAACATATTGCTATGTTATAAATTACTATGTCTTAAATATGGTATTAGATCCTAAAATGAATAAATAAGAAATTAATGAATATATTTATTATAGAGGTGTCTCAAATTAGAAGCTGATACAAAGTTTAAATCTACGTTAAATCATTACTAGCAAGCACATTATCAAGGTAAAACAAACATTGAAAAA
This sequence comes from Oedothorax gibbosus, assembly GCA_019343175.1. Classification (NCBI taxonomy): domain Eukaryota; kingdom Metazoa; phylum Arthropoda; class Arachnida; order Araneae; family Linyphiidae; genus Oedothorax; species Oedothorax gibbosus. The sequence continues at coordinate 8,787,381 of CM033278.1, forward strand.
ACGAATGGCCATTTTATATTTCGGGCATCTAAAGTTAAGTGAAACGATCAATGTATCCTTATTACACAGACAGAAGCCTCGCACTTAGGAACCTGACACAATACAGCCACTTTAACTCCTAACAATTTACAGACGCCCACACTCGACAATCTTGTCAGACGTCATTTAACATGCAGATTGGCCATAATCGGCGACAACTTTCTCGCCACGAGACGCCAAAACGAGCAGAAAATCTCCTCAAGCCTGGAAAATTTAATAACCCGAGGAAAAACAATGGGGTTCCGAACCATTGCCCGGGCTCTCTCTCAATAACAGGAAAACGGGAGAATCGGGAGTGATTCTCTCCAGATCTCATGGATGGGAGAAATTTCCGCTTTTTCCGGAAACCAATATATTGCTTTTGATGGACTGCGAAGAGTGGCGCCCATTGAGAGCTTGGTTCAAGGGATTGGTAAGCCTAACGTGAAGAATTGGCAAATTTATTTTTTGGAGATTGGTTTCAAGGATTGTTTCTTTCTTCAATGAGCAATTACATTAGGCTTTGGCTGAATGGGTTGAAATAAGCGATAATTTAGGATATTTGTGTTCAGATGCGTTTTCCCAATGCTTTCTTTGCTCTTGAGAATCACTTTGCGAAAATTCTCTTCAGTATTACTTTTTTTGAAGTTTAAGTTCTGCAACTCGAATTTGATTCGTTAGTAAAATATGTACTTTTCTTTTTGAATTATTAAAAATCAGACCATATTTTAGCTATTGCAACAATACTCAAGTTAATGTGTTTACAGTATCCTAAAAATTGATTTTGAAATACTCGATAGCTTTAAAAATATCTCAAGCTTGTCTTAGTATTTTAGCAGCGCCATTCATTATAATGTATTTACTGCGTCATTTGAAACTTTAGTGAATGACATTGATATCTTTAATAAAATTCAATAAGGTTGAAAAAGTAAATAACTGGACTCTGACGCATCAAACGGGTTTGTCGTAACATTTTTCATCAATTTTTTTATGTATGGTATAGCAAATGAGTACATTAAAAAAACTGTTTAATATAGTTCAAGACAAAACTATCTGAAATGTATTTATAGTTTTAAAAATCACAAAAACTTATATTTTGCCACATCATTCCGAATCTTAAGATGACGACACCAAACGACATTTTCCTTTCAGTCCCCATTGTACTAGTCCATTTTCTTTTCTTTGGGGGATAAGAAGATATATCCAAACTTGGAACTAACATGGGATGTGCATTTGACCCCCCCCCCTCCCTCCCATCCCTTCAATCCCGTACCGATCTATTTTTAAACATATGGTACAGCTCCATTCTCTTCCCTGCGTCCCATTTACCCCTCTCCCCCACTATCACCTGGTATAAAAAAGACAAAATGAAGAACGACACCCCCTAACAGAACAGGAACCTCTGGAGACAGAAGAATGAACAAAAATAAAAAGAATATCCGTATAAGAAACTGGAGAAGAAACGTCTGCACCCTAAAGATCAATAGAGGCATGACTCCATAAATGATGATTTTCATTATTTTCTGATGTTTCAGTTGTAGAACATTTTAAATGTGACCCTTCAAGAGATTTATTCTCTTTTGTGAAGTAAAAGTTAATTTCTGAGCTTAAATACCATTTTTAAATAGACAGGAATCGAGATATTTCGATTGTTTCTATGATCTCACGAAAAGTAGCATCCCTTCTTCTGGGTCAAGGAAAAGCAAACTAAATCCCCTCTTCCCAAGAAATTAGGGTTTACATGAATTCTAAAGTAAAGGACACGCGATTTACTTCAAATATATATCACAAGTATTATAAACTGCTTTTAAAATTGGGAAATCCCAGGAGTTAGGTAAGAACATAGTAAAGCAGATTTTGAGTTCCCGATATCCTGCTCTAATCAGAAATAAGAATGGCGAAATAGAGATGAACAGTGAAGACAAGCATCTACTGAGGTGTTCACTGTGCACACACCAGCTTTGAAACATTTCGTCATTCCTATTTCTGATCGGGACCTACATTCGGAGTCGGAAAAAAGTATTCATTTTACGCTTATCCTTACCCCCCTTTGGCTGTAATCTTCGGATACTCCCCACTATAAAAATAAGAAAAAAAAGAACACCACCCCTTAAATGAAATTGTATCCTCCCCACCAAAGTGGTCCCTTCGGAAGATCTGATCCGTCTTCAGGGACACCCCTTGCAAAACATTGAGGGGGAAGACTTCGTGGGCCTTCTTCGTCTAATTCCAGACGACAAGGAAATCTCGGCGAATGCGTCAACTGATAGATTTGATCACATCCAACATCCAAGACGGTGTCTTCTTCCTTTCGGAAGTCTGTCTTAATCTTCTGTACCGATGGAAATAGCTGAGGTTGGATGTCGCAGCACCTTGGACGTGTCATTCGCAGGAAACATTAAATGTAGCATTTTCTTTCCGCTGAATGCTGTTAGATAGCTTAGACGTAAGGTGTTTAATGTTGGTGTGGAAATACTAATTCCAGAGACAGGGATTTATTTTTTTAGGAAGAGATAAATTTCGTTTGTGATTGCAAATTTGCTGACTGTGTCATTGGTATGTTTGCTCGAAACTGCAAATTAAATTTCGTTTTTCAGAGCGTGTCTTAATCTTCTGTACCGATGGAAATGGCTAAGGTTGGATATCGCAGCACCTTGGACGTGTCATTCGCAGGAAACATTAAATGTAGCATTGCCTTTCCGTTGACTAGACAGAACTCAGTTATGTAGCTTAGACGTAAGGTGTTTAATGTTGGTGTGAAAATACTAATTCTTGATACGAGGATTTCTTTTAGAAGTAGATAAATTTCATTTGAGATTCTACTGTGTCGATTGGTCTGTTGATTGAAACTGAAAAATATTTTTTCTTCTTTAGAGCGGGTCTTGAGCTTCTATACTGACGGAAATGGCTCAAGTCGATATCGTAACACCTTGTACGCGTCATTTGCAGGAAACATTAAAAGCACAATCCTCCACTGACAAGGCTGAACTCTTGATACATCTGTGTTTTATGCTGGTGTAGAAATACTAATTCCTAAAACCAGACTATATTCCCTCCAAAAAAAAATATTTTTACTTTTTAGAAAGTATATTTAATTTGCTGAGTTGGGGTTGTCGACAGATTCAGTCTAACTTTCATGTTGTCTTTCTTTCGAATCTTTACATATTCGGTAGTGGAAAAGGGCAAGATAAATATCCTATTACCTCGGCTTGTCATTAATGAATGTATATTTCTGTCTATTAAAACTTTAATTATATTAAATAATTATATAATTAAAACAGTAAATGAAACATTAAATAATTCACATTTATTCCTATTAAAAGATTAGTTGATGTATATTTTTTCTCTTAACAATGCAGTATAATACAGCTAGTAACAACAGAATGCGAAACGATGATGCTGTAGTACCAAATTAAAAAAAATTAATCAACTCTCATCTAATTATCACGGAAATTCTAGTTGAAGTTGCTGAATTACCGTAAAGGGCGCCATAGATAAATTCTAACAAGCATTTTTAAATTGTTGTTGTGTTACCTTTCATTCCGGAACGAAGTCCAAAACTATGATTTCAATTTATAAAGCAATTTAAAAATGTAGTGGGTTTAAGTAGATGAATAAATAGATATTCTGCATTGGAATTTTTGATAATTGCATTACATATGATTGCTTAAATAATAATGTAGGCATAAAATAGTTTTTGAGTACCCGAGGAAAAAAATTATACTTCAAAATTATATATTTAAATTGATATTTTTTTTAATTTAGGTACGCATAAATTTAAATCATGCTATAAAATTTCAGAATGGAAATAATTCCAAAATAACTCTGCAGCGATGTTTTAACGTAAATATAAATGATTTCCTGTTAATATATGTACAAATTTTCTAGAACTAACTGAGACCCATCAAAGGAAATTAACTTTTAGGTCCAATTACTAGCATAGCGAACATTAATGGCTTCAGCAGAATTCCTTGAGTTGCATTATATTTTCGAAAATAGCTTTCGAAGATATTTATACTAGACAACAAAATAATCGAATGATAATAAAACAACAAAACGTACAGTTCAAAAAACCTTGATTTCCATCGGTGACCGAGCCCTATTTACATTCCAATTTAACGATTGGAATCTTATTTTTATTATTCCAGTTCCGCCCAGCTCCGGAAACGAGTCTCGATCCGAAAAAAGCTTAAAAAAACATTTTTCCAAGAGAGAAAAATAGATTTCAATTGTTGTTTACGGACATCCATTTAAAAATAAAAACTCTACCTGTCTTTTTACAGCGTGGTTCCAATTACTAAGTTCGGGGTAATCAGAGTTGAAATTTCGTTTCTGCTGACTTTGATATGGAACCGGTTCGGGCCTTTTGCCCATTGTTACTCGCCATTTATGTATAAAAATAACTGGTGCGGGGTTGATGCCATATTGATGTCCGCGGTAATTAGTGGTTTTGAATAAAGGACAAAGCGAGTCGGGTTTTTGTTTTCGGTCGGCTGCCATATTCAAGAACAGAGGGGTCTCTACACTAAGGATAGCTACCTGTCAAGGGAGTTTATCTGGATCCACGACTAATGTGTTCACTGTTAAAAATTAGGCACTTTGTTTCACCAAAAATATGGTTCCTAGTAGCTGCAACGGCTGTGTAGTGAAACGTTTAACCATATTTTCGGTATTCGGTTGAACCATTTCAGGTTTTTGTTTCCAAATCCAGAAAAATGGTTCAACCAAACACCGAAAAAAAGGTGAAACATTTCACCATACAGCCGTTGCAGCTACTAGGAACCAATATCATCATGGTGAAAGGAACCAATATCATGGTGAAACCAAGCACCAAATTTTTAACAGTGTTCTATAGATTTTCTTTATAAAAAAACATTTTTACAACGGTTAACAAACGTTACCAAGGTTCAAACTAATAAGGCCCGTTGCTAATCTCCGTGTGTAGCTCAAGAGCGAGGTTAAGTCAATTAAAAAACCACACATAACTTTCTACTACGCATAATATAACTTTAAATGATTTGTTAATTTTTTTTAAACCTTGCATACCCAAATAGCAATAAGTAAAATCCTCATGAACGTCAAAATTAGTTATTTATTCGTTGTAGTAAAACCCCTTGACAGTTTGTCTTAAACGAAGCAATTGATGTTCTTATACTGTAGTTAAAGTAAATTGAAAATATTGTAGTCAAAATAGTCGCACTACTTTCGAGATCGTCCATTTCTTGACAGTTACTTCTTCACAGATATATTTTTAGAACTTATTTTTGAAGCTTTTTTACTAACAAAACGACATGTTCTTGTTGGGTATCGTAACCACGTGACTCGCAAAAACTTCAGTCCAGCCCCCTAAAGTCAAAAGTTTAGATACCCTTATTCAAAAAGATCGCCGCATCCAACTACTTGCTCTTCATTCTTCTACAAGTTTTAATTCGTGTTTTTTAGTTAGGTTTTCTTAAGGATGCTCGCATTTTTTCCATTTTTTCTTTATTAGTCACGGAGCCGCTTTCGATAATTGCTTCCTTAATTCACGTGCCATGGATTAGAATTTATTTTTGCAGTGTGAACGATCCGATTGGATATTTGAGGTCTATGATCCGTATGATTTCCGTGTAATTCTCCCATTTATTTTCTTATTGAAACTGATAATTATTTTGAACAGGTATGGAACAAGATTAAGGTGCTTGTTATGTAGCTGAAATGTAATTTATATTTTTATTTTCTATGTCGTATTCTTTTAAATCAATAAAATTCATTCAACCGTTCACTGGAATTGTTTAACTTTGGTTGAATTCTAGCATGTTTTATTATCGAAGTAAATTCTTAAATGCTATTAACATATTTTTTGTTAACAAGGATTGTTAGCTATTAAAATAGCGTGTGCTTGTTTACAAACAAAAATTAACAAGGTTCGATAACTAATTAATCACAAATACTATATTTTTAATTTCATTCTTAAACCATTCCTTCATAGAGTATAAATTTAAAGAAATAAAATTACCAGTAATGGTACTATGTAAGAACTTGTTCCATACAATTTCAAACTTAGATCTCCAAACTAAGTATAATTTACAAGATGAACTTCATTTAAAACTGATGTTGGAACGTCAAATGCGACAAAGCCCACCCTGAAATTACTTTTTGTTTCATTTTACGTAATCGATGTTCCATCACGTCAAACAGAAGTCCACTCAGTGGTTGTGAAGTATTAAGGGCCGGACTCATAAGATCTTGATCATGGCTACGAATACCGGCTGAGTCGGCAGAATTTGAAAATCCTCGGCTCGTATGTTATATGAGTTATGTTGCATGCAAGATATCTCTTGATTCGCCAAATCATGTCAAATACACGATACAAAAATTGACATAAGGCATGGCATTTTAACATATGTATTCCTTTTCCACCAAAAACACTTTCTCCGCTGCCAGATTCCTTCCTGTTGACCCCTCGGACGCAGAATGGGGAAGCTCAACAACAGCTGTTGAAGCGACAGAAGGTGCAGTAAAAGACAACAGCTGGCAAACCTCAAGACAATTTGCACCTTATCTGCTTGAGGAGGAAAGACCGCTGGAGAAACTTGGCGAAAAAAGGTGTCAGCAACACAACACCGGCTGCTTGACGACGAGGAAACGTCAGCGGCAATTTGGTGTGGGGGGTCTTCTTGAAATGAGGTGGGCGGGGAGGATATGGTTTTTCTAAGTAATGGTTGTTCCCAGTTTGGGAGTTATTATTTGCAGTCCTGCTAAGTGTGGCTCTAGTGCGACGTTAATTCAATCAATAAACCTACCAAGTACCAACTATCTTGATTTAATTAGGTTATAACCATTTTTCGGATTATGGGGGCCCAAAGAAAGTTTTAAGTTTCTCCTTTCAAAAAACCAGCAATGAAGACATAAGACACGGAAATTCAGAAAATAGTCAAAAATATATTATTTCTGTTAATATGGATGAGTTGCTCAATCTGGAGAGTTGGCAGTTCTGCTAATGAAGTTAAAAATTGAGATTTAAATATCTTGTAAAAAATATAAATGTATGTAAGGGAAATTTTGGGAAGCGCTTTTATACTTTGCATCAAATTTCGACAATTTAAAGTTTTCTGAGAATCAAGCATTAAAGTAATTAACAGACACTAATTGATTTGAATAAATAACTTTAATATTAATCATCATAATGTCAAGAAATATCAAAGAGTTTCATAAAGGAACCTATTTCTATGAATTGTATACGACTGACTTTTAGTATTTTACACAGAGTAAACTGGGGAAACTTTGTCTCTAAAGCCTAAAACTTACTTTCTCCTCGACTTTTTTTTACTTGAAAGTTAAAACACTGTTGTCAATGATCGAAAAAAGCATATTGTTTAAATATGATTTTTTTTTAAATGAGGAGTTTTAAAAGATAGTTACCATACTTGACGACAATAGAAGTAAAATAACAGTAAGTTCATTTCTTTTCAATCCACTCCAATCCTCGGTTCTTTCGACAGATCTTGTTGAGGGACTCCTCTTATCCGACTTTGTTGGTGAGGAATTGCAGATAAGGGGCTTCGGATGATCGCATCCGGTAGTGATTTTTAGGATGGTTGCAGGGTTGTGTTTTTAGAGATATCTGTTACCAGGTTTGGTGCGTAACAGCTGACGGGTTTCAAAGATTGGGTTCGGTTCCGGAGGATGGGTAGGAAACGGTTCCATGGGAGAGTGATTACCACAGGGTTTGTTTTAGCCAAAGTCTTTGTAAGTTAATTTTATGCTAAATTTCTAACTATTTTCAATGCGTATTGTATACGAGAAAAATATTTTTTTTACGGAGAGTCAGTCTTTTATTCAATTCAAGAAAATTAGTTGAATTTAGATTTCGGATTTTTAAAAAAAATCTTTTACACTGTTAAACATTTTGTGTTTTGTTTTACCATAAAGATGGTTTGAAGTAGCTGCTACGGGTCTATGGTGAAATGTTTCTCGATATTTTCGGTATTCGGTTAAATCTTTTTTCAGGTTTTAGACATAAAAACCTGAGAAATGGTACCACTAAGTACTAAAAATATGGGCAAACATTTTACCACACATCCATGGCATCTACTACATAGGAACCATATTTTTGGAGACTCAAGGGTCAAATATTTAGCAGAATATCCCAGGATTCCTTTAGACACTTCTTTATATGTAAGTAAAATGACAAATAATGTTTAATGCAGAAATAATGGGGTAATTTCCACGTGATTACCAACAAATAGTTTTACCAGATATGTTCTTTCAAAGTATTTTAACCTTTGTTTAGGAATACGAGTTTGACATATATTAAAATATTTAGTTTCAGAACTCCACTGAAGATACTACCCTCCTATGATAGGTTAGGCATCCAACTTTTTTACAGTTCCCAAATTAACACCTTTATAAAAGGAACAAATTTATATACTTGGGTTCCGATATCAATCGAAACAAGCATATTAGATACCTCAAAATTTCCATTTAAACTTCCCCTTTTAGTTTTTTTCCCTTCTTGATACATGCAAGGCTGAACAGCGACATACGATCTCTGACTGAAAACCATGTTTCATTGCTGGAATAACATGGAAAGAAAACACGCCAATTCTGACGCTACCCTGTGAAGCAACCCAAGATAAATTACGGACTGGGATGCGTTTCTTACAAGGAGGTAGGAATACGATAAATATGCCGTCTGGTCATAAAACTAATGTAAAAATCGGGTTGTCAATTGAAACCGTTGTTGCTTTTGCAATAGGCCATAAGGAAGCTTGGCAAATTTATTGGTGCTAAAAATCTTTAAAAATATCAATATTATATTAATTTAGATCTTGTAGTTCAATCTACAACTGCACAAATGGGCATGTTTCGGGTGGCAACAGAAATGCTGAATGAAAATAAATTCTTTCTTCAGTCTTGATTGGTGAATCAATGCCATGTGAGAACAGAACATTAATCGTAGCACCGATCGAAGGAAAGGCAGGAATGAAAGCCGGAAGGAATTACGTTACCTGAAACAACCAATTGTCATATTTGGTAATAATTTCTTAAAGAATAGAATGAGACGATTCTTTTTGAAGTATTAATCCTTTCACTTCTAAAACAGCCCAGGCGGACGTACAACTAAGGATTCTATAATGATATTAATACCACATATTACGCGGAAACAAAAATCCTGCCTAGCAAAAGTGTTAATGAGGATGCGTAGTGTGGTATGTTCAGACTAGAACTACTCAACATCGGTTGTATCACTTAATCATAAGTACTTATGTGTGCAGAAATCACGATAAATAGTCACCAGGTTATTATTATGCTCTCTAGGCAAATAGCGTCTGCGCGTTCAAAAGACCTTGGTGAATGCGAATTGCCATTTCGTCGGTTGTTACTATTCTGTATGCGTTAGTATAGACAATATCTGGGGACTACTTTGGGCCTGTTACAGACATTAGTCCGACAAGCAAGAAACCCGACAGCCATATCCCAACAGGACATAACCAAGCAAGTAAATAATGCCGACAAGGATGAAATCCCGACAAATCAACAAATTAACGCCGTTATGCTTAATTAAGGGCAATTTTAATAATAATTTTTGCATTCGTATTTTTGAATTTTTTGCTGTCTGCAGAATCCCTGTCGGGTCTTTTGGCTGTCGGGATTCGGCTGTCGGTCTATGTCCCAGACCCGCTTTGGTCAACACTTCCCTGGCGACTTTAAACTTCACTTTATTCTTCGCCAAGTATTTCCACTTATTCTATCCTCAATATCTGGGATGCGATTCCAATGCCAGAATCCCAACGCAAAAAAAAAAATCCCCAAGCTGTCCTTTTCTTGGCGTTATAAATTCTGGAAACATACACGAGTGGGACATCTCAGTGACCGGAGGGGGGAGAGCGAACCTGGCATGGAATACATTGCTTCCTTTGTTCGATTTTGGAATGCAGGTTGTCATTTTGGCTGAGTGAAATTTATGGCGGGAATTCATTGATGTCAGCGCTTGGGATCAGGGAGTCGTTGTGACATCGGTGAAGTAAATTTTTAAAGGGCTGAGAGTTATGGAATATGTTCGATTTTTTTTATTGCTGGCGGATGTGGTTTAAGACAAAGACTTGATTTTGTTATTTGGTGAAATATTAAGCTGCATTTCTTTTTGTTTCGTAGAATAAAAATAAATATAGTAATGTCATTGTAATTTATGTTCTTGGGGGAAGTTAATAGATAGACTGAACCTTGAACGAAACATGCTCAGAGAGAGAGTAGTTACGAAATTGTCGTTCCTGTTTGAAAAATATCAATTTAAGAAATTATCTATTTTCTCAAAAATGCAAAAGCACTAAAAAAAGTTGTTGTATTCATTTACTATCAAGAATTGACTAAAAAAATTACTAATCAAAAAATAATTTATAGGTTAAAAAATATTAATTTAAAACTTAAATAATGCAGTTTTTAGCAGTTTCCCTCCACTTATCTCCGTCATTGGTACTACAGTCCCTGGACAAATTATTAGACGCACTGCAAGATTTCATGTATCAATCAATGATGAACAAAATACCTTTAGAAGGACATTTGTGTTCCTAAACTTAAGCTATTGAATAGAAAATACTATCTGCTTACTTAATACATATATCGACATATTTTTTTAATGATATGGCATTCTTTGGTATGTTTTCATCATTACTAAAAAAATACAGTGCGTCTAATAATTTGTCCAGAGACTGTATGTCAAATTTGATCTCGTGTGTAAAAAATATCATCCAGTACTCTCAAACCAAACGTTAGTTAACTGGAAGAAATACATAACAAATGCAAGTTATCTTATTAACAGACGTTATAAATAACAACCCCTTTTCACTTGTGTTTACACCCAAAGATAAAGCAGTTGTCCTGTTTAAGTACAACGATGACAAAGTGCACATTTGCTTTCCATTTTATGACTACGAGGACAAGACTATAAAACTTCGTCAACAGGATAAGATAAGAATTTAACACCCACTTTCGTGTAAAACGAGGGTATAGGCCGGACGTTTGGGGGGAACATACTTTGATTATAATGGAATTTTCAAACACATTATCTTGAGAGTCACTGAAATGCACTGCTTTTATGAAGCTGTTAAACTCATTCTATTGTATGTTTTCTCGTATAAATGCATGAAAAGAAACAAATGCTTTCTTAGTAAGAATATAAAAAATGCATACTTAGAGTTCGTATCAAAGTATTATTTTGTAGTAATATTGGAGAACTTTTGTTCTTTCATATGCGTTAGATTGAAAATAATAACACTTTATATGAAATTGAACGTAAATCAAAATAACTTTTCATAACCAATTTGATGAACACCCAAAAATCGACACGAATTACTAAGAATTCTACCAATTTTATAAATGAAACATTCCGAAAGTTTTTTTTTACTCTCTTTTACAACATCCCCGAATTATTTTTTGTAATCCACTTTTTCTCTTCATAAATCTATTATTAACAAACCAGATGATTTGCAAAAAATTTCATCGTATAATCAGAAGAACATATGAGAATTATTTACCTATCGGACCCCAAAATTCCAAGATAAGAAAAATTACAATGAACTTGAAAAAAAAATTCAAACACTTCAATACTTTATCAGGTTTAACAGCAAAAAATCCCAATAACTTGTCTCCACATTCAAAACTCATGAGCACAAGAACCCTTTGCCCCCACCTCAAAGAAGCATTTTAACAAAGTTTACCTTTTAAAAGCGTACTTCGCAGCTTTTTTTGGCAAGTTTAAGACAAACGTTTTTGAAAGGAAAAGGGGTAAACACCCCTTTTGCATAAGAGGGTGGCGGCTGAATGGGGAACTTGAAGAATGGGTGTTAAAGAGAAGAAGTTTCTCATAAATGTTACCTGTTTTTAGACAAATAGAAGAAGCATGGTCTTAAATCAAAGAGAAAGAAATTATAAAAGATTTGTTATTTTAGAAACTTGTTAGTTTAGAAATTAATGTCCCTTTGTTTAATATGTTGCATTGAAGTATAAGTCATTATTTAATATAAAATGCTCAACCACCATAAACTAAATTTAAAAATGAATACAAATATTAGCTAAGAGATATCGAGGCATAATTATAATTACATTCATAAATTATTAGGGTGGTTGAGGTTCAGGCCCCAAAACACACCTCAGTAGAAATGTATATCAATGATAACCTATGTAATTATATTACTAGAGAACTTCTTCTCTTAATGATAATACATTCATAAATTATTAGGTGTTGAGGTTCATGCCCAAACACACCTCAGTAGAAATGTATATCAATGATAACCTATGTAATTATAATTACAAGAGAAACTTCTTCTCTTGTAATTATAATTGCATTCATAAATTATTAGGGTGGTTGAGGTTCAGGCCCCAAAACACACCTCAGTAGAAATGTATATCACTGATAACCTATGTAATTATAATTACAAGAGAAACTTCTTCTCTTGTAATTATAATTACATTCATAAATTATTAGGTGGTGAGTTCTGCCCAAAACACACTCAGTAGAAATATTCAATGATAACTATGCTTTTCTGTATTTTCGTTCTCTATAAACATGATAAATATTAACCAGCGAATTTTAAACTTAAAATTATTTAAACAATAGCAATTAATCGTCATTTTATTATTTATATTAAAATAAAAAGATTTTATATTGTTTAGTAAAAATATTGTACTTAGCTATATTATAAGTAAATAGAGAAAAGTACGACCTTTTTCGTGAGCCTGCAACTGCATCAAATGCCATGTTATTTCAATTTAAATTAAAACACTTTAAAAAAAATTAGTTTAAAAATATTCTGTATAACATTATTTTTCGGTAAATAATTATATTTTAATAGAAATATGTTTGTAAATATTTCTGTACAATAATTTTAAGAAATATGTCAAATCCAGACGTCTGTCTCTCAGAGGGTTAGAATCATAGATATCATAGTTAAAGTATTAGATTGGCAGATCACGTGACCTCCAATGCTAAGATTCCGAAATGCAGCTAGTATTTTATGGTATTTTTTTGTAATTTTAGAATTAAACGGTAATTTTTCGTAGTATTTTTCTCCTTAATGTGGTGGCAACACTGGCCCATTTGCCCTCTTATTCTGGTCTCCATGCGCATCCCGTCGTTAGCATTGGAGGTCACGTGATCTGCCAATCTAATACTTTAACTATGATTAGAATAAAGAACCACCGAAACTGAACAGGACCTATACACAACAACTCTGCAAAAGGCGCATGTATACGAGATGCGCAGGGGGCCGTTTGGAGGGTGTACTTAAAGGGGTTCCCCTCGAAGATGTTCTTAAAGGAGGCGGAATAATTCTTTCAAGTTGCGTTCCGAAAGGATTTACAGCTCGTCGTAATCACCGTGACATGGGGGACCCATCGAGAAAAGCATAAAGTTTCATGGCATAGGCTTGGGATTTTTTTTTTGAAGAGTCGTGGTATAAAATAAACGAAACTGGGTGTTTGATGATTTCTATAACGTAGAAAATTGCTTAAATTTACTAATTATTAAAATTTAAGATTGGTTTTGATCAAGTTGAATACCCTGACTGTAATATGGATATTTTAATAGTATTTTTACTTAAAAATGTTTTATAAAGTTTTATATTTTTTCTTAATGGTGGATTCAAATTTTAACTGAAAGGATTGTTATTCACATGTTTTTCTGTTTCATCAAGTATTTAATATAGTGTCTAAATATTTTTAGGATAAAATTATACCCGATTTAAAATAAAATTTGGCATACAACAAAAATAAAAATAATATTTTAATAATTCAAACTAACTTTACAAATAATTTCAAAATTTTACTTGAACCAAATGTTCGATATTTTTAGATTGACATAAAAAATTAACTATTACATTCCATACATAAAAACCACTTTTTTTACAGATACTGCACCATCCTTCTGAACCAACTCCTGAGAGACACAACTTTACCAATCCTCAACAAGCATTACCCTGATAACGTACTTACGTAATACCTACTGCAATTATTATTTGAATGAACAATCTCTCTGGTGGGTCACTGTAACTTCTGTTCGGTCGTCATACAAAGAAAAGAAACTACACAGAGGCCAAGCAACCGGATAGATCACAATCAAACTCGTGTCGTATTGTCTTTGGAGACATGGAACATGTCCAAATGACTAGCATTACCTACAGAATACCGATGTATCTATCTGATCCAGGCATTTTGAAGAAGATACATCGATGCAAGGCGAACTAAATAAGATAGTTTGAAAGATAACTAGATGCAAGTTAAAGAGTAGTTATCAGGTTTAGTTAGGTATGATTAACTAAATTACTCTATAAAAGATGAGCCAATTGTCCTATGGTGTCGATTGCATATAGACACTTGCCTCCGAACGACTTACACTATACGAAAAAAGGTGAATTTCCATATAGACACTTGAGAATGTACAGTGGTGCGTGTAAAGAAGTGTTTAAAGAAACCTTTCTATTAACTCAATTGTTCTATTTTCCTTATTCTAACTAGGTATACAATAGTTTTTCAAATTTGTAACACATTTGCATGTGTTCTACATATGGTACACGTGAGGAAGTTTTCAAGTTCGATTGAAGTAATGACCATTTGTGTTTTCCTCGCCTATAAACTAATGACAAGTTAAAAAAATGATATCATAGATATGCCTATCAAAACTTGATATTCAGGACTATTCGTAGAGATGGTCATGGAGATGCATTTATTGTGAATGATGGCGGCTAAGGGTTACACGCTTTGGTGGTTATTGTTACAACATTGTTATCATTTTTTTTAGATCGTTTATTCAGATTGTGTGTAACGGATATGGAAAAACGATGTATCTGTAATGAATCCAAAATAAGAATGGAGTTCTTTATGTTACTATTATGATATACCGCCTGAATTTATTATTGTTGTTCGTTTTCTGTACGCTGGCTAAGGAAGGTAGGTTTGAATTATCGTCGCACTAAAGCTACACGAGGGCTATTGGCGACGGGCGTCGTAATTTAGAACCACAGTCAAGTGACGAGCCGACACCTGGTACGCTGGCTAAAAAAAAAGTACCATTGGCAATCGTCACAAACTTGAGGAAAATACACATTTTTTTAACCAGGCTTACAGATATTCATTGTAATATAGATATATTTGTTCATATTAGGATGAGGGAAGTAGAATATTACAAGTAGTGTCTGTGGTTGTGCGGTATTTAACTCCCAAAAGGACGACAATGGATCGCATAAGAGTTGGAATGTTGGTCAATGGGTCCATTTCCTCTAATTAGTATAAAAACAGATATTTTTCGAAATGCAGCGAGTGAGAGCTCAGATGATAAATTGTTGACCTTAAGATGATCAGGAACGGTCTACAGCATTGTTATCATTACATTAAAGTACTATGGAAGTATAATTTTCCCATTAACATTTTAAAGTTTTTTTTTAAGAACTAAGCTACTACTAAGCTAAACTATTTTTGCAAAATATATTCACTGTTAATAGTACTTTTTCAGAATTATAAACATGGTAAATCAAAATAATCCGCATACGCTGAATGTGTATGCATGTATGCATGATTGATATCATGAATAATCGCTAGTAATAGTACATCAAGCTCAATGACCATATGAAAAGATAGCTCGGGGCGCATCATGCGACCTATGCAAGTTAAATTAAAAAAATAATAAATTTACTCAACCGTTATTTACTCTCGTTCTAATACGATTAAACTACAAACACCAATTACTAAAAATCAATTCAATCCCACTTACTGCCAAAACAATCTCTTTAATTAAATCACATTTCAGAAACCACACGCCGCCCATAAAACACCCAAAAACCCGAAACAAATCAAAATAACATAAGAAAAGTGCGGCGGATGAAGACCTCAAGTCGCACGCGAGTCCCCTGATGCGACGAGTTATAATAAATCGCGGCGCCGGGGCCATAACGGGCCCCATGGGGCCCACTGCGAGAGGCCCGGAAAAGGGTCCCGACAACTCTTTCTACCGCCCACGGGGCCATACGTCTTGCGTGCGGGGGAGGCCGGCCCGTTCATTAGGAACCTGCATAAAAAAGCAGTTATTTTTGAAAGGAGGTGATAAGGTTGTAGGGGGTTCTTTTTGGAGAGCAGTTGGATGTGAAGGGGTTGGAGTAATAAAATAATGTTTCAATGAAAGTTAAAATGTTTCGATATAAAGATTTTTTTGTATCATTTTTTTACCGACGTTTATTTTTACATTAATTTTAAATAATGTTACTGAACAATTTATGTGTCGGAAACTTAACTTTGAATATTGCAGTGAAAACAAAGTTAACGACTTCGACATTCCCCCCCCCCTTCATACTTTTATTTTTCACACTAAGACATTCATAATTTTCAAACTTTGCAGGAAAGTATAAATATGGTATGCAATTTCAAAGGTTGTCGACATAAGAAATGTTAATTTGAATGTTTATGTTTACCTCAATGAAAAATTTATTTGAGCTACGGCCAAAATACCAAATAGAATTTGACATAAAAAAAATCAAAAAGTTAATAGCCAGATTTGGAGGCATACTTGTATCCCAGATTAATTCATATTTAAATAATTAGTGCTCATTAAGTTTCTAAACTAATTTAGTTAATTAAATAATAATAAATAATTTCTAAACTAATTTAGATAATTAAACTAAACTAGTTTAACTAAATATTCCAGGAAAAACAGAAAAATAAAATATAAATACTTCAGGACAGAATGCATAAAAAATATACAAATTTTTGGGGTTGGGTAGAGTAATTAGGTTTATTTGCAAGCTCTAGGGCTTGTTTATGTCTTGGCTATGACAAACTATAGACTTGGTTATTATCATTTTTCGTCTAGTTAACGAAAGTAAGAACGTAACCTGAGTAAAATGAAATTCAACTACGGGAAAAGTACAATATTTAAACACAAAAATATATTTTTAAAAGTTTAACGAATTTTTCTTGCTGTTATTACATGATCATTAGCATATTTAGTCCTGCTGAAGTACAAACAGAAAATATTTTCTAGTTAATTTCTTTCACATCTAAAGACAAATGCCCCGAGAAGGTCTACAGTTAGGTGTGGATGGATGACTTTTAAAGAAAGGTTGTAATTGTTGAGTTTGAATTAGTTGACTTAAGAGTAATTTTTTGATTCGACACAGAGTGTTAGGTTACGTAAATAGTGTTAAGTTACTTAAAGAGCGTCAAGTAAATGTTAGGTTATGAATAGGTTTATTCATTAAATTGGAATGATTTGATCTTAGTGTGTGTGTAACAGCACTCAGCGAATCTTCGTAATAAATCTATGTTTTTTAGAGACCACTCAACATTAAAAAAATACGCGCAGTAAAAAGTTATTTTCTTTGTATAAATTTGTATGATACAAAACTAGTTTTATTCATTATTAATGACGATTAAATAAATTTCATATAAGAAGTTCATTAAAACCAAAAGACAAAAAAAGCATGTGGAAGTATACTATTTTACGGATGTAACCATTATAGAACGTTAAATTGGATTAGTATTAATCACGAATGAATCTTATGTTTCTACCAAATTTTATAAACATTTGAACAGTTCGTAGTAATATGTTGCATTTATTATTTTACTAAGTCGTAACACTTTAAAATGCATGCGTACAATATGATTCCTGAAATCTCTTAAAAGTTTCTCATAGAAGATGTGTTTTTAGTGTTCTTCCAAAACATCTAAAATATTAACCAATTCTATACAACATGAAAAATAATATTTTTTTTTCCTTTTTCAAATGACCTTATCTCAAACCGGATATAAACCTTCTTCAGGGTACCACAGTCAAATCTGCCACTTGAGAAAATCCCCATCGAAAAAAAAATCCCACAAAAAACATTAAATATAAAAAATGGAACCAAAAAGACAAATCGAGATTTAATTCCGATGCCACGACCCGGGTAGAAAGAAAGACAAAGGAAACATCGATTCGAATAAATAAAAAAAACTCGAAGCAATCCAATCTTCGGCTTTAAAAAAATATCCTTTTTTATCCCAGAAAATAAGAAAAATGACACCCTTTTGCCCCGGCGTTCTAAAATTGAATTCCCGAACCCCTTTCCCCTCTAAAAAAGAAATCGCTTTTCGATAAATTAAAGCTAGCATCGCCCCCTCCCCTGCCTGTTTGACAAATGTCCCTACAGGGTCACCAAAAGTCCCCAAACCAATCGTATTAAAAGCCAACAAGCTACGATGTCCACGAAAAACAAGATAAAAAAAAATGAGACACGGGACCAAAAATTAAAAAGCTTCTACCATATAGTCGAGATCGGCGCACCCTTAGTAGAAAACGGGACTAGTGGAAAACGGGTTCTATGTTGTAGCATATGGCTTGGGCCCTTTTTAGGCAAAGGTGCAGAGATATTAGACCTTTCAACGATACGGGAGAAAATTAAAACGTGGTGTTTTGTAAGTGGGTGGTTGCCATGCTTTAGGGGGGCGTTGATGTGGTTCGACAGTGCTGCAAGTGACAATCTAATTTTAACCTTTTTAGAACATTTGGCTAGAAACTATAACTTAAAAAAAAAAGAGTTGTAAGTTTGATCTAACTATAAATTTTATACATTTTTAAAAAGTTGTGTGCATTGTTGGAAAAGCTTAGACGGATTTGGACATCTACACCGCATAGATGAAGTTAAAGTTTGCTGACAAAAAAGGAGCAGTTCATGCGTTTGAAACCCTCAAATGTAGAAGCAATAAAAAAAAACTATTATCTACTATCACTAAACTATCACTATTAAGTTTCTTCGGGTGCCAAGTTGGGTGTTGGCATAGTCACTTGACCGCTGTTCCCGAGGTGCTCCACCAATAACCCTCGTGTAGCTGTAGACAAAGACAAAATAGTGTAGGACTTAACAAGCGGTTATGGGATCATTTCCAATGAGGAATCATTGTCCAATGAGCGAAGCTTTGTTTAAGTTAGTAGTAACTATTTTCCCCGCTTCACTAGAGTAGCGTTTGATACGGCGAAACCCCTTCCAATCAAGTTCAGCTATGATTCCACAAACAGGGGGAAGTAATTTTCTATAATACTAGTTTAGATACAATGCTAATTTTTTGGATGTCCAGGCTAGGTACTCTATTCATTTTGGCCTTGTTCTAGAGCGACTTTAATTCAACCAAACAAAAAAATCCATCTATTTGACTTGTATCATAAATTGAGTACTGAATTGTAACAGTAAATTTCTGTAGTTTTGGGCAGCAGAAATTCTCTTTAGGAAAATAACGAAAATATTTATTTCGTTTTTTAACAGACTTTTTACAGTGTACTTACATTTTTGTGATACCACAGTAGCAGGGGGGCCGTAAGGGGTGCCCTGGGAATAAGGGGGTTGGGATGTTGGTTGATTGGAACACGATGATGAGGCTCATGTGTCCATTTTATGATTGAGTGAGCTACGGTTACGCAAAGGGGTCGATGATGTTTAGAAAAATGATGAATTTGGGGAGGAATTAGAGGGTCGTTTGTCTTGTTTTAATGACTGGGATTGGTGGCCCACCCTGGTGGGGGTGCTAATAATGGGGAGTGTTAATTTGAATGAGAAGTGTATATATAGAGAGATTGATTTCTGTTTGGATGGTGTTTTAGTAAGTGATTGTTTTTACCATGTGGTTTTAGACTTGTGAAAAATTTAAGGTAATTTTCAATATCGTTTTTGATCTTAATTATTGTGGGTTTGAAATATGTATTTTTTATAAGGTTATGAACTTAATGCTTAAGTTTTTGCTAAATTATTTATTTGCAAGCTTACATTTTTTCTCTTAATGTAACAAATATTAGTTTCTTAAATTCGCAATAACTTTTTAACTTAGTAACTCCAAAGATTTAAAGAACTTGCATGAAATGTAATTGCCTATCATGAAAATGTACTTTTTATAGAAATCGGTCTAACTTATGTTGATAATCTTATGAAACGTCTAAGAATCAATGAAATACATTATGAAAATAACTAAAATGCTTTATTGGCGGCTATTGTTCAGACTCCAAACAATTAGACGACATAAATTTTTTTTTGAAAAAGGTAAATATCATGAATAAATCTAAAAAATTGGATCAAAACACCGAAAAAAATACCAACTTCAAACATTTAAACGATCCCACCCAATTTCTATCTTTGAACCATACAATCTCTCTAATTCAACTGTCACCATCCTACTCAAATAGGTAAAAAAAATTAATCTTCAAAAGTAGGGTTTAAGCGGCCCACTTTCCATTTCATCCTCGACTTCCCAATGCAATTATCAGTCAAAAAGCGCCGCCCCTGCATTCCTTCAAGGGCTTCAAACCAAGCCCTGAGGTTAAATAAAGGGCCGTCTATTTGCCCCAAACCCCTTTTACTTCAATGCTATTTCTCAGTGTACGAATGGGACGTACACGCTTTTTTCAAGGGAACTGTTACTTTTTGAATGTTTAGTTTTTGAATGCTGTTAATTTAAGAGAAAATTTGGCTCGCAAGGTTAAATTTGAGTTAGTCTAAAAAAATCAATGTTCGATTTGATGAACTTTTAATTTTTAAGGGGCTTTTCACACATGGAAATAAACTTCATAAATTCAAATAGGTAGAGTTTATGAAGAAATATAACTTTACAAAACTTGGGCAAAATATGTCCCATTTAACGAAAACCTTAGATTTTTTTATGTTTATTTGTGTAAAGAAGAATAGAAGAGCATAAAATATCTTACTCAGAACTAGAAGTAATTATTATAATAGGTTATTTTCAAAACTACGTATTGAAGTAAACACTAAGTGATGATCATTTACGATTGGAAACGAATTTAAAACAAATTAATAGAACTTCATAGATTCTCTATTGTAGAATGCACAGCAACAATGGATACAAGCATTAATCATGCGGAAATGTCATAAAGAATAAATTGGATGCAAGTATACGATAGAGTAATATAATAAATATACAACTTCAAAAACGAAAGAATACAACTAAAATTGTTCTTCATCAATTGACAAAAACCTGCCATCAGAAACACCAGTATATTTATTTAATATCATTCCTCTCGAGAAAACTCCTCGGAAAAGGGACTGCAGAACCTAATGAAATAGAGTAGCCCCGCTTTTTGATGCTTATCTAAATTGCAATCTGTCCTGTTCATTACACTAACAGGGCCCGTCGCCCCCTTGGGGCAACGGCCCCCTCTCGGCAGAAACAGCGGCTCCGTTTGTTGTAAAAGAAGAGCCAAAAGTCAGGTCTACAAAGGTCCAAAGATCATGATCATCTAATTAGTGATTAAAGTGAGTTTTGCTTTGTCTGAAAGCAAAGATCTTGTGTTAGTTTCATTTTATATCATTAATTTGATTAAAGGAATTGGATTAGGTTAATGTATGCGGATTTTATCATTTGATTAGTTTGTAGTAAGTTTGAATCCGAAATGAGAAGTATGTTGGCGTTATTTTAGTAGTGAGAGTCGAGAAAATATATTAAAATTTAAATGAAAGATATGGTATGATAGCTATGGATGAATAACGTAATACAAAAGATTGTTTCGTTTCTACAAGATAATTTTACGTGATTTTCATTTTAAAACTACTTTTGCACATGTCAGATATTAATGAATAAGGTTTATAATTTTTTAATTAAAAAACATTAAAGTCTTTTTTAAAGGCTATTATAAGTTATCAAAAACAATTTGAACTCTTTCCTAACTGAAATAGGTGTTCTGAAGAGTAGAATTACTTTAAAGTAACTAATCTGGAACTAATCTAAGATAGTTAATTTTTGAAAGGCCAAAGATAGTTAAGAAACTTCCGAAATACGCAAGATCGTAATTGAAAGCTATTCAGCGAGCGAGTTTCGGAACAAAAACACCCGAAGAAACCATAACCTTTCACAATAAGCTCGTTAACGCCACCATTCTTCTTTGGAATATTCTTTTACACTCTGTTCGATTCTTTAATTTCAACTGTTCGATTCTCCTATTCGTTTGGATCGGAAGCCACGCAATCACTTTTGATTATTTTTTCTTCAATAAAGTTCGTCCCTGAGGCAGAAACAAAAAGAATTTCCTTTCAGGGTAAACGAATTCGGAAAAAGAATGTTTTCAATGCACTATCTTATTTAGTAAATACTTATATTTCATCATCGAAGGTGGCAACAGTAGCTACCGAATGGTCAGTAAGGCTGGTTGTTTTGATAATTGTTTATTGTGTTAAAAGGTGGAGAGACTTCGTAAGCTAACAATGGATTACGCCAGTGCCAACTTTAGTTTGAACAAAACGTACACAGGATTACATGATATATGTTTACAAAAAATAATTAGAATTTTTGCAAAATTCTTGTGTCAATATTTAATTCAAAATAAAGGTCAAAAGTTTATCAACACATACCATTTCGTCAGATACAGAATATCATCAAGGATTGCTTACCTGTAAAAAAAAGAATATTAAGTATCAAGCATTTTTAGAAAGATATACAATTTTAAATGACAAATTTGCTAAACAAAAATGCGAGTAATATATTTAAATAAGACTCCACTATGCTATATGCATAAAATGTCAACATTTGATTTTTTTTTAACTTTACGAGAATATATACGAAGATTTTTGTTTAAGATGATGCATAATTGTTTCAAAATCCATTGTATATATTTTTTTATATTTGATTTCCTGCTAGTTAATATTATAGAAATGACTTTTCCTCCCACATAAACATGTTACGTTTTATTTTAATTCTCTAGAAAAACAAAATATTAATTGCAGAGATTTTTTCAATTAAAACAAATTTATATTAACTAAAATGAGGTTCTTACACAATTCTTATATCTCAACTATTTGTTTCATAATAAACATAATAATTGACAGAAAATTAATTTTTCTTTCCCATAATTAATTTCAATTTCAGAATACTAAAAAAACAAAAGCGAGTAACAGCAACTTCGACAGAATAAATAGCAACACAACGCAACTGCTCGTTTGCCAAAAAACATTGGTGTTGGAAAAAGATGTTTAGTCATTCCACAAATGTTGAAAACTTGTTGAAGCGAGGTGAGAAGGGGGAAAAAATTCATTTTGTGGAATTATTTTTAATCTCTTTAACGGCAGGAGCAAGCGACGGACGGTTAAAAAGTTCGCATCCATTCGAAATGTTACTTAAATGATGGCGTTTAACGAAGCGAGTAGGATGCTTCCACCATAAAATGGCGCAAAAAAAAGTGATGTCCCGAATCAACTTTCATGTTCGATTATTCCGAAGGTGCCATTAAACAAGGCGGTGCAACGGTTGGACAAAATTGTAAGTGATGCTTTTCAGATTTTAGGGGAAAAAATATTTGAAATATAAAAAACTAAACTATCGCAACCAGCTATTCGAAAAATTTGTCTTATTTTATTTCTAAAAGGTTTTAATTAGGTTAAGAAATTTAAATTGTTATTTAAAATATTCGATAATATTTTTTTCAAGTCAGAGTTAGTTCCTCAAAGCGGGATGTATATATGGTTCGACATAAAAGGTGTTTTTCTCCAAAAGTTACATGTAAATTGGTATTTCTACAAATAACTATACCAATTTCTTCGAGTGTCCAGTTATGAGTGTTAATCTGAGAGAAATGGGAGTCTAGCCGTCAATGATAGACCTACTGTCCCTGGACAAATTATTAGACGCACTGTAATTTTTTTAGTAATGATGAAAACATACCAAAGAATGCCATATCATTAAAATAGATCTCGATATATGTATTTAGTATGGCAGATAGTGTTTTCTATTCAATAGCTTAAGTTTAGGAACACAAATGTCCTTCTAAAGGTATTTTGTTCATCATTGATTGATACATGAAATCTTGCAGTGCGTCTAATAATTTGTCCAGGGACTGTATATGACGATAAAGTCAAGCAAATTGCAGATGCAATAATCAGGACTCATGGATCCATTTGATTCGGCTATGCCATAGACACGACAAAAAAAAACCCTTACCAATTTTATTTCTCTGAAAAAAAAAACAAGTTAAGCATTATCAATGCCCATATATAAACCCAGTAACAGTGATGTCGAACCAAACGCAACTAAAGGGGAAGAAAGTTATAAGGCGTATTAAGTGAAAAGCTTGATGTTTTCGATTAGAGAACTCTCTCATCAAATACTATGCTCGATATGGTTTGGTGGATTTTCTACAGTTTAGTTTAAGAATGATGAGGGTTTTTTTTTGTAAGGGTGGTGTTCAGAAAGTTAGAAAGACTTAAATGTGGATTTAGAGTTGCAAGAAGTAAGCTTAAAAAAAGATAAATTAGAATTTGAAACATTTTGCACTTTTATGTATAAGCTGAAGATTCCTCTCACCAACTGGTGATCTACAAATCACAGACTTAGGACCATGTAATTTCATTTAAATTTATGTTTTAGGAAATGAAATTATAAAAAAAATAAACGTAGAGTACAGATTATTAAAGAATTTGGAATGCACTAGTAAATCAATTTATTGTATAAAATCAGTAACTTTAATCACTGTGTTTTTATACAATATCTATATTTTTATTGCTGGTAATATTTCTTAAAAATATGGGTTTTAAATCAAATGAAAAAGTCTGGAAGCGAAAAGATTTTTTCCTTCTTCATGTTGAGATCTGAGCACAAACACTAGTTTTATGCAGACAGCAGAGAAAGTTTTGTAAGCTAAAATTAGAAATACAATATATTTTAAACAAAATAAATATGAATTAATTTCGTAATTTAATAGCTTCATACGTATTATTCCTAAATTAAGAATTTCAGAAAGCACCTTTCCAGAAAAAAATATAAGATAAGTAAAGGAAAATACAACAGCAGATATTCTAAAAGATGGTGACAGCCGTCTTATTCTTTAGTTTCTTCTGTCAAATCATGCTTTCAGTAAACTTTAATTAAACCCGTTTAGATAGTGCTCTTCCTACGCGAATTAACGCTATCTTTGTAGAAATAAAAACACAATTAGAAGTGGTGCAAAGTAGACATTTATTTTTCAAAGAAATTTTGAAAGGGATATTGTGAGTTTAAGGAATTTATGGTTTTAATTTGAGTGCAGTTTGATATTAATTTGAAAACAAGAGTCGTCTTCTGAAATTATGAAAAAAAATATACAAATTTGATTAAGTTCCAGACATCTCGAGAATTTTAGGTGTCTTGTATGCTCCAAATGCTGCTCGATAAAATGTTTTTATAGATAAATATGACAATCCTCTTATCTAAGTCAGAATTTAAAAAAAACTCAATTAGAAATTAAATCTCAGTGTAATATATTTTGAACTGACAGACTATCCTTAAGTATATTTGGAACTGAAATATTAAATGCAGATTATGCTCAAAATTAAATTGATATTTATGTAATCTGTTCCAGATAGTAGCAATGAAACTATACATCAGACAAATAGTTAGAAGGAGTCATGTAAAAAGACATACACTAAAAGCCATCAGATATAGCGATTTGTTTTGAATCTAAATGATAATTACATTTTAAATAATCAAATCAAGTTATGGTTGCAATATCAAACTTCATTGAAATAATACAGAGAAAGTGACAAAAAAAATCAATTTGATCAAAATCCCTACATTTTAGGGCCAGATTTCTGCCATCTGCACTACCATTGCCCAATGAATCAATACTTCCTATAGAGCAAGCCTATCCATGGATTGTCACACACAAATATTCGGTTGGTTCGAATACTTGGAGGTTGTCCCGACTCTGTCTACATTAGTATGGTTATTTGGTCAATACCGTGCAACTATATCCTACAGAAGCCTGCCTTGCTCAATTGCAGAATTCGGCGATGGGGCTTGCCCAGCTATAGCTGGCAAGAAATGACCACAGGTGCAAATAATGTCCGATTCGATGCATTTTTCCATTATCCTGAATCACCCATCGACAGTGGACGGTGACACACAGCGGCATTTGGCGAGGAAATCAGGAAAAGGGACATTCTCCGGCCAAGAGAGATAAAAACACGACTTGCCGCTTCATCGCATTTCCATTTAGGACTTGAACAAAAAAAGAGGACTGCAAGGTTTAGGTCATGCGGAATGCAATTCCTATGAGTTGCATCAGTTGAAATAAAAGTGTGTGTGGGGAGTTCCTATGTAAGGGGAGAGGCCTTTATTGGTGTTAGTGCCGTGGTGGTGAAGAGAAGACAATGTAATGGTGTCTCATGGGATCGATGAAACAATAGACAAAAGATCGTATTAAGAATGATGTTCTGGCTCTATGAGGAGAAAAGTTTCTTAAAAGTGAAAAGTAATGACTGATGTCGTTATGAAGCGAAATCTTTTTTTTAAGGAGAATCAGAAGCAGTTTAGTAAATCGGTTATATATTTACGGTATATTGGCGATACTTTCGAAATGTGTATTATTTAATATTGCTTTAGATGCTTTTTTACACAAATAGACAGAAGGATTTTTGCTGTAACCACAGTTATGAGTTAGCAACACAAAACAAATCATGGATCAATAATTTGGCATAAAAAATTTCAAAGTTTAGAAATGAAACTACAACTAAAAGCAACAGATTCGATATCAATATACCGGTATTATAATATACTTTAATTTGAAATATCAAAGTTTATTTTAAGCAATCCTTAAAAAAAATTATGCTTCTACATTAAGAAACATTTCAAATGACTAATACTTTCACCGTATGAGTACAACATCCACAATCTATTGAGTTAGATTGAACTGCAACACAGTAACCAAGTTGTATGAAGCGCAAACTCGAAACATTTAATTAAAGGTTTATCACAACAAAACATAATCCATTATTATGCCACCCACTGTAAAACAAACTCTACATTCAGATATAATTAGCCTTATGTCATTCATCATCTATAAACGCCTCTAAATATATTATTAAAAGAGGGGAACGAAAACTCATACTCACTTTATAAAACAGCAATGCAAAAAAGGGTAATTATAATCAAAATTGCAAGTCCTCGAACATCGAGGCTCCCCCCAGCATATGCATTTAATTCCGCCATGCATAGTTCGCCCCCTACTAGGATACTCCAAACATTAATTACATCATCAGGGTGCCCCCTATTTCATCCAAGAGTTGGCCAATATTTTCCAACAATACAACGCAGGAAACTTGAATGCAAATACCACTGAAATATCGAATGGGTTAGAGCAGACCTGCTAACTCTCCGGATTTAACTATAGGCAGTACCGGATTTTTAATTTTCTGGATTTTCTTGTCATTTGTACGGATTGCCGGATTTTCAAAAAAATAAACATTAAAATCTCTCGGAGCCCGGAAAATTGTTTTTACCGAGCTAAATCCGGAGTGTTGATTGAATTAACGTCAGAGCTAAAGTTTGAGGTTTGGTTAAAGTACTACTGGAAAGGTTATGAAACATTAGAAACTCATTTTTTAATAGCCTGCTCCAGAATTTTCTTAATTTTAAATTATAAGGTTACAGAAACTTAATCCATAGTTAAGGTCTCAATATTTGGTCCAACGTACGTTTGTTAAATCAATGATTTATTAGAGAAATATCCAAATGCAAAAATAGGTGAAATGGACAATAATTGGTTAAGTTAATTGAGGTTCTAATTGGTAAATATATTTATATATTGTTAAAATGTATTAAAATAAAAAAAGTTAGTGAATATGATTACAAAATATTAAAGTTTAATTAAAATAAGCAACTACTGTCGTATGGGGTAAGTTTGGTTTGGAGGGAAACTTTGGTCTAAGCTTTTCAAACTAATAACTTCTTATAAATTCAACTCTTTAAAAATGTACTCGCCTTTTTCAAATCGTGGCAACACAGCCTAGACTTGTGAATTAAAAAAATATTCAAAAAGAATGCGAGTATTATGGTTTTTGCTTCTGCAGGAGTGACCCCATTCGACGAAATTTAAAATTTAATAATAAAACTAAATTGAAATATAATGATTTGCAGTACGAGTTAAAAACTATAAGCCAAATAATTACTTAGTTCTTAGTATAGACGTTTGAAAATGGTCTTCTTTAAAAACTTATTTTGATTTAGCATGCGAACATTTGGCGATGATAGTGGGATCGGTGTTTGTCAATCGTATTCCCTTGCTTTCTATGTGTGCGAAGGTGTGATAACTGCACAAAGCCAACTGAAGTGGAAAGAAGATGGGGTGGGTAAGTTGCGTGCCATTTTTTTTGTTCTTTGAGATTTCTACTTTTCCCAACCACCCTGTTTCACTTCATATTCTTCTACCTCTTCAAACAAAACGGTCCCCGTTTTTCATTTTAACGCCCCCTTTTTTCGAGTGGTTTTGACGATATTTTTTTGTGTGTCGGCCTGTTTTTTGGGCAATATACTTTTGTCAGTTTGGAAAAATCGCAACTTAATTCTTTTTTGTGAAAGGAAATGTGATTGTTTGATCCATCTGAATAGAAGAAAGACTTTAAGGAATATTGACTGCCAAGGAACCCCAGGGCCATCCCAACAATGCACATACAATTATAAAATTGAATTTAGCAAAAAAATAAAAAGCTTATAGCAAATTACGCCCAAATAAAAAGGAATAAAACAATAAAACAAAAATAGGTTATTAACCTAAACAAACTTTGGTAGTTATCAGTTGTAGAATAAGTGCATTAAGGAGAAATACTCATGAAAACTTTTTCCACAGTATACGTTCCGTTGGTACTAAATATTTTGATATTATTTCCTTTATTTACTAAATCATACAAAAGCAAAAAGTAGGTAGCTTTTATAAAATTTATAACTTTTAAATTAACATAACGCAAGGCCGATGTTATTTATAAGGCACGGGCCCCCGAACTTTAGAGACCCCTAAATTTTAGTTTCAATTACGCAAAATAACCTTCAATCATTCAGTAAATTTTAAATTTTCTGAGATCTCGCTCCGATTTTAGCTTGACTTTGACTCAGCAATGACCTAACATGATTGGTTTGATCGATGTTACAAGGAAGCAATCATACACAACATTATAAAACAATTTGGCTCCCTAAAATTTATTGAGCCTATAGTTTTAAAATTTTCCAATATCTGACCCAAGTTAAAACTTTCTCAAGCCAAAGCCCGAAGCACAGCCTCTTATTTGAGAATTATACACCCGATAAGAGTCTCCCCCAAAAAGTAATATTGGGCGAGGTCGGTGGTGTGTATAGAGTACTATCGATATAGGCATCCAGCGATATATCTGGTATTGGACCCGGTACCTTTTTTTTTAGACCAACAGACGGCCGGCATATTTGACAACGTGGGAAATTATTTCTCTGTAAACATAGGGAAGCTCCAGAAAGGTGGGGTAAGAGAGTCAATATTAAAATGGCTCAACTAACATTTGGCGGGTTTTTTGAATGAGGTTGTGTAAGTAATAGGTGATTTATGGTACATCTGCTTGGACTATAGTTTGTGAAATAAATTGGAAGTTAAAAAAGTATACAAATTTAACGTCTGTTGAGTTTTACAATATTGTGCATGGCTTTTTATACATATTTCATTATGGGGTAGAATATTATGGCGTATTGAAATAAAAAAAATGGATATAAGATCTTAAAAGTATGCCTATTTATTTTTAACAGGATATATTAAGATAATAATGGAAAAAATAGTATCTGCTGAATAATCTCCACTTGAAGGAGACTTATATTTTTTTTTACTAGTTATGTTGATGCTAAATTCGTTAGAATACTTAAATATTTGTACAATGAACTAATTAATTCAATCCTTATTTGAATCGTGAAAAATTTCAATTCCAAAGAAAAAAATAATTAAAAAAAATATGAAAACGTGCAGTTTATAAATTAATATATATCGCATTGGGAGTTAATAAATAGAAATTTAATTTAGTACGTACTTTATTTTAGAAGTGAGCCCGAATGCTGTTCAAACTAAATACGCCTAATTTACTTTGAATAGTGCGAAAAAGGAGAAATCAGATTAAACCTATGACTAATCTAAAAACAGCAAAACGCGCAAACTTTCCCCCATAAATGGCTGTAGAAATATCCAATTCAAAACGTCCCCTCATCCTGAAACAGCTTTACGTCTCTGTCGACGCTCGACAAAGAGCAGCTAACTTACGACACGTGGCAGTCACACGGGACGGATGGACAAAAAAAGAATAAGAAATCACACGGAAAAGTGTGACAGTCCCAAAAAAAAGTCCCCAACTCCACTGCAAAGTAATCAAAACGTCAGTTCAAACTGGCAGAGGAAAATAAGTGACAAAATCCTGCAAAAGGTTAGAAATCTCAGACACGCGCCAGAGCCAATTAAAATAACACGAGTAGGGGAAGTTGGGGAAAATTTCAGAAGCATCGTTGGTTTTTTTTTCAACTCTTTCTAACACTTAATGTCATAGGAGACTGGTGTGGGAATATATGATGGACTGGTGTAGTGTTTCATTATATCATCAATAGATGACACCATAAGTTCGTTGCTGTGTTTTTTTTGACACCATAGGGTTAATTCAGTTGACAGCTGGACTATATTATTAAAATGTATGGGTGATAAAATCCGGGTGATGTAGATTTTTCCCATGATGTTTCTACGGCATCAAATGGTTAGCAATTTTTGAAGTTTGGGAAAGGAGTCGGAAAAGCCAATAGATAGTTGGTAGGATAATCTTGAGGCCTAATCAGAGGAAAAATAAAACACAAAGGAAATCTGAGGAAAAATAAATTTGTAAATCATTCAACAATTTACTGTCACATCAGAATGTTAAGGTACTAGGATGCACTGGTGTGGCATTTCCGCATTAGCGATGATATGTCGCGCAACATGTAAGCACTGGTTTTCTTCTACCTTTTAAATATTTAGTCTGAATTTTTGCTTCGGAAGAAGAAATATCTGTGATCACTATCTACTTTGGAAAACATGAGGTTTCTACATTTGGTAAGTCTAGAAGCCAAAGGATACAAGTGCAGTTTTTTTTAACATTGGAACTAAGTGCCCTAAAAGTAGTCGCTGTCAGATATTGTTGTGGTAAAGGGATACAAGTGAATCAATGTATGGTGCTACCACTTAACTTATAAACCAATTTTGAAGAATTTTACTTTAACCTTGTTTTTCTCATGATCAAATGTGCAGTCACTTGTATCCCTCAACTTCTAGGCTTCTCATTTTATGTTGTTTTCTGACTTCAAATTGACAACTCCTGCGTGCTTACAATTTTTTGCTGTATTTTACCATGTCCATGCTGTTTTTATTCCTTCAAATACCTAATACAGTCTTTTTGAAGTCAGGATAAAGGATGGCTACCAGGAAAACAGATATGCAAGAGGGGGACAGATCCTGCGGTTCAGGTTTCGGTCATTAAACCGCGCCAGGCTTGATTGACACAGTCGCGGGTTCGAACGGGTTCCGGAGGATTAGCATAAAATGGTAATGAGAGGTTTGTAAGCTTATCTTTATGGAACACAGTCGGGTTGGGATGCAAATTTTTAAAATGGTTCGGTCGAGATTTGTGGTGGGGGAGGGGTAGATTCGGAAATCGGGTTACTTAAAAATGTTAGCAAACAGGAGAGGGCTGTATTTTATGGTGATGGGGAGGACAATGGTACTGGATTGTGTACACTGATAGGGGTATGGGAACAAGTTTGTGATCCAATTATAGTTAAAGAGATTGAAATATATACCACAGATAATTTATCATAGCTATGATCTTTTTTCGTAAAAATTTCAACCATAAAAAATAATCCATTTAGTAAGAGTAAGAAGAAATTTGAAACTCAAATAGAATACAAAAGTGTTTTGGAAATTCATTCTAAAACTTACTTCGTAAGATTTAAAGACTCATTGAAAAAAAACCCATTTCAATCAATAAAGTTCGATTGATGTAACTTAAAGTGTATGGTAACGTTTTTTTAAAAGATAATCTTAGTTCTTTTATAAATAAATGACGTATACTATACCAATTTCGAAACATTTCCAACGAAAGAAAATACGCATTAAATTGGGCAACATTACTGATAAAGCAAGAGAAAAATTGTTGAAACAATATGAAATCTTAAAGAAATATTGCTATGATTTAGCTTGACTCCGGATCAACGAAAAATAATTTGAAATCTACAACTGATCCTTTAAATTATATATTACATACATCCACAAAAACAACTTTCAGAGTATTTGTTGCTATATATTTCTCTTAGTCCATACTCTAAGATGAAACTTAAATATATATTCCCTCTACTCGAAACACACACCTTAAAACCAACTATAGAAGGGACCTAAATCCTTATTTTTCATTTTAAGATCTTAAAAAGAATTGCAGATATTTTCATTTATTTTTTTCTTAAGAAAAAAAAACTATAAACGGTTCCTTCATCTAACTTTATATAATAGAAGTTTCATCGGCACTCTAACATAATAAGGGCGGGATAAAAGATTTTTTTACTCTATTATTACGGCCGTCCCTCGTGGTATATGTTACAAAAAAATGGGAGCTGTTGCCAAACGGAGGAAAGAAATGATTATAACAATCTCACGCTTTTAACGCAGCCACAAAAAGCGCACACGCTTCTTCTGATATCTTTGCAACGGATCTGGCAACCGTATGGAATCTTGTTCTTTTGTAAATTTTGAGTTCCGTGTGCCGTTTTTTTGGTAATGTAGAATAATAAAAAAAATGGCGGCTAATGTTTCATAAAGATAGGTTTGTGGAAATAGTGAGGAATGTGTGGGGACGTGTTTGGTAGTTGAAGGGGCGTTTTCTTGAAGATTCTATTAAAAAGAGAACGCTCCGTCTTGAAAGGCTTACTAAATTTATGGGTTTAGAAGTCAGATTTAACCGTCATGGTATTCTAAAGGGGAAAAAAAATACAAAATTTCAAGGATAAAAGTTAAGCTTGAATGAGTAGACTTGAAGTTTCCGCGTAATTCAAGTTTAGAACACTTTAATTTCTAGGCAACCCAATTCTAGAGTATACCATGGTCTATAGGCGTAACACTGCACTGTAGATTTTAAATTCTTTTTCAAACACTTATTTTAAATTGGAAATCTGCGTAGAAGTTTTGATGTAACAAATATTCTTAGTTGCACAGCACATACTACCAGTATGATACCCTTACGATATCATTCTGACATTTCAGTTTGAGTCAATGTCGAGAGTGTATCATAAGATATCATGTGCCACTAAAGATGGTACAGGAAAGTATGCGGTTAGAATATATATCTTGATGAGGAAAAATAGTGTTTATTATCATTTTTTTTGCATCAATTTGAGTTTTTAAACACTTAACTCCTCACACTAATAATTTAGCTAAAAATATAATTCTATTACTAGTTGGAAATGGGAAAACAATCCATTTTCTTATCCCGCGTCATTTTGTCACATTCCAACATTCAATTCATAATAAATGATTTGAACACGTAAAAAAAGGAATCCCATCCCAAGGACATCGCGGAAATACAAGATGGTTTGTCAAGGAACACAACCTGAAGCAGTCCCATCTTTATTTAACGACATCAAAACGTTTCAATCATTGCAGAATGTACGGTGACATCTCGCCTTCGTGGATTTGACAAAAGTGTAACGACATTTTTTCAAATGTAAGGACATTTATTTGTATTGAATCTATTTTTAAAATATGTAAAGAAGAACTGCTTGGTGCTAGTTTGTGACAAAATGCTCTATCCAGAAGCAAAGATGCCTTTGCATACAGAAAGGTGTCACGCCACATGGACGCACGCTAATTACACTAGCCTGCGATGGTTCTGTGAACTAAACTCTGAGGACTACTTCCTATGTAATTGTCACGAAAAAAAGGTGAACAAATTCCATAACGTCTCAATTTTTCACAAATGAAAGAAATTGACTTTAACTGGACATGCGATTTTTCGACCTGTTTTTGGCAATTTTTTGTGATTTTACTACCGATATAATTTTATTATATTAATATGAATAATCTAAGTATACTAGGGACCCAAAATTTTCATTTCATCATCTTTAAACTTTCAAAACTATTTTTTGAAACATATTTTACACCCATAAAACTGATGCTAATAGCTAAAAAAAAGAGCAAATACTGGTGTCGTTTTAATCGTGATTAAACTCGAAAAATTTTGATAGGAACTTTAGCTAATTCATTATAATTAAAATTTTTCAATTTTGAGAGTTTTTTTCCTCCAAGAGACTAAGGGCCACATAAAAATAGGCAAATATTCGCAGGTTGAGGGTATAGGGGCTTTTAATCTTGCGTTGTAATTGACATTGTAAAAACTCGTGTATCAAAATAACTTCAAATGTTCGTTACAACTTTGTCAAGTAAATTCAGCTATTATGTAGGCTACGAATAGGTTAGGACTCTTGCTGAGGGACCGATCGTTTATCAAAGCCCAACTGAAAGGCAATTTACTTGCACGTAACAGCAGTGTGCATTATACAGTTTGTTGTTAAAAAAAGTATATTAATCAGAATCGGCAGCGAAACTGTCTTTTCTACAGTTGTAAATGGCAATCAACCTGAAGTTATTTGAATCTAATTATTGTTGAGTCACTGAAATAATGATTTTCAATTTCACACGACTTATTCATTGAGATTAAAATGGTATTAAAATATATTTCTGGTA
Source organism: Oedothorax gibbosus (assembly GCA_019343175.1). Classification (NCBI taxonomy): domain Eukaryota; kingdom Metazoa; phylum Arthropoda; class Arachnida; order Araneae; family Linyphiidae; genus Oedothorax; species Oedothorax gibbosus. The sequence goes on from CM033278.1 coordinate 8,821,906, forward strand.
AAGTTTATTGAAACACTTGTTTAATAAAATGGTAATTTTTTATCGTTATATCAACTTACAGCATAAAAGATTTCGATGCGATGGCTTAGGTTTTCTTTCGAAAGTTATTAGTTTAATATTTTCTGTTGAAAACCTATTTCCGAGATTGTATTGCCAATTGATTAAAGTTTAAAATTAAATGCATTTTTTAAAATTCACGTCAACTTAAGCCAAAAACACTATTCTGTTGCCCTAGTAGAAAATCAAAAGTTAAAAAGCGTTATTACACGTTCATATAAAGGTGCTGTTTTTTAAAATATCATTCAATTAAAAAAAAAAAACTTGCAGAGTTTTTAGATCTTTTAAACCTTATGAATAGTCCGAAAGTATAAAAATGTCTACAAAAACATCTATATACATAAAAGGCAACTTCCGTTTGTTTGTATAAGACACGAGATCTAAAGAACCACGCAACAGATCGTCACGTCACAAAAACTCATCTCATCTCCGGAACAAACATAGGCTAAGAATTTTTCGAATAAGACCATTCCTTCTATCGTTTTCGAACGTTTTTATGTTTCCCATTCAATGCATTGAAGACCTTGGAGGTTTATTGCTCCTTCAACAGCACGTTTTCACGGATTGTTTATTTAGTTTTATTTTACACATTTTTTTTAAAACGATTTTTAAGTATATTCAGTTTAATATACTTAATAATTTAGTTTAATATGCTAATAAATTAGAAATAAACATCTAAAATGATTTAGTACTGCATACATTTGCATTAAATTCTTAATTTTTCAGCATTTGTATTGGATTTTGGTAGAAATTTGTACTGCTTCTATTGCATTTATATCTACAAAGTGTCCAAAAAAAGTTACTTAATTTATTATAGTACTCCTTTGAATTGCATTAAAATAAATGTTTGAGACCCTTTTAAGATTTAGCTGTTTTTCCATTTTTAATTCTTACCGATTATTTTTTACTTAAATATGTATTCTTTTTAATTTGAGTTTCTTATCAAAGGAATTTTTTAAATTAATATTAATCATTACTATATCCAAGTTGGGTAATTAAATGGAAAATTACTGGGTAATCTTCATATCTTATGTAACTAAAATGAAAGAAAAAAAATAGTTAAATTGACTGTTAAATTATTTTTCCACCTCTACCCGTGCAACGTCGGGTATAACAGCTAGTGTAAACATAAATCCACTAAAACTTATCCAGCCGCCATCAACCAATCCTTAAATCCTATCAATTCCAACTCCGCATCTAAAAGTGCATTATCAATCAGCACAGCAGTAGCGTGCGACGACGTCAACGGAATGGGACACATTTGAATGCGGGGGCCATCAAGCCAATGGATTCAATTAGTGGCCAAATAAATTTACCACTCTCACTCTGCAATTAGTAGGGGAAATCGCCGAACGTTTGTGCAATAGGCAAATCAAGTTGATGGGCCTTGGCGACGTAATTGGAATGGAAGAAGTCAGTTTGTCATCAGGGATGCTGAAGACATAAAAGTTTGTTTTAGTTGGACAGTTTGGATCAGACTGGAGTATCGTATTGGTTGGTTTCAGGTGAAGTAGTTCCTTCTGTCTGTCATTCTTGTTTCTTTCGATCGGTGCTCCGATTGGTATTCTGTTCCCACGTGACATTGATTAACCAATCGAGACCCGAGAGAGAATTTTTGCTCATTATGATTTTCTGCATTAAATCATTAGCGACGATTTACAAGAAAATTTTGCATGCGAATATAAGCTTTCTGCTTAAGTTCGTATAAATAAATATATAGAAGCCAAATGAAGATCAATGGAACAATTTAGGTACGACAAATTAAGCAAAATAGAAAAATCTAACTAATTTTAAAAACTTTTCCAGCGAATATTATTGAGTTGAATTCCTCGAAATTTAATCTCGAGTCTTCCATGTACTCAGAGTAAAGAGGCTTTTTAAATTTATCCGGTACCTTCAAACATTTAATATGTAACGTCTTTAATAATACTGGATTCAGTGAAAGCGTCCCCAATTGCAATATTTCGTTAGCCTCTTGCCCTCTTTTCTTAAGAAACCTTTTAAAACCCTTTTTATTTTAAGATGTGTTTGAGGAGAAGTTTATCGTCAAAAGCAACAAGAGCAGGAGCAACAGTTATCTAAATACAACATGTATTACATACCTAGGTTCTGTTATAACGAGAATGAAAGGGTTTTGATCGCACGTGGGACATTCTAATTCGGGAAGATGGGCTGTGAAATTGATGGTGTTTTAAGAAACTTGGATTAGGCGCGATGTCAAACTCTAGAGTCATTTGGAAAGTGGACTCTTCGGGTTAATAGCATAAATAAATAACAAAGTATTTTGTTGTGTATTTGTGTAATAAAGTAGTGTTATTTAGTAGAAATACTACAAAGGTTATGTTTGGTTTATTTAAAAGAGCTATAATCTGTACTTTTGTCTACATAGAGGACTAATTAGACGGAAACTTTCTAAGGGCGATTTTTTCTACCAATATTCATGTCAGAAATCGGGATTCGAATCCACTGACTTTAGTAGCATGGGCCAGTGCTCTTACTATTCGGTGACCATCTTTCATTATGTTGTGTAAAAATATCGAAAAAACGAACCTGAACGAAATAAACTTAAATGAACTAAATTTAAATTAAAAAGGATAATTGATAACGGATCAATATTAACTTAGCATACAAACTAAAACTTAGGCAAGAAGAAAGTTAGAAGGGTTTTATAATTAAGTGAAAAGTGTCGCTCTAGATGCCAACATTGATCCATTTGGTAGTATCCATTAGTACAGTAATACCATCAACTACCTAATAATAATAAGACCAATTTACGATGCATACCCAACTAGAGACCTCCCCTCCCCCACATAAATTCGAGAAAAATACCATCCACTTATGAAGCATAATTGAATCCATTCCGGAACAAATTAATCGTTCGAATGCGCTCCCACTTTCCGACACAAAAAAAAAACCCTCCAAACAATCCATTCCACGTAACATCCTATTATTCTTCAAAGAAGAAAAGAATAGCAAGAAGAAAAGCACGTTGAATGAAAAGAAAACTCCACCTGTTGATAGGGTGGAGACAGGTCAGCATCGAAGGCCAGTAGCCTTTCCTCTTCATAGGCAAACCGCAGTCCAAAGGGGATTAGAGCGAAATGGACAAAACCATAATTTTTAGATCACCCGTCACAGGTATTAGCTCAGTTTGGAACTATAGGGGCGTAAGTCCATGAAAAGTTGTGTGCGTGAAAAGTTAGTAATATTAGCGGTACTATTAGTTAGTTGGTAATATTAGCGCAAAATTTGGTGACGTTTAAATTAAATGTTCCGTTTGAAGGAAAGTCAAAGTTTTGTATCCATAGACATTGTGATTTTTTGACAATTAAAGTGATTTTTTTATGAGAAATACTGTTTTTTCTACTGAAATTCTAAAATATAAAGGCATTTATATTGGAATCAACAAATTATATGATTTGTTACTTTATGATACTTTTAACTAAAAAAATTTTACATTTTCTTTAAACCTCATTCCTATTTTAAAGACGCGTTAAGATTGATTAACAACATTTTGCATAATCAATATTTACGTCCATAACAGGATAGCTATTTTGCATAAAACTTTTTTGAATAGCACTCTTTTTTTAAAAGCAAAATTAGAATCCTTAAATTAAGTTAACGAAAAATAATATTCTAAGGACTTCATGAAGATACAATAATGGGGGCTGTTTTATGGTCTTCAGCAAAATTGTAACAATCGAGTTACGCCATTTTATACCTCTAGCACAAACTTGGGCGTGTAACATACGGTAGTGGTACAAGATCCATCCCTTGACGAGCCCTCAACAAGATTATTATTTAGACCGCACCACCATACAAGATCTTCGCCAATCTTCCAATGTCCAATAAATCCGGGGATTGGCGATGCTTGTTTGCTTTTCGCCAAGCCATGAAAATAGTCTCTCGTAAAAGCGGTTGTCAATTACTGTAACATGCGTGTATTATTATGGGGCAGTAAAATTGTTGTTTTATGGTCAGGGCAGCGGGCGAATTTGTTGAGTTCTTTGACGTTTCGAGCAACAATAGAATGGATTTAAGCGAGATTCATATTGGAAAATGTTGTCTGAAGAGAATAGTGTTTATGGTGTTTTTGTGGAGAAAGAAATGGAGGTAATTGAAGGATATTTCGCTTGGATGGAAAATAAACAACGATTTATGTCAAAGCATGGAAATCCTTTTAAGTTTTTAGACCATAAAGAATCCGTTTTACAATAACTCAAATATTTTTGGAGTCGATGATAGTATATGGCGTCTTAGAGGAAGTTTAAATGTAAAAAAGCTTTTAAATAAATAGAGATTAGTTTTATAGTTATAGAGAACCGCAGTTACATTAAGTAAACTTTGAGATGATTGTGCCTGTCTTTCAAGAGTAGTTAGCATTCCAATTTTTCTTTTAAAAATTTAAAATAAACTGTTATTACAATTGTCAACTACCTATAAAGACACATTATTTATTCAAATAATAAAATTGCAACTTGCATTTCAATTAAATATTTGTTGTATAAAAAAGAAACTTTTAAATATGAATTTATTTTAGCAGGGATTCAATGAAGTCTCTAATATTTACGTATACAAATCTATAATAATAAAAATGAAATTTTGTGTGTGTGTTTGCTTGTGGGTATGTCTCTTATAGACTCATAAACTAGACATTTGTTTGACTCGTAACTTGGCACAAATGTGTAGTTCATACTTAGATTATGATTTTTGAACTTTCAGAGCTCAAAATGTTCTATTTTTAGAGAAAATTCGACTATTCTGAAAAAAATACACCACTTTCGCTCAAATCCGATCATTTTTTACTTTGCTGATGCCATCTGCTGAAAAAATTAAACTTTTAACGAAAATATTTAAAATTGAAAATGTTTATTTTATTTCGTTGCCATTACCTTCAGAAACTTAATTCATTATTTGAAAAATAATTGACATGTTTCAAGTGACGTAATTCCATCCAGTTTCCATTCTAGGATTTTATTGTGGGTTTAGGTGATGGATTTCTTCATTGATGGTCTGTTGATTGCAAAAAAGTGCATATTTAAGCTACTTCCGTGAATTATAACTATGATGGTTGTTCAAGGCCATCGTACTAGAGCTACATTTTAGGGTTTTGTTTTCATTTTTTTCCCCAAATACGTTGCCAAACTCGCCAAATTCTTGCCTAAACGTGCCAAATAATATATATATTTTTAATTTATAAGCTGGTTTGTTGTTTGAAAGCCATTGTGGTAGATCTGTTGTTTGTAACTATATCTCTTTTCTCGCCAAATTCTTTCCAAAAACGCGTTCAAGGCCATCGTACTAGAGCTACATATTAGGGTTTGGTTTTCACTTTTTCGCCAAATATTTGGCTAAACTCGCCTAATTCTTACCTAAACGCGCCAAATAATAATTTTTTTTAAAATTTATAAGCTGTTTTTTTTTTAATCAAAGGCCATTGTGGTAGAGCTGTATAATAAGAGTGTTTAGCTATATCTCTTTTCTCGCCAAATTCTTTCCAAAAACGCGCTAAATGAGCTAAAAGGTTTTATATGTTTATGAGGAAAATTACGATGACTTTTGTGAGTGCATTTATAGCTTATTTTTATATTTTGGATTTTTAAGGTAATGTAAGTAACAGTATTTTATACTTTATAACGAGCGGGAATAATAACATAAGTTTATTATCCTATAATGGATTAAATTGTACATATACTTGGATCAATTAAAACGTTTTTTTAGTCCGTGCGAAGTACGGGTATTTATTTGCTAGTAGAAAATAAAATCTAAAAACAATTTTTTGAAATCTCGTAGAAACAATATACAGGTCTATATTTCCTGCAAATAATCATAAACTGAATTTCATGGCTGAACCAGGAGTTTTTACACATTCTAGAAATAATAAAATAGAAATACCACCTGCGAAAACCCCAGACATTTTTATCTAGAAAAAAGTAAAACCTTTATATTATATTTATACTGACATTAAACCCCAATCGCAGTTTTACCTACACCCCCCACTCAAACAACCTACAAGGGTACCCCATGTCACATCGTCCAGCCCCAAGAAATAATACAATAAATCCCACATATGGGCTCAAAAAACAGCCCCACCCTTCGAGTCGAGCTCAACCCTCGACCGGGCTTCAACGAAGAGAATGAAAAAACGCACTCCATGATAATAATGGCATTTCTTTCGCCCCATCCCGGCATTAGCCTGGCTTCCATTTTAAATTGCTTTCTGGGGGGACTTTTTAATTAGACTTTCGAAGGCGTTGGGGTAATAAAAATGGCTACAGGTGGTAGTGTCTGAAGCACAGGTGAATCACGTAGGGGATGGTCTTTGATTAATGCAGAGGAGGAATGTGCTTTCGTTCTTGATTTTTGAGTTTTATTAGGGTGGGGGTCGCTTTAAATCAGTTCCGTTACGTTCTGATGGACTATATATTGCATTGGGAGTGATTTATCAATGTACCGTTTAATATTTATTGAGATTTATTTGACATATAGATATAGGAATTCTCGTTTGTATTGAAAGAATCGCACTTTGTAAAAATGCATTGTAAGCGTAGAATAAAAAAACACGTGAATTTCATAATAAGAGTACGCCGACGGTAAATAAATACCATAAAAAACCATTGGACTCCTACAATTGAAGAGCTTAGTAGAAAAAACGTGTTATGTGACAAAAAGGTGAAAAGGAGAAAATGAGTTTTACAGTTTTTAGTTTTCACTTAGATCCGTTAGAAAAGGTACTTGTTAATGGTAAAAAATATAAGTTTTGATGTTTGTTTATGAAAAAAGGGGAAACTTGCTATCTTTAAAGGAGGTAATAACGTCTTCATTAGCACAAGACTTTTTTTCAAAAATGTCACATAGCCCGTTTTTCCACCAAATTCTTCAGTTGCACACCACTCAGATGCTGTAGAACCATGAATTACAGTCCCTGGACAAATTATTAGACGCACTGCAAGATTTCATGTAAAATATTAATTACCGGGTGATATTGTACCGTTTTATTATTTTAAATTGATTTGTTTTTTATTTTTATATTATCCAATCAATTACCGATTTATTTGAATAAATAAAACAGCATTAATTTAGAAAAGCATAAGTTTATTAAGTTTTAAAGAAAAGTGAAATTAATGTTAGTAAAAGTCAATATTTAATTGAGTCACCTTTAGCCTCTATCAAAGCTTTAATTCTGCGCGGCATGCTATCAATGCAAGACTGTACTGTCTCCTGCATTTGAGGATGATGATTCCACACATAAATAATCTTAAATAATTAATATGAACTAATCATAATCATAATTATATTAAAATAAATACAAATATGTAGTCTACAACAATTCTTTTAAATAAAAATCAATAATATTGTAGTTTAAATATACCATTATTGCATAAAAACTCTTAAGAAACATAAAATTACTTAAAAAAAATAAAGTGCGTCTAATAATTTGTCCAGGGACTGTATAGTCAAAAACACGTGAGGTAAGAAAATACATTTCAATTATAGGTTGAAGGCGTTGAGGTTATAAAACGCTACAGGTGTCTCCATGCTAAAAGACAGGTGAATCACGTAATAGATCGTGTTTGATAAATGAGATTTTTTTATAAGATGGGCATGTATTTTAGTTTTATTAGGGTGGAGATCACTCTAGATCAGTTCCGTAACGTTTTAATGGTCTGGAATATATGTGCGTTATAAAGACTTTTATAAATCTTAGTAAATATCCTATATGCTGCAGATTTTAATGTTAAATAAAATATTAAGAAGGGATATTAAGATGTGGATACTTTCCCATTTCTAAAGCGCAAATCGCGCCAAATGGGATTTTTTTGGCTACAAAACACAGTATTCACAGTTAAAGAACCACGGTATACCCAGTTAAAGGTTACCATTGGAAATATATTCCGTTTGGAGGCGATTGTAAATTTTTGAAGACTTTATCGCTTGCACCCGCGAAATTGAAAAGTACCAAAATGTGTGTTATAGTAATAAAACATGTTCGTTTATTGAAATAGGAAGATACTGAAAGGCTCATTCATTATTTTTAACTTGCGCTATCAAAACCAAGCGTCTGTAAAATAGTATCATTACGTGATGTAACTCTAACACTAGTACATTACTATCGCAATGGTAAATTTAATCGCAATAAAAATTAACTTGCCTTAAAGTGTTGCTTTAAAACATCAAAAAAAAGTCAATCATGTTACGAAACTCTTAGTCACAATATTAACTACAAGCACAGGGTAAGAACTTCTAAAAAAGGACATTTCTTAGCTAAATATATACTTGAGTACACATTTTATGTCTATATATAACAATATATCGATCATATCATAGGGGAATTATGATGTAAGAGCAAACAGAGCAACCCATTTCTTCCGAGTCTACAAAAGAAGTATGTTCACATGAAAAATAAAAGATGATACATCGTCAGTCGGAACAAGTCCCCTTGTCCTCCTTATGGGAGTAGGAGACAAAAATGAAGACAAAATATTAAGAGTTTATGGTTGTTTTTAATAGGTAGTTGATTTCTGCTGATGTTGGAAAAAGACTTGCATGTGTCTGAGGAAATAAAATGCAGTTTAACGTGTACCGACCTTAATAGTAAACAAAGTAACGGACTTGAGCTTTATTAATTTTTAAGCTTAATCGAGTGCTGAAGTAAGCAATATAAATTAATATTCAAATATTTGGAATCGTATTTACGAATATATTTTTATTGAGGGTAAGTAACGGACCATTATTAGACAAATATTGGAATTAATAATTCAGGATTTAAAGACTCGTCTAATTTGTTCCGAACTTTCCTGTTATTTGCAAGGAAAATAAAGATATTATAGTTATACTATAGCTCTGTGGCAGCTAACATTTGAGCTTGCACGATTCCCGCGAAAACGTTATTAAGTAGTCCGACAGGTACTGAGAACTCGTGTACTAAATCGGAAGCTTTTTTTATTTATAGCTGTAGAGTTGTTTCAGACGGACAGACGGACCCATGTTCAAAAACCAATTTTGTAGAATCTAACAAGTAGGTTTGTAACAGAATCTGTCACTTCACCTTCAATAATTATTACTTATCGTTTGCAAAAATTAATTTATATTTCAAAGAATAAATATGTAATATTCCTCGCTTTTAAATACTAGAATAAAAACATTTCATATCAACCAACGTACAAAGTATCTCGTAGTGAAATATATTTGACGTCATTTCAAACTGATCGATTTCACAAAAATAAATTTATTTTAATTTATTGTCTAAAAGAATTAAAGTTTCTCGAGCGATTGTTGCGAATGGCGAAGGTGATTAAATTCTAATAAAAATGGCTTCCTATGCTTAAATTCTAATAAAAATGGCTTCCTATGCTTAAATTCTAATAAAAATGGCTTCCTATGGTGACGGACAGACGGACTGAACGATTATAATACTTTCCACTTTTTACGTTATAAATGTAGTGTGGAAGCTAAAATGTGTAGAAGACACAGATTATCTCCATTTCGGATTTCCGACCCCATCGCAATATTTGTATTACCTTATATTTCATATTAGGTACGTGAAAGTAAAATCTCTCGAAAGATAACAATGCATTTCCATGAACTGAAAGTCTCGGGTAACCGCAAGAGAACAAACATTTTTACATAATATTTACTTAACTTACCGAACTATTTTATTCGCATTAACTTTTGACGAGTTTTTTTCTAAACCTTTTTATCAACTAATATTTTCTTTTACATAAACAGGTCAGAAACCTCAAGTTAACCTATCGATTAACATCTCTAGATATAAGAACAGAAACAAATATGGGCATTACAGAGACGAACAAAACTCCATCCATCATTGTATTCGGAGATTAAGTCCGAGTTTGCGCCATAAAAGACAGGTCAATTCCCAATACGATGCTCATTTCTATATCAAGAGCTTTTTAAGGAAGTTTTATATTGCATGCTGGATTATCCTGTAGGAAAATAAAATTCGAAAGAGGTTTTTATGACAAAATTATGATTAATTATTGGGAAATGGAGGGATTTAAAAAGTAATTATTTGTTTTTTTTTGTTATTCGGTGGTTTTAATTTGTTTAGCTTAACGCAAAAATGGGTGAAGTCCATTGATGAATTTCCCAATACCCTTCTTCCTTTCAATTTCTCTTCCTTTCAATTTCTCTTCCTTTCAATCATTCAATTAACTAAAAGAATTTTTAAAAAAACATTAAATTTTTTTGTGTGTGTTAGTAAAGACTGATTAGTTCTTATCTGAAGCTGATGAGATGGCAACCCGTTAAATTAAAAAAAATTGTTTAGATTGAAACAATTATTTTTCTCTGTCACAAAAAATTTTGGTCATTTGTTTAAAATATCCATTATCTTAGAAAAAAAATATTTATTTATTATTGTGTCACGTAGAAACAAACTAAACTCTGAAAAACATGACAATTGTCATCAATGTTTTTATCATTTATTTTGGATTATTGCGTTTTTAGTTTATTATAAATAATTCTAAGGAAATAGAATACTTACAAAATGATTAACGATACAGTGCTTGCACCCATATGGAGGGTTCAGAAAACAATTGAATCTAGTCCACTTTGTCATTTTCGAGTTAGCAACGCAACTGCAAGCACTAATTAAATAGAATTCCAGGTTAGGTTAGGTTTGAATTATCGTCGCACTAAGCTAAACGAGGCTATTGGCGACGGCGTCGTATTTTAACCACAGTCAAGTGACGACGACACTGAGTAATGGCACCCAACGCAACCGTTAAGGCGACATCGTACCAGCGTTAGGACTTGGAAGGATATTTAACGTGCACTCCCTTACACGGGTATTATTCGTCGGACATTTTTGCTGCACAAGCCGTTTATAGGTCGGCAGTATTTTGGCGTGCCCGGACCCGAACCTGGGACCTTTCGCATGCTAGGCGAGTGCCTAACCGACTGGGCTCCCCAGCCCAAATAGAATTCCAGTGCCATTCAATAATGCAACAAGTCCTAGTTTAGCTACTATCCGTTAGGTAACAGTAATTAAAAAAAAAGTTTTTTTAATTGTTGCTGACTAGTGGCTTCAACTTTAAACCTCTGTAGCTCAAAAAAACTTTTAATGGACTTAGTTCACTTGTATTCTGAGACCTCCATATATCCCTACAAGCAAACAGCACATTGACAATACCGCCGTGGGCAGGTAAACTGCATTAACTTCCATAATGACTTGGACCATTGTTGCAAGCACTCAATTAGTCTAACAATTAAGAAAACATACTGGAATTTTTTTTATTTAATATCAAAAATGGTACAACTCATTGTTGTGATTACTGCAGTTGACCTGCCCAGGGCAGCATAAACTCCACAACATCGATTTAAAATACTCAAAGTCCAAATAAAGATCCAGATACCAGTCCATAGTTTCAAAACTTCCAAAATCGATCTCGCCAAAGCGCTCCGTTTAACAATACAAAACTTGTGTGGCCCAGATCGCAAACCTTATTCCATCTGGAAAAGTAGCATCACGCGGGATATCAAAGATGGTTAACATGGATAAGGGACCAAAAAAGCAAGTAGCCCAGTAAACTCGCATAACCCACGCGAGTGTTTGACCATCTCTCTGGCAGATCTGCAGTGTAGAGAATGTATCTGGTAGGCATATTACCATAGAGTTAAGAAGATGGATATGCTTGGCGCGAAATAAAGTGAAACCTTCAGAAAGTCGCCAAATAACCATTGCAGGCCCCATAGATAACATAGTTAAAGTATTAGATTGGCAGATCACGTGACGCACAATGCTAACGACGGGACGCGCATGGAGACCAGAATAAGAGGGCAAATGGGCCAGTGTTGCCCCCAGTTTTAGGAGAAAATCACTACGAAAAAATACCATTTAATTCTAAAATTACAAAAAAATTCCATTAAAATTTTAGCTGCATTTTAGAATCTTTTTAGTGACTTTAAAAAAAAACATGAAACGCTTTGCTAGTATTTTTATGGTATGTTTTTGTAATTTTAGAATTAAATTGTATTTTTTCGTAGAGCTTTTTCTCCTAAAACTGCTGGCAACACTGGCCAAATTGCCCTCTTATTCTAGTCTCCATGCGCGTCTAGCATTGGGGATCGCGTGATCTGCCTATCTAATACTTTAACTAATAATATCTATGGTAGGCCCAAACAAACAGCTCACTCAACGTTAGTTCAACATGATGAAAAGCAGCATTTTTAAAAAAAAATCCTTTGACTAGTAATCTAAAAATGACTATTTGCGGAGTTGTAGGCTATAACACGAGAACTGAATTTACACAAGATGGTAGTAATTCCCTTCACTGGTAAGAAAAATACGTTGAAATTATAGTTTTTATTAGTGAGTCAGAAATCGCCAAGTAAGCCTATACACACTCCTATTGTATAATTGCGCAAATACTTCGCCGAGAGCGTTTGTTTGGGCTTACTACAGAGTGACCGATGGCTTCACTTGGCAAACCGGTTTTTGCATTGTTTTTTGCCCAGCGGCATCTCCATCTTCTTCTTAACTCTATAGCAGATCTGCAATGTAGAGAACGTTTCTGGTAGGCATTATAGAATGCAGAACCTTCATGGAGGAGGTTCGTACGCTAGATCTACCGAGTAGATAAGCCCAATCGCGTTCTGCCCAATTTGTTTTTACTAAGGGAAACGTAGATAAGAGGGACCTCCCGAAAGAGATGGTTTTTAAATGTTCCAATGTATGCATTATTCTATGTATGAATATTTTTCGGAAACGGTTAGTATCTTGTTTTTTTTTAGGAACGAGCCATTTATATTTGAACAATTGCAGATTATTTTACAAGTATGGTAGAATAGTATAAGCAAATATAATCAAGATCAAAACAATTTGATAAGTTGACAATCTTTTTTTTTGCTAGAAAATAAAAATAATGATCGTTATTTTTTTTAAGGGGATTGTTTTAATGAAATTTATGAAGTGACAAAATAACTTTCAAATAAGAAAAAAAAAACCACCCTAAAAATGATATTCGCCAAAGATATAAAAAAAACACACATCTTTTAGAATTGTTGAATTTTAGTACATTTTAAAGAACTGGTACAGTAAGATATATTAATTTCTAAAAAATATATACATTAAAATTGAAACTAGACTAGTCTTGTACGGTGCTTTGCATTGTAATGCGATGACGTGGCGCCTTTATAATCAAATTCCAAATCAGGGGTGGGAAAAAAAACTACAAAACCGATAGTTTGGATGAAACATCACCGATAGTGATGTTTTTTTAATTAAAATATAACATATCATATAATGGGGATGGTTTAATAGATCGGAGGAAGTGAGTGCAAAGAAATTAATTTATTTCAAATCCATAAATAAAGTTTATAGTTAAACTATTGGAAGTTTTGAAACTACTTATGAAAATACAACGTTTATAATTGTCATTTTTTTAACGGAAAAGTCCATATATGTTTTCGAAACAAAATACTACGCATTCAATTTAGTTTTAGCATTATAATAATTTGAAATAATAAAAAATAGATATTCAGCCACATTGTAGTAGACAAACTTTGAACATGATTTCATGAATTTTGACCAAGCATTCCATGATTATAATATACAAAGAAAAAATGAACTCAGTATAAAAACTTATTTACCCGTAACTAATGACTGTTATAGCAAATCGAATTGCAAATGTATTTATCAAAGGTGTTACCATTTATATTACATATAAAAGTGGTTAAGTCATTACTCAAGCAAAGCATAATATTTTCATCCAAGTGTAGGGTGGGGTACATTGCAACAATGAAGATCTACGGTTTCATTATATTGCGAACAAACGGTGAAGGGCCACAGCAGCATTATTCTATTTACTAGACAAAGGCATTTATATGAATATATATATATATATATTCAAAAGGGAAACCTTATTTTAAACAACAACGTTATTTATCAATGGGAAAAGTTCCATTAAATTATACGCTCCACTAATGGAGGCTCTAAACGCCGGATATAAATTAACTTTTATTCAAAACCTGCGAGTTAAACTTACCCAAGCACTCAACGGCGCACGTAACTCGATATTCAGAATGACTTTCAATAAATTGGGTCTTTTCAGGAAACATAATAGGTAGTCAGAATGGCCACCAATTTGTATTTTGAAGTTTATCACTATTTTCCACCGACGCATGTGATTGGATTATTCATTCATAGCCCCGTGCTTCCGACTCAGTTGTTGTATACTGACCACCTGCCTTCTAGAAAGTAGTCTAAATACTAGTCTTACTATAGGATTCAATGGGTTGAGATTCGGTTTCAGTCGGAGTCGTGAGTTGGTGATACGGAATCCATATTTTTGACGCGTTTCTAAAATTGAATTGGTTTTTCCGGTCCAACTTCACTATAATCTCAGCTAAAACCGAATTCTCACAAATAAAATAATCTAGTTTATTGGAGGTTATGCCCTTTCTTTACGTCGATTCGACGATCAATTATTTACGTAAGTAAAATTTTACAAACGTTTTTGTAAAGATGTAGTATTTAAATTATCAATTTTTTTTTCTACTATCAAGAAATTGATCAGGATTGTCACAAATTCCCTTCCACCACTTGCGCCTTCAAATTTAACTTAAAAAAATATTCGAAACGCAGTTAAGTCGATTGAATTGAATCTATGTAGTTGGATGTTAGTTTAAGCTAGATGGCGGGTGCTTGGGTCAATTCGAGCTTGAAGGATAAACACGGACATAACTTTCCAACTCCAACATAGAAGCCAGTTGAAAGTGTGAAATGTGCCATGAACTCCGAACCCACCCCAATACAACAGCAAGCAAATCGAAAAAGGGGAGAAATTTGCAAGGAATCGGCAAAAAGCTAAAGCATTGGCGACTGTTGAATGGCGCATCCCAGGGCACAATCGGAAGAAAATGACGCCAATGAAGACATATTGAATGTTGGGTTTTCAACACCTGGGGTACGGGGTCTTTGTTAAGACCCCTAATGGAAAACAGGGGGTGGAAACGCGATGCAAAACTTGGCGAATACAAGAGACGATTTAATGCAACTTGGCGAACACAAGAGACGATTTAATGCAACGGGGCTTATAAAAGCGCGGGACGGGGGAAACCCCTTTTAGAAAGAAGACAGCGCATATTCAAATTGCCCATAAGAATGCGTTTTATTTATTGGCATTGTTGGACCAGTTCGTATGGATGGCTGGAGAGGAGGGCTCTCATAGAATTGTTTTTTTCTAAGAGGATCATGAGATAGTTTCGACAGGTGGGAAATTTATGGGTTTTTAAAAGCTTCAGGGGTCGGGGATAAAGTGGGTCTTATTGTAGAGAGGGGGGATCAGTGCGATTATTAAATTAAGCGTTTCGTATCATTGAGCAATGGTTCCCTTGGCGGGTATTTCTGTTCGTTGAAGGGATGGAATTTTTATTGTGCTCTCTGTCAAAATACTTTTTTTGAGGATGATTAATTATTCAGATATGCTTCAATAAAATTAAATCGAATTACTAAGTTTTAACAATTCAATATAAAATTTGACATACACTTGTTAAAATAAAGTAGAGGTATATATTATTTTCCAGGAATTCAAAACGTTAAAGATTGTAATAATCTTACAGATAACCCGTTTAATTATTAAGTTCAAAATTCACTTAGTTATTTATCTACAAAGCATAAAATATAGAATACTATCGATTTTACTGAATCTTTGTTGTTCACAAAAAACCTTCATAAAAAAAATGGTTTTCAAATTAAAATATCAGTTTCAATTTAATAGAGTAATACCGAAAAGTAAAAAGAATATGAAGTATTTCATTTCCTGTATTGCAAGAAGCTAAGCTTAAGATTTTACACCAAAATGGGAATTTTCCCCCAGGTAAGTGTGATAAGACAAATAGACTTTGGTACACTCAGATATGACGCCTGAAACTAACTACGAAGTAAAGTGACTCTGCGTGTGAAGTATTTGCTTATCTTTTTAAGCAATGAGATAATACCGCAGCAAACTTCTTTTAAGTGATAAAAATTTACAAACATCTACATTAACGCTGACATTTTCGTAATCTTTTTGCTTTTGAAGAAAAAGAAATCCACAAACAACTGTTTTTTTTATTGAAAACCATATTATTAAGATAGAATGTTTCTTAGCCTAATCATTTTGAAATCACTTCATATACGAATTGTTTGGTCAACAATTGAAACCGCATTTCTAACCAGCATTATTGTGGTGTCAAAAACTAAAACATCTTAAACGGAAACATTTCCATTTTTGGTCGAAAACTGAAAAATTTACAAACAGCATTAATGTTCCTGAATGATAAATGCTAAACATTTGATAAGCTCTCTAACTAAAAACTAATCATATGGTATAGGAAACGACACATCACCACTTCAAAAAGTCATTCTCCTAGTTCATAGTTTAAATTAATTATATGATGCAAAAAGATTAAATTCTGATACTATGTGATCATCAATATCCAACCAATACCCAACAACATAAAAAAAAAACAATGTTTAAACAATTACTGGGAAACTCAACACTACAATTCACAATTTTTGATTAAAAATAAACAATCTGAAAATGTATATTGCTGCCAATTAAAGGTATACTAAACAGTTACTAAACAACTTATTTTGCATTACTCAAAAATTCTTGCAAATTTATTTCCGTATAGACTCTCCATACTCCATGTCCTCGCCTGGGGTGATTGAACGACTAAAGATTTTATTTTTTTTAATCACCGTATCAGGTCAGCGGATTCGTAATAGAAGTTGTTGTGAGCTCTAACCGTGAAAACACACATACAATTAGAAGAGATCTGAATTAAAAGTAACGCCAGAAAGTGTGGCCGGCCGAAGAGAGTTAATGAGAGTTCTAATGATGGAAAGTATTCTGTTAAAAATTTGGCGGTTGGTTTCACTAAAAATATGGTTCCTAGTAGCTGCAACGGTTGTGTGGCGAAATGTTTCACCATATTTTTCGGAATTCGGTTGGATCATTTTTCAGGCTTTTGTTTCTGAAACCTGAAAAATTGTTCAACCGTATACTGAAAATATGGTGAAATTTTAGTAAATTTTTTTAACAGTCTACGAGTTTGTGGTTTGTTTTGTATATTTTTTGTTGATGAGCAATTTCATCGCATTGTATATTTAAAATCAAGTGTTGAAGTTAAGTTGCTTAAAAATATGAGATTTTTTACTTTATTATATTATTGATATTTACAATTCCTTACACGAAAAGACCCTATTTTATTATAATAGTTGAAGTTTAATTTAAGATAATTTACAAAATAAAACTAATTGATGCTTTAAAATTATACTAATTGATAGAACTAGACATTTAAATTTTTATTCAACAGCTAATTTGATCAACGTCACTTTTCTTTTTAATACTACCTGGATGATCATTTTTATCAGTTTGACGAGTTAGAGTATTCAGCTAAACTTTCAAAAAATAATCACCAGGGAACTATAAAAAAAATATTTCGGCGTTATTCTTCTTTATTTTTCAAACGATATTATATACGTATTTCTTTTGTTAACACAAAACTCTTATATTTTAATTTTTCAATATACCTTTTCATGTACTTCATTGTTTCGATTTAAACAAGTTACCATCATTAAGATAATTCAAATGACTTATGTAACAACGCTTTAAAATTTGAATGTTCCTTGAATGACTGACCTCAAGAACAATGAACGTAAAAATGAAAGTTAATATCGCTAATAATACTTTCTCATTATTTTCAAATTAACCTATGAGACAGTCGTAGCACATCCATCATAAATAAGTGCAAAGACTTGTAGCAATAAAATTCTTTGTCTTTGAGAAATGCCAATTGTATAGAAGACAATACACTCTGACAATGCATTATTTAAAATTTTATAATTCCATAAAAATTGTTGCCAATCGTAACAGGTAATATAAAACTTTAATGAAACTAATGGTGGGAGGGGAAGAACTTTAAGTAAAAATTGGACAATTGTGTATTAAATTATTACTAAATGTCATTGTATTAAATTCCGTTTAGAATATAAACGAACTTTTATGTTTTCATTGATAATTAGGGAAGCACATAAATAATGCTGTATCATTAAGAAAACAGTAATTCTTACAACTTATCTCATCTACTACGTTTTCCATTTCATTAACAAGTAATACGTCATGTAAAATTCTACCGGTATGTAACTTGAGCGTTACAAACCTAAAAATATACTCTAAATTCTTCAAGTTACCTTGAATACTGTTCATAATAGTACTTAACCACATCAGCATTGAGTTTCATTGACTTTATTGACGTTTATTTAGTAAATTAAAATTACTTCAATACTGAAAGTGATGAATTACGGTTGGTATTTAAATCGCAGAGCCTGAATTAATTAATCATCTATATACATAAAAGGCAACTTCCGTTTGTTGTTTGTATAAGACACGAGATCTAAAGAACCACGCAACAGATCGTCACGAAATTTGGCACAAAAATTCATCTCATCTCCAGAACAAACATAGGCTAAGAATTTTTCAAATCAGACCATTCCTTTTATAGTTTTCGAACGTTTTTATGTTTCCCATTCAATGCATTGAAGACCTTGGAGGTTTATTGCTCCTTCAACAGCACGTTTTCACGTTTGAAAGAAAAAAAATAGTTAAATTGACTGTTAAATTATTTTCCCACCTCTACCCGTGCAACGTCGGGTATAACAGCTAGTTATATATAAATGACAAATTTAGAAATCAAAATAATCTCTTATCAGAAAATGAACGGTTTTTAATTTAATAATCACGGTTCAACAGAATCAAACCCACAAAACCTAACGCAAACACCATATAAATTAAGACATCCTTTTGAAGTTTCATTTCCTTACCCCATTCAGCTTATTGGAGACGTCGTTCAAACCTTAAAGAGTGGCACCAAGAATCGACGCAAAGTAAACATTTTGAACTCTTGAAGGAGGTGATGACAAACAAGAAAAAAGATCTTGTGACAAACCCGTCTTGCTTTGACATGGAAACAAGCTCGGGGAGTGTTCCCCCAGCACCTCTGAAGAGCCAGAGACTGTCAAAAGTGACGTCTCAGCAAACTGGGAAGTCTTTAGGAGTATACAAACTTTTTTTATATACTGTTTTGTATTGGAAGAGGATTGGATAGAAGTGAAAAAGAAATGGGTGTTGATGATATGGGTATTATGTTGAGTACGTTTGGTGTAAGTGTTATATATGCTAATATACCGTAAGGCACGAGCTTAGGCCCACTAAATTTTAGGGTTAGAATGATTTTTTTTTTATTTTTTATTTTCTGTTTTTTAGTTTATGTTCCAGTTTATGTTTTTTAGTTTTGTTATACTAAATGCTGAAGACCCCTTGTGAACACCCCCAAAACTTCAGTAATTTTTTTTGGAGACCAACTTTGTTTTTTAGCTAGACTGACTCACATTTGCTCTAACGTGATTGGTTTGATCGATGTTAAACGGAAGCCGATAAAGTGACAGTAAAAAGATAGGATACATCAGCCAACTAACACAAACATTAAGGTCGATCATACACAGCATTTTCCGTAAAGAAGCTCCCAATAATTTGTGGCACGTATAGTCTGAGCTTTTCTAGATCAAGCCATGTATTTGGGTACATTGGAGATAGAACAGAAACGAATAGGATTTCAGCACAATTTCATAAATTTTCTTTTCATCAAAAAATATTTTATTTTTTAACTTTAAATATAGTTTTTTCCATTAAGTATTATGCTTAAAAAAAAGCAAATAAAAATAGTAAATAATCGTAATTTAGGCTATTATAAAAATTTGTAGCAAATAAGGTTGCATGAATAACTTTCTTTTATTTCATTATCAAGGCATATATATATATAATAAAAAAAGTAGAATACAATTGAGCTGGAAGATGAATTGCCGTAGGTACTATTACATCTTCAAATGTTCTACTGACAAATAGCTTCGATAGATAACAAAGTTTCAATAGAAAAGCTTCAATAACACGCATCTTCTCCAAAATGACAAATTTTACACAAATGGATGAAATGGCGAAAAAAAAAATCCATAGGCAGTATACGAAAGTAAATGATCAGCAAAGAAATAAAATTAGTTATTTTAAATTTATAAAGTAAATGAATGATTAATCTATTTTTAGCGTCTTCGCTCAAATATTTTTAAAATGCAAAGAAAGAACAAGCTTCTGGAACATTAAATATTCATCCAAGCCTATTTCCTTTGAATTTACAAAAATATTTGAGAGAAATTTAAGAGAAAAACATTCCTAACTTTTTCTGGATAGTTTTCAGTTTAAAGTTCATTCCCCTTCCTGAAAAAACAAAATAACAATCCATTAAATTAGATTTAATTAAACAAGCGACAAAAGGTAAGTTCCTTTCGTTTTTTTTTACCTTTAAAAATAATCGAATTAAAACTAGATTTTTTTCTCGCACCAAATCGACAAAAATAGACTCAATTGTTCGTACCCAGCGGAAGCCAAAACAAAATCAGTCACCGGAGAAGCAAACCCAAGTTCAACTGACAAATCAAACTGTCTACAATTCGAATTAACCGAAATAAAAAAAATAGTGAAGCTAGAACGAAATGGTGTTCATTTCCTTTTCGAAGCAAGCATGAAAAAAAAAGTTCTTAAAGCTTAAAAGGAATTCATTAAGCGTTTCAGCCCACTGAAAACGAACCAAAGAAAGCAGTCATGATGTGTGTGGTTAAAGTTACGAATAATTTTTTTTGTTACAATTTTCGTTTGTCGCTTTCTTGGTAGGCAAAACTTGAAGAAGGTTGTTACAATAGATTTTTTTTTTTGCTTTTATTTTTGCGCGAGCTTTTGAGTTTCCATCTGGCGTAGGATAATAACAGGTTTTTTAAGATGGATGCGCCTATTACAGGTAATGTTGGGGTTGTGATGATATCCGATTTCACAGCGCTCGAGAAGTCAGTCGTCTAATTTTGGGATTTTTTTTATACCTCTAAATACTCGAGTGACTTGGTGTAACTTTCTCTTAAACGACTGAGTTAAGTTATTAAAATGGGAAATTGATAAAAGGTAATTTGTTTATATACCTTTTTGTTTTTCTGAAAGGCAGTATTTAAAAGTTCCTGCCTATCCTTTAGATGAAAAAGAGCTCAGATCAAAATGAAAAAAAAAATATAAAATGTGTGAACATTTGAAAGAGTTGATTGAAGAAAAATTATTGAAATGATGCAAGAAAGAATTTTCAGTACAATAAATATCTTGTGTATCACATTGTTTCGCGAAATCTGAAAAATCAAGCCCATTACTTACTTTTTTAATATTAACTTATAACTTGATCATTTAACTGAAGGATTGACTAAACACAGTCATGTTTTGTCAAAGTAGCAAAATGTTACCTATATTTCAAAACTGATATTCTTTCTGCTTAAATGAACTTACATTTCTATCTAAATGAACCTATAGCAGTTTTTTTGTTAAACTTTATTGACATCATAAAACATCATTGAATTAAGTATTTTCAACTAAAATATAAATTAGGGATTTTTAGCCTCCATATTACAATTCAGACTAAACATACCTAATTACCAACTCTCAAAATACATTGATTATCAACTCCACCAACCTCAATATGGATATAAAGACCACCCGGCACAACAAAAAAATTCTAACATGCGTATCGAACATTAATCAACATTTGACGTAGAACCACAAAGAAAATGATAGCCAACTAGCCCATGTAATGTCTTCCAACGAAGATAATGACGATTGTGTGGATAGATGGACTTGACCACAGCGCAACTTAAAAGTAAATGAATGATTAAAATATTAATTTTGGCGTCTTTTCTTATATATTGTTGAAATGCAAAAAAATACAAGCTTATGAAATCACTATCCTAGAACATTAAATATTCACCTAAGCCCATATCCTCGGTATTCACAAAAATATTTTAGAGAAATTTGTTTTCTGCTCACACGAACTTATATTTCTACCTACAATGACCCAATGTCAATTTTTAGTTACCTATAAAAAAAATTAAACATCCTTGAATTAAGAATTTAACAACAATGGAATTTGATGATTTTTATCCATCACATTACACTCTTAAAACAAAAGAGTGAAATCCACTCCTATAGGGAAAGTGCATTTTCGGCACCGGACAAGGAGCGGAAATTAACTCAGACTGAGTTAAAAACGCTCGTTTTAAGAGTTAGGACCTAGATTGTTTTTGTATTTCTTTTACCACTCCGCAAAAAGAGTGAAATCCACTCTATAGGAGTAGTGCTGTCCACTCTGCAGGGAAGTGCATTTTCGGCACGGAAAGGAGTGGAAATTAACACAGACCGAGTTAAAACCGCTCGTTTGTTTTAAGAGTGTGTACAATTCAGATTAAACACAGCTAATCAATAAACCCCCAAAAATACATTGGCTATCAACTCCACTACCTCATTCCCAATGAAGATAAAAAGACCAAACATTAATCAACAGTCGACGAAGAACCACAAAGAAAATAATCGCCAACTAGCCCATGTCATGTCTTCTAGAGACCGAACCAAAGACAATGGTGATTTTGTGGATAGCTGGACCAAAGACGTGACCACATTGCAACAATTGGGGGAAAAGCGACAGCATTGGATCAAAGGTTACGACAATATACTATAGACAGGATAGGGAAAAATTAATGTCATAAAGGTTGTTGACTGGGTAAGAATTGAGTGGGAGTTAGCTACGAGAGGATAGCGTGTCAGAAATATATCGGGAATGCTAAATGAAGGTTTGGGATTAGTGTGTTAAAGTATTTGTGATGGGCTATTTCGGTCTTTTCGTGAGAGTTAGTCTTCGGCTATGCAAAGGACATTTGGTAGGTGAATGAGTTCGAATATTAATTTTCTTTTAAGGAATGATTTTAATCATTTGGTTATGCTATTGGGAATTAACGAAAGGTATGAGTAGACATAAGGCCAACCAACCCGAAGGATTTACCAGGTTGTATCGTCTACACTCTTAAAACAAACGAGCGGTTTTAACTCAGTCTGAGTTAATTTCCACTCCTTTCCGTGCTGAAAATGCACTTCCCCTATAGGAGTGGATTTCACTCTTTTTGCGGAGTGGGTAAAAGAAATAAAAGAAAACAATCTACGTCCTACACTCTTAAAACGAGCGGTTTTAACTCAGTCTGAGTTAATTTCCGCTCCTTTCCGGTGCCGAAAATGCACTTCTCCTATAGGAGTGGATATCATTCTTGTTTTAAGAGTGTATTCTATTGAGTTAACATGGAAGATTGGCCATTTCCAACTACGTTGTGATAGGTTCCAAAATTTATAATGTATTAGTATTAAGTATGAAAATTATAAAATGAATACCTTTCTGGAACATCCATTTTATTGTAGCTAAGTTAGGATAGTCACATTTTTTAGTTTACAAAACAACACTGGGCAACAGCGCTATTTCAAACAAACTATTGTTAGAGACGGACTGAGTGAAAGTACTACTAACTAAAACCTGGTACACAAACGAGAAATTTTAGTTATTTGGAACAATTAATGCAATATTTAAATACTTAATTTCACCTTGCCGTTAAATATGGTATTTTCTCTTCAGTAATGTATACACGTTTGATAAAATATTATAAAATGTAAACAGTTTCGTCACGTTCTAAACAAACTAACTTATAACTTTCGCAAGAACAAAAACATTTTGAAAATTAAACTGCTTGATTGCAATAATATATTTTTTTTCAAAACCATTCGTCAAGGGTAGAGCAACACAATCCGAAGAGTAAATGAAACATTCAACAATTGCCTCCAACTTCTTTGAAAAAAACTTTCGGAATAAATAAAAAAATTCCAGAGAGTGAGAGAGAAACCCCAAAGTTTAATTCCATAACCCCTCCTACCCCACGAGGATTATAAAAAAAAACTTCTTCGGAAAACTTCAGTCAAAAATAATTTCCGAAACGGAAACTTGCGGACTTCCATCCTTCAAAACTGTAATAAAAAAAACCTATGCTACTCCCGTAAACAGGAAACTCGGTTTTAGTTTCTAGATAAAAACATGAAGGAAAAGTAAAAAGAGAAAACTTGGTGGAAAAGTCCGTGGAGAATCAATATAGACTAAAGAACGAAAAAAGTAATTTCTGCACGAAGCCGGGCCTTCTAGTATAGGCGGCACTGACGAAGAGTAAAGAAGGTTTGAGATGCTTTACCAGAAACAAAATGAAGCCGTCCGAAAGTTCGCCAAGCAACTCTAGTAAGCCAGAAGAAACCGCTCGCTGAATGTTAGTTCATGTCGAAACGCATCATTTTATTTTTTCAAAAGCATTAATTAAAAATCGAAAAATGACTATTGCACAGTTTTAGGCTGTAGCCACGGCCTACTCAACTACTAAGGCCAAAGAAGCTTTCGCAAACACGCTCGGGGACGGAATTTTGACGGCACAGTTCCGAATGACGTTGTTCCGAAGACGAAGACAACCTGTCGGAACCACTCGTTCACGGCTGACCACATTTTAGGGTTCCGAATGCGCCCGAACTAGTTTCTCGATCTTCGGCACTCGGAACAGTGACGTCAAAATTTCCGTCTACGCTTAGTTTGGGAGAGCTTCTCTGGCCTTGTTATTGAAGTTGGCCGTGCTGTAGCACGAAATCTAAATTGTTCAAGATGGTTGTAATTTTAATTATAGGCAAGTAAAATGCGTTGTAATTATAGTTTTTATTAAAGAGACAAAAATCGCCAAGTCGATATGGTAAGGCCCATACAAACTCTACTGTAAAATGGCGCCATATATTCGCCGAGAGCGGTTGTTAGGGCTTACTACAGAGCGATCGATGTCTTCACTTGGCAAACCGGTTTAGTATTGGTTTTTGACCGACAGCATCTCCATCCTCTTAACTCTATACTGACGAAGCCCGGAACTTCGTACCCATGATCCATCATTCTATCTGACGTGCATCGATCACAACAAAATCCTGATTGGGCTTTGTTATACTCCTTGCTTTTATTCACACCTTTTTTTTAATACCTTGATCGGGACTTATGAAAAGCTACCGAAATTGCGTTTTGATCGGTTTTGTGGTCATCAATTATAATTATTATTGCATTTAGCCGTTTAAAATTTTTGTTGGGATTTTCTGAGGCGTTTAAGTTAGCTTAAGATTAGGAAACTTGATACCTGGATTTTATTTTGTGATGATGATACGACTTCGAAGTTTTTTGCTAAGCATTGTTAACTCGCGAATGAATTATGAATACTAATGAATGTGATAATGATAATTCAAGCTGAATGCGCAATTTTTCAATAAATAAATTTAAGAATATTTATTGAGAGTAAAAAAAGTTTAAGAAAAAGACGAGGTTGTAAAAAAAATTATAAATAAATAGTTTAAATAGTTTATTCTAAAAATAAAGTTTCTTTACATTCTAAAAATAAATATAAAGTTTTGAGTTAGCAAATAAAAATAGCCAACCCATTTCATAAACAAACATACAATATATTCAATAGTATGGGATAATAGTTCCTAAAATAATTTTGAACTATTGTTACGAGCCATTGGACCAATGAATAAATAAACACTTCTGTATACACTAAACACAATATTAAAATTTGTAATAATCAACAGATTTTGGCGAAACTAAAAAAAATCTAAAACATTTTAACCGGAACCAGTACTATTTTGTAAAAAAAAAGAACATAGAATTCATAATAGAAAATAACGAGAATTCAAATTTGTGGAAGGAAATAACACTGAGTTTACATTCTAAAATTCTATGAACCGAAACAGTTTTCATACATTCGAACGCTGAACAATAAACATTTATTTTCGACAACTTATAACGCGTGGCAGTGATATGAATAAATTTGAACATCCAAACAAACCTAACACATTCGTTTTTGGAAAATATTTAGTGTTGCACTTACTAGTTACTTGCTACAAAAGACAGAATTCTCTAGAATTAGGATTGGGCTTTTATTACTTGGTCATTTTATCCAAGAAATACACAGAAATTTTAGTGTTTATTTGGTAATGAAAAAATATTTTGTTTAAAATGAAATTCGGTATGCGTTCCTCTCTCTACTGTATGACTTGGGTACGGGAAGAGGATATATTCCTAAATTATGGGTTTATTTGCATCGCCAACTTTGTGTTACAATTGAAAAATATTATATAAGATATTAGTAAAAGAATTATATTCTTATAATATTTATAAATTACATAACAGATAATTTAAATAATTTGATAATTTTTTTTTATAAGTTTCTCTTCTATCGTTTTTTCATGTTTCGTTACTGTTTATTTTCCCCAAAAGTGCCGCTTGAAGTATGCCGTAAAAAACCTTTACATTCTCTTAGAGGTGCAAAAAATGGAATAATCAAAATTCGTGCTTTTTTTTACCGATATGTGGATCGCCAATGCCGACATCTTCAATAGTAACAAAGATAAACATTCTCAACTTAAAACTTATTTTGGCTCAAATCAAAAGATCGAGAAAAAGCGAATTAAAAAAATCCTTAAATATCCATTAGGATACAAAAATGCTTTACTGTTTTTCACCCAAACGGTTTTAAAAACAATCGTAGTTTTAAACCCATTATTGAATCCAAGCTATCGAAACAATACAAACCGGCATTCGATCCGAATCGTTGTTTGGGAAAAAAATGACCATTGAGGACACGCCATACAATCCACACGAAATCGCAATAAAAACAAAACACCCCATTGTTACAGCCCCTAAAAAAAACACAAAGGGGCCAATCGCTTCAAAAGCAATGCCGACGATTAAACCCTGGAATATCGGAACCCTTGTTTGACAAAATCGTACCTGATACTTTTTTTTTATCAAGTTACGTTACGTTAGTTTGAATTATCGTCGCACTAGAGCTACACGAGGGCTATTGGCGATGGGCGTCATAGTTTAGAACCACAGTCAAGTGACGAGCCGACACCTGAATTGACATCCAACGCAACCGTTAAAAGCGACATCGTACGCAGCGTTGGAGCTTATTTAAGCTGCATTCCCTCTACACGGAGTATTATTTACCGGACATTTTTTTGGCTGCACGGGCCGTTTATAGGTCGGCAATTATTTTGACGATTGCCGGAACCGAACCTGGGACCTTCCACAAGCAAGGCGAAGGCCTTAACCGAATCCCCAGCCCCCCTTTTTATCAAGAAAGTTTTATTAGGTTATTTATAATAATTATTGGCGGATAAATAATTATAAAGAGGAGAATTCTGAACTGCCAAGAAAACAAAATTTTCATGATTTTTCCATTTTTTTTATTTTGATAATTAATATAATTTAAAGATTAATTGATGGATTGCGATAAATAATAAAAAAAAATTCAAGTAGTTTTGTACAAGCTATAATATTGTTTCAATAATATGGGGCTGTGGTAGGGAAGTCAGAGGGAAACCTATTCTAGAAATTTCTTAACCCACTAACGAAGATTAGCAAGAAAATTTTATCCACGAAAATGAGTTTTCTGCTTAAGTTTACTGAACAAATAAATTATAAGGCAACTAAAGACCATAGTCCTGAACAATTTATGTAGGAAAAATTAATTTACACGAAGTTAAAGTTAACCGTTTTAAACGGAAATGAAGGTATTTGCAAAGTCATCGTTAAACTTATTCCAGCGAATTATTCAATTTTCTTAAAAGTATCATTATTCCAAAAAGGGTTCATTTGAACCTTACCATTCTGACCGATAGATCAGATTTTACTGCCATTTAATCACATGAATCATGTACTAACTGTATAAACTTCATAAACAGAGTTTCCCACTACGATCTTTTCTTTTAACATTGTTGTAAAAAAGAAGCGTGTATGAAAGTCTTCCTCTTGTATTTACCAACTTTTTACATTCAAGCGATTCATATATTTGTACTCAAAATCAGTCAATTAACTGTATCAGACAAAATCAGTACAGGCCACGACTCTCTCAAACCAAAACAATGATATTTATCCATAGGGTCCATTCCGTTCCATTGCAGTTTACTTCGCAACGATTGTGTTCGCACAAACATACGTGAGCTACAGAAAACAAACTCAATCTGACAGATGAGTCTTCTGAAAAAAGTTCTCTGAGCGGATTTATAAAAACCTAAGCACTTTATCGGAAAGAATCTTCGTGTTTTAGTAAAGGATCCGCCATGTTCTTGGCTGGAATCTTATCGTTAGATCCGATTATGTTGCCAACTATCTGCAGGAATGACAGCAGATCCTAGTTTGGTTGTATTTTTAGCTTGTGTTTTAGTTTAGCCCACCCCCGTAGAGTGGTTTTCGTTAGTTGGAAAATGATAAAGAAAGTAGGGGATTAAGTCTTGATGTTAAATGGTCTTTGGTTAAGGTTCAGTTGTTTTATTTGAGGAAAGTTCGGTGCTTTCAAGTCTTGTTGGAAGTATAGTAATGCTACATTTCTTATAAAAGTCTTAGAATTAAAGTTGAACTAAAGCAAAAATATTGATACTTTGCTACGAATTTTGATTTTAAAGCGAGGTAACGAAAGAAATAGTCAATGAAACCTAGCAAAAAATTAGGACAATTAGTCTTAACCTTTTTTGATTTCTTGATTGACTGGGTTTGTAAGTTCAAATTAGCCTATGTTACATATGTTGCGGGATTTAAAAAAAATAAAACTAAAAAAAAGTTTAGCATGCCTGCGCAATAGCCTTAAACAGTGTATCGCTTAAAAATGTATGTAACTATTTATTTCACATTTTGTTTCATTGTTAGTTATACTTTTCAGATAAATTGGTGATTTCAGAGAAAAAGAATAAACGGTAATTTTCAAAATTAATTTTTCAAGCAATTTGGCCAACTAAAGATAAATTACCAAGGTTCTATGGTGAAAAAAAAATGCAATGAGGTTGTTTTAAACTGGGCCATTGTGTGTAACATTGTGGATAACAAATCATATAAAAAAAAGACAGTAAAACTTAAAATGTAACTTGTATCTTGCTCATATCGTAAAGCAGATCACATGAGAGGCAAATACCTAAAGATAAAGACGTAAAAAGACAGAATACGAATAAATTTCAAAAGAAAGTATCGAAATCTTATTCCCGAAAAGAGCAAAGATCAAAGAGAACTTTTGCATCAAAACAGAATTGGAATTTTTTCTTCTGTAAGACACTCGAATTTTTTTTATGCGAAAACGAATCAAAAGAATTTCTTCCATCTTCTGAGAATATAAAGAATTTAGGAAAATGTAACATATCTACAATGTATTGTTGGAACATGTTTTTTAAATCAAAAAATAATATCTGCAAAAGCAAATAATCTAGTAAAATTCCAATTGCAACGAACATGATTATTTTTTTCGTATTCAGATGTTTAATTATCCATTTTGCGATCTTAACAATAATGCCTTTAAAAAGAGCTTCATTTTCTCATCAAGATGTCCCCATAGGGTTTAGTCATCTTTTGGTAATTAGTGCTGAGTAATTATTAATCCATTAAGTTAGCTCATTCACTATTTCCATACTCTCAGAAGTCTGACTTATCAGTTGGGTTCATGTAACATCTGTTACCACGTGCTTCGGGTGAATAGAAAGATAAAGGTCTCAAACAGCAAAAGTCAGAATGCTTTTTCGAACAGATTTGAGTGAATAATATAAAAAATTAAGACGAATTGAAACGTTAAGACGTAATTGATATTGTTGATGATGGGAAATCAATAGAATGTAGGATTTTGCAATTGGTTTGCTTTATGTGACGTAGTTCCTTCGAGCTTTTATTCCAGTTCTTTCATCGATAGGTGCTCTGTTCCTTCATGAAACTAATTTACCAAGCGAAACTTGAGAAAGATTTATGTTATTTACCATTTCTGTTACCACTCAAGATCTGAAGCATCCCCATTTTACGAGTTCTACATTTTTTCAAAGATGGGTAGTTGCAGTTAAATAATAAATTTTATCTCTAAAGAAATGCTTTAAAGGCACAACAATAAGACATCCAGTTGGGACTCTATGTATGGTTGGTACTATATGAAAATACCGAGTCTGACAACCACCCCGGCCATCAACCTATAACACACCAGATGATCACTTACAAAACTCTGTTTACTCTATACCATCTCTTTAACTGCACCCCGATAAAGGTAAAGAACGACTAGTATATTTTTTTCAATTGCAATCTATCTTTTCTGAAAGCACAGAAAAATCCTCTCGCAACAGAAAAACATTTATACAGATAAGCCGGTCAGATCCAGAAGCGTTTAGTAGAAGAAAACAAGAAGGGAAAAATCCTATTGATGTGCATGTGTCCATTCCCCCCACCCAGTGTACACACATACACGCTACCGGATTTCCCGCCTTTTTGATGCGGCTGTTGCCAAAACACGGGAAAAAATTTCCGATATTCTGCCAAAAAACACTTTTTGCGTCACAAGCTTCCATCAATCTTCTTCGCTTTTGTACAAAAGTGATTTTTGTGTTTCTTTTTAGATAGCCGATATTTTCCAAAACGATTCTATTTTCAAAAAGATTTTATTCCATTTTACTACCCTGACTATAGTATATAAACCGGTGAGGGAGTTGTTACTTTTTTTTTCTTAAGTGCGAGTATACTGCGAAGTCAAATGCAATAGTTTGAATAAAACGTTGAAGTAAAATATGAAATTCACACACACACAAATATAAAAAGAATAGTAATTGATGGTTTAATGAACGTATTTTTAGACATTAGTATATGATAGCTATTGTAATTCATAAAAAGGAGCAAAGAAAATAAAAAATACTTGCAATCCATATTAGCTGTTTTTAACACTAACACACTGATTCTAAATAGTAATTAAGCGTATAATTTTTGCATATTTAAAAAAAATTTGTGCAAATGAACATAAAACTGCAAGAATTTTTTTTCTTCCACAGAAATATATTTGACTCGTGCTATCTGCCAAAAATGTCATATTTATGTCGATGTCGGTTCTAAAGCATTTTGTTTCCACATAAGAAAAAAAGTAGGTTTGTAACAGAATCTGTCACTTAATGCGCTTCCACACAACAGTTGTGTTTAACAGGTAAAAAGGCGCCAAACACAGCAATTATTCTATATTGAACATTTACATGCTAAATTTGGCTAGTTTCATTAAAATTTTATTTCGAAAATTCAATAATTATTACTTATCGTTTGCAAAAATTAATTTATATTTCAAAGAATAAATATGTAATATTCCTCGCTTTTAAATAGAATGAAAAAAAACTTCATATCAACATACAAAGATTCTCGTAGTGAAATATATTTGACGTCATTTCAAACTGATCGATGTCGCAAAAATAAATTTTAATTTATTGTCTAAAAGAATTAAAGTTTCTCGAGCTATTGTTGCGAATGGCAATGGATTTAATTCTAATAAAAATGGCTTACTATGCTTTTTAAATGAGCATTCAATTTTACAGTTTTTTAAATAATTGAAGTACTTAGAATTCGTTCCTGAAAGAATTTTTTGACGTATCACACTTGTCCGTAGCATTTGTAGTTTGGGCTATGAAAGTGGGTGACGGACGGACGGACAGACAGACGAGCGGACTGAACGATTATAATACCTTCCACTTTTTACGTTATAAACGTAGTGTGGAAGCTAAAATAACTTGCCTATTACACGATTGCTAATCCGAAAACTCTTTCGGTCTACTGAAGACCTTGGTTCATAT
This sequence comes from Oedothorax gibbosus, assembly GCA_019343175.1. Lineage (NCBI taxonomy): Eukaryota > Metazoa > Arthropoda > Arachnida > Araneae > Linyphiidae > Oedothorax > Oedothorax gibbosus. The sequence goes on from CM033278.1 coordinate 8,853,561, forward strand.
TTTATCTTTACACTAGAGCGTCTGATGTCAGTGCGAGGTTAAAGACGAGGAAAAGTATTCAAAGGCAACCACTTCTCTTGAAAATAAGTTTTTGTTTTACAACTAATACTTCGTATTAGTGAGCGTGAACTGTATTACAAATATATAAGTCAGCAAAAAATAAGTAAAAAACAACAGTCGTTTATATTTTTATCATCCTGCAAGAAAACTGCCATTCTCGAATCGATTCCATTTTGAAATGTGAGCAGCAGAGTTGTATGGATATTCTTTTTTAAAGAACCAGATGGAATACATACAGACTCTCCAAAATGGCACAATGGACTGTCTCGTCATTGTATTGGTCACCGATCCATTTTTTTTTTTACAAAGTGCTGTATTGTGATGGTTGATAATAGATTTTTAAAGCACAAAGTAGAAACTATTAGGGCTTACGGATAAGGTATTGATCCAACTTAATGTAAGTTTTGATCAGTGATGGTGAAAGATTATTATAATGTTTTAATTGTTGACACGTAAAGCGATAGTTGTTAAAATAAATTGTAATATAAACGTTTTTATAGATTAGTATTTAATAAATGGGCATTGAAAGAAATAGTTGAGGCAGAATTTGTAACAAAATAAAGTCATGATTAGCATACACAAGGTTTTAGCATACTGTAAAACTCCAATTAGCCGAAGCGTTACTGGCTATCCTGATTCTAGAAAAAAAAATCCACCCGGCCTATATGTTACTGACCGTCTTTATCGGATGTCATGCCTAGTAATTTTTCTTGGACCAACAAAAAAAAACTTACTAGGCACGGCATCTAGTTAGTATAGAATTTATATAACATATAGTAACAAAAACGGTTTGCATAAATTACGCAGCAAAAAATATCATTAGTAGAGAATTGGTTATAATGTCCAGTGAGAAGCATTATTATACTTTTGGGTCCTGTAACCTTTCCGTAGAGATACCTTTTTACATTTAGAGATACGTTTTAAGAGTAAAAAAAATACATTATTAGATCATATCGCATTGTACTCTGAAAACTGGCTCTTCTCCAATTGTTAACACAGCCAAAACGCCCCTTTTCAGATACTGTAGAAAATACACTACACAACAGTTAAGACAAATGAAATGAGAAACATTGAACAATAATTTCCTCGGTATCCCGATATTTCAAGCCAAATTACGGAAATCCAAAAACTCAAATTTCCCACTCAAACAATAACGGAAAAAAAACCGATACACATCTTCTACAATAGAAAATGAGTGCACTTTCAAATAATGGACCTTTGCACTGTTTCCTGCTTTTAAACTTGGCGCAGGTAAAGATGAAAGTAAATTTGGTGAGCACCTCAATAGATAAGAACAATTCAGACTGATAAAGACAAAAAAAGGTCGTTGTTATGGAGAAAGTTCCAGGTTCTTATCCAGAATGGAATATGAACGTTGCGGTTTTTTCCTCAGTTATTTTTAAGAAAGTGGCAAAGGCACAAAAGAGGATTGTATTTTTTTCTGCGTTTAAAAATATTTTTTTTAATATAATTTATGTGTTACTATATTTGAAAATATAAAAAAAATTCTTTAATGGTCAAAATTATGCACAAATATTAAAGAATACCACATAATAGCTTAACATGGTATACAAGTAAACTGATATTTATAAACATAAAACTGTGCAAAATTGCATAACCATTATCTAAGTAGTTATGAGGCACACAATCTATACGTAATTAATCCAACCTACTTACGACATAATTCCCAACTATATTTAATTATACCACCAAAGTTTTAAATTTCAAATTTCATTAAAACATATTTTCTAAAGTAAATTTTGTTTTGACAAAACTTACTTTTTTGAGGTAATCTATTTACATTTTTATAGTGTGTTTAATAATTAAGTTGATAAATTAAAAAAAAATCACAACATTCAAGTAAATTTAATAAATATTAATAATATTAGATACAACAGTAAATTTTAAATAAATTGTTTAAAACTTCTTTCTTAGAAGTAACAATCATTTATGTATTAACATTATTTTAATAAAAATATTGTTGCAAAGTATAAAAAATTAAACGATTAACAGATAAACAATTAATATTAAATTGATGTAATCCACTCCGGATAGGAAACACTTGAAACTAAGTAGTTTTAAAAAGAAAAGCCATCACTTGTCAACTTCATGGGGTATCTTGCCAAGATCGTTGTAACGTAATTCTTTGTTTGGCTTAATTAAAACTTAAGATCATAGTTCCCTAAAGAGGCCTTTGTTCAAGTTTAATGTACTTTTTTGTAGAGGTTGTCAAGTAATCGTTTAAGAGATATAATCTATTATTTTTTTTAAACCTTTAGTATTGTTTTGAATACTTACAAAGAAATTTAAGGGATTAAGCTTGTCCACTAAAAGTAATATATATGCAAGAAAACTTGTAAATAAAAGTTTGTGGTATGATTAAATTTTTTTGTGTGGAGAAAATTATGAGGATAAAATGCATAAAATTCTTTTCGCGTCTTTTTTCTTTTTGAGAATAGTCTTTGTAAAAAAGTTTTCTTAATTGTTTATGAATCATCTGGTAAGAAGCAACAACCTTTTTTTACTCAATTAGAGAAAATCAATTTTGGCGTAGGAGATAAAAACGTTAAGTAAAAAAACCAATGGAAGTATTTATATAAAAAAAATTGCACAACCTAAAACTAACATGGAAAAGTATTGGCTTATATCTTACTACAGCACATCTGCGCCCATATTATCTACAAGCCAAAAAATAATTCAATATATGCCTTTTAGAAAAAAAAAATGGCGTACTTTAGAATAAATAAAAACTGCATTAATTAGGTTTTCCGTGTCGTCTAGTCGATTAATTACCATAAACCGCTTCTGTCCTTTTAGAAGAAAACTTAATTTGTTTAATGAAGATGGGCAATCATTGTATTGCACCGATTTGCGGCGAAATCTGACATTCACTTTCTGCACGGCCGACGGCCGTTTTGATTTATTACAAGAGTGGGGAACCATTTCACCCTTTTCCGTTTTTACCACTTCTTCACTTCGGTTCAAGCATTCGAATTCTGTCGCCATTTTTTTTTCAAATGAGCGTTGATTAATTAGCGAGCTTCTTTGAAGTGCAAAAGGAAAGATTTTTCATTTTAATTAATGAACCCTCATTTTTTGTGTGTGTACAGTTTTAACGATATTTTGGAAATTTCGGAGGGTAAAAAAAATTTACCGTCTGTGTGCATACTCTGGCAACTGGAATAAATTATTCAGTGATTTTCGAAATGAAGTGAAAGGGTTTCTTCTAGTGAAAAGACTGAATTTTTAAAAAGTTGGAACACGAATTAAGAAAATAGGAATGAAGTTTGTTTTAAATAATAAATGTTCAATTTTTTTCATTTAAAAAATACGTAATTTATTATGCATTAGTTTGAAAGTGGAATATATCTATTCATACATTAACGCATAGTGAGGGAGAATATGAAAAAAAATCTTCATTTACGAAAAAAAAATCCCGTAAAATTTGGGAAATTCTTCCAAAGATATTAGAAATTATGATTTTTTTTTTTGTATTTTGGACTACTTTTACTTATTTGCAAACAATACTAAAGTTACGTCTGATCGAACTACGATGGTTTGAGTTCTATTAGGAAACGTCTATGGAACAACTCTACTATATGATACTACTAAACAATTAAGGGTATTTACATATTAATAAATATCTCGATAACTAACTATGCAAAATATTATTTGGAACTTCCAATTTCTTTTTCCGTATAAATAGTGAAATACAATTTATATTCCTTCAACGCAGTTTCCAGCCAAAGTGAAATCCTTCTCAAAACCTTGAATTCCGGAGATTTCTCCAAGCAAAAAGACCTGTCCAGAATTTTCTCAAAAACCTGTCAACTCTTCAGCGACGGCAAATAAAATATAAAACATGGATTATTTGATGGATGAATCTAGAAGATTCCAGCCATGTTATTTGAAGGTTCTAGCTAGTGGAACCAAAGAAGACTTCTTAAAAAAAAATGTAAAAAAATAGAAAAACTGGACAAGATTTCGCTCGTGGGACATTGGCGAAGTCTTGTTCTTTTAGGAGATGGAACTTTACGGAAAGAAGGGACTTTGGTGGACAATTTCTTTGATGTCTTTCGGTGTAAAACTGAGAGATTGTTTTTTGATTTGTTGGACATTGCCGGCCTTAAGGTTGGTTTAGGATTGGGGTGGTTTAAAAGGAAATCCAATGAATTATTTTCTATGTTAAGACAAATTCACGTTCCCGAAAATATGATCTTACTTTATACCAGAAATTTCCACGCACTAAGAACGATTTAAAGACAAAATTAAGATGGTTGTTTCCAATGGACAATTTTAGAGTTAAAAACTTATTATAGAATAAAAAATTCTAAGAACTGTTCTATAATGACGTCGAAACGAAAAACCTATCTTTGAGCATTTTTTTTTGGAAATTTGACCGCGTACTTTATGAGCCAATTCGAAAAAAAACAAAACAAAGAACTTCGCTTTGATTAAAGATTAAACTTTAGAGAAATTTGGTTCACATTTTATTTAAAAGATACGTTTTTTTTAATGAAGAAGTTTCGTTATTAAAATTTCATTTCATTATACATATATTTTTCTTTGAATCTTATAAAATATCACAGAATTCTTAATCTATATTTCCATATAGACAGGAAGAAGAAACATTTGAAATTAAAGTTTTGGACCGTAAGAGCGTTAAATAGCGGGAGCGTTTCATTTTTTCCCAAAGGAATAAAGCATACGTTTCAACTATTCCTCTATTTTCATTTACTTAACATACCTGAAAAATTAGTTAAATATGAATGAACTATTAATGCATGACGATATCATAGACTTCAATGTTTAAAATTTATAAATAATTTAAAATTTAAAAGTATACCATTAATGTGAAATGAAATTTTTTTAAAGACAACTCATCCAGGATGACGTAACTCGATGACGCAATTTGTGATTCATAATAGTACACAAATCTAATCGAAGCACAATTGTTTACTCATGTTATCTTAACAGTTCTTTGCAACTTCATACAAAAAAGCGTTTTCCGATTTAAAATGATTTTAGATATTCTAGAGGATTTTTTCTAAAAAATAGAATCTTCTACAAAAAAAAGAAAATATATATATATTTATATTTCTAAGTCTTAACGTTTTATGCATTTGTCTTTCGCAAAATAACTGTTTCATCATAAATAAAATCCTGTACTCCGAAAACTCGGACAGCTACAAAAACCAACAACTCAAACTAAACAAAGCAGCAAAAAGCAAAACCAACATCGGAAATCCACTTTCTCAACCCAAAAGCAACAAGCACCGAAATCAACCAAATCTTTTATTGATGACTACTCCGCTTCAAATGCAAGGAAACCAGGGTAACAAAGATCCCAATCAAATCCACGGATCTGGACTTTGGTCACATAGAAAAAGCCAAGGTCCCGCGGGTCCTACTCCAGTCCCATTTAGATCTGTCCGTGAATCAGTATTCCCTAGTGGCCGAAAGTACAATGGACAGTGTCCGTGGAGGGTTTCTCTTGGAAATGGAGGAAATGCCGAGTGAAGTATTCGACAGCAAGCGAAGCGAAGGAAATGGTTTATAACAATTGTTTTGTAACAATACGTTTTGCTTACACTCTTAAAACAAACGAGTGGTTTTAACTCAGACTGAGTTAATTTCCACTCCTTTCCGTGCCGAAAATGCACTTCCCCTATAGGAGTGGATTTCACTCTTTTTGCGGAGTGGGTAAAAGAAATAAAAGAAAACAATCGACGTCCTACACTCTTAAAACGAGCGGTTTTAACTCCGTCTGAGTTAATTTCCACTTCTTTCCGGTGCCGAAAATGCACTTTCCCTATAAGATAGGATTTCAATCTTTTGTTTTAAGAGTAATTTGATTTTTGTCAATAGATAAAATTATAAACACAACAAATATATTCATCCCGAAAAATTAACTAACGCAACCATTAAAATAAAAATAAATCTTAGTAAAGGTCAATTGCATTACGATTCACAGTTAATAATTGAGTAAAAATTATCAAAACGTTTGATTTTAAAACCTATTTCTATAATTAAAAGTTTAATAATGACAATTAACAGCGTCCGTTCAAGTCTATGGAGGATCTCGCTTGGAAATGGAGGAAATGCAGAGGGAAGTATTCTACAGCAAGCGAAGCGAGGAAAATGGTTTATAACAATTGTTTCGTAACAATATGTTTTGCTCAATTTGGTTTGCTTAAAGATAACAATGGATAGAACATAATTATATTCATCCCCATAAATAAATTCCAACGCAATCATTAAATAAAAATATCTTATTAAAAGCCCATTTTCATTACGATTCATAGATAATTCCGTAAAAAATTATCAAAAAGAATGATATTTAATATTTTTATATAATTAAACATTTAGTAATGATAGCAGATAAAATATCAAACAACGCACATTAACTATTCGTTAACAATAGAAATTCCTAAAACTCAAATCTAATCATTTAAAAAAAACATTTTTTTGGCTAAACGTAAACGATTTCCAGTAATACGATAAAAGATAAAGCAACAAACAACGCACATAAACTATTCATTACCATAAATAGATATTACTAAAATCTGATCCAATAATTAATTCTACAAACTCATTTAAGGTACAAAAAACCTCAACAAAGCCCAAAAAACTTTAAAATTAAATTCCCACGATCAAACGCCGAAGTGTAGAATTCTTGATAATATTTCTTCTCGAATTCATTCTTATTTGAACCACACTGACCACGCCTCGATATAAGACTAACCAGGATGCGAGTCTACTTATGGAACCCCTCATTAATTAAAAACAATAAAAGGCATCTAAAAGATCGAATTAAGTCTGTACCTCAATATAAAAAGGAACAATGTCCAACGTACGAAATATTGGACTTGGGTCCTTTTTTATATTACTGGCAGGTTAAAGAAGAACAAAGCTCGGTCAAGCCTTCGTGGAGGAAGAAAGAACAGAATGCATGGGCGGATGCTTCTTTATTCCAAGTTCTATTCGAATTTCGAATGTGGGTGTGGACGTTTTTGAAGAAGTTGGTTTTTTTTTTAATTTGTACTTCTTGAGGGGTTGAATAATTGTGACGCTATAAAATAAAGTGTATGGTTGGTAAAGTAGGGTTAGTTCGGTACAGGATCTGTCAACTGTGGAATACGGATTTAAGTTGAATTAACGGTTGGGTTGATGCAACAAGTGAAAGGAGAAATTTTAATTTTGGTTTCGTTATAGTCGATAATACGTTTTTCTTTATTTTATGAAGCACTTTAAGTTAAATAAATATTTAATAGATCTACTAAAGTATTACTTGTATGCGACAGAGGTTCTTTTAAAGTCATATCAATGATACTACTAGTGGGTAATTCCATGCAAAATTATCTTGTCTGTAGTGTGTCACGCTTGTAAAAAGTCATTATCACTACAACTGTGTTAACATTAAATGAAAAAAAAATGGAATATTTGATCTACACTTATTATAACTAAATAATGTAATGTACTTTATTTAATGTGATTAATTTTTTAATTTAAAAAGCTTTTAATCTCCTCTTAAATCGTGACTTACACTACAGTTACATGTAATTAGCCTAGTGCGCTTTATTCCACAGAAAACCTTATACACTATAACATAAAATTTTGATGTGTTTTTTTAGTACTGCTAATATGCGAGGTACGCAATGGTTGTGTTATTTTTTATTATTCCTAAGAACGTTTGTGATATCGGATTGATTACACAGGGCTACTGAGGTCATAATTAAATAGCAATACTTGCTAGTAAGAAAAAAGTAAAATACAAAAGTTAATTTCAATAGTTTTCATTTGAAGTTTAAGTATTCATTAAGTGTTTTTTTTAAAAGAAGATTCTACATAAATATTATTTTATTTGAAATTAATTTTGAATAAGAATTAACAAAAAAAAACCCTTACTATTGCATTATTTAATAAACTTTTAACTATTAGTGGCATTCTTATAATGCAAGTAAATTTTGATACAGCCTGAGAGTGCATTTTCAGATTACGATCAATTTGTTTAAAAATATAAAAATTAAAATGATAGATAACTATACTAAATATAATAAATATTTGTTTAAGCTCACATTTACTAAGTAATTTTTACATTAGCTTTATTTATTGAACTTAAGATAAATTTTTTACGGTCACAAAGGAATTTTTTTTAAAGTTGTGAACGTGTTAAGTCTAATAACATTGAAAATACTTAAACAAGTTTTAAATTGCATTACCATGCATTTACTATTTAATTAAACTTTTTATACAATTTATTTTATTAATAGTTACGAAATTATAATAAACTTAATACAAAACTTACAATTCGCACCAATAGAATCAATATCCATGAATTGCAAAAAAGATTAATAATATTTTTATAAAATAAAAACACGATTTAATAAAATGCATTGAAAAACGTAAAATTGACAAGGGGCGGGGAATACGATGACTCATAGACATAAAAAAAATCATGCTTCTTAATATATTTAAGCAATAATAAATCCAACCAAGCCAAATACAAATAACTTAATGCACACACTCAAATTAAAATTTTACATAAAAATACAACCTACCTGTTAGAACGGCCAGCACGAACTCTATCCTCTTCGCAAACGAAGCCATGCTGTCTTATATTTCTTCCAAAAACCAGCAAATAAGTTCTTCTTAAAAAATTAAAAACAATCCAGAACTATAGTCCCTTTAAAAACAAAGTTCACCAAAGCTTCTTAAAATATTAGTCCTTTTTCGGGAGCACACAGTTTTCTTAACTTCCACGATCTTCGGATATTCAGCGAAGACTGTTTTCGTATTTCCCCGCTTTCAGCTCGATCCGTACGCCGACTGTGTTGTAGAAATTCCCCGGGATTTTGCCGGCGATTGTTTCGGATGGATTGTTGGCGGGCAGCGCCATCTAGGTGGCGAAAGCGCAAGCGCGTCGGATGGGTTTCGGTTCGGGCGGTTTCGGTTTGAATGGGTTTTTTCTGAGGTGATGGTGTTGGTGTTGGCCGTTGGGTTGAAAATCATCGCACTAGAGCTGCAGGGCTATTTGTCTCTAGAGAAGTAATTAAAAACCGCATTCAAGTTAGGGCATTTCGAATTATCTTCGCACTAGAGCTATACGAGGGCTATTGGCGATGTAATTCGGAACCACAGTCAAGTGATGAGCCAACACCTGAGTAAGCATCCAATGCATTTCTTAAGGGCGACATAACAAGGGACGTTGGAACTTTGGAGCATACAAGGGGTATTATTCGTCGGACGTTTTGGCTGCACTCGTTTATAGGTCGGCAGTTATTTTGGTGATACCTGGCCCCGAACCTGGGATCTTTCACGTGTAAGGCAAGCTTCTTCCCGAATGGGCTTCCCAGCCCTGTGGCGATGTTAGAGTCATCAGGTATTGGCTTTGCTCAAGTAGGAAAACTTGTGACAATGTCGTAGATATAACAACCTGCGCTCGCCAATATCGTTATTCTTGTGAACGCACAGTGGATCGCTAATTGTTTAAAAGGCCACTAAACTGGAAGAAAATGCCTCGAGTGGTGAAAGAAAACGTTTGATAACTCTCCAAAACTAAGATTTGTTTCGAAGCTTTTAAGTGAGAACAAGTCGACATTGAATGATTGTAATCGTTCTGAAGTGAATTTTAAGACGGATTACGGCCGTGGTCATGGGTATGTTTCAGGTCTTGATTTCCATTGAAATACTGAATGAAAATAATTAATTTTCTTAAATTTTTCTCGATCTTCGATTGGTGCATAAACGTCACGTGAGAACATAGCACTGATAGAAGGATTACAGGAATGAAAGCTGAAAGGAATACGTCACCTGAAAGAAGTCATTTGTATTTATAATAAAGATGATTAATAACAAAGTATTATATTAGTTTTTTTATAACTTATGTATACAACTACCAGGTTGAGTCAAAAGTTTTTTCGTATTTTACGTGGCTTTGATTGGAAGGCCTGAAGGTAACTTATGTAAATTACAGTTTCTATGCAGATAATCTAAAACAGCAGTGCGGAGTTCGACCTTGATAATCGTTGTCAATTTCTATGATTTCTCACACCTGTCTAGACGTTACAGTCTTTTGAAATGGCGGACGATAACCTAGAAATTCGTGTTTTTTCGTTTCCTCTAAAAAAAAAAAGGTCTTAATGCAAGATCAGCGGCAAAAAAATTAATGATGTTGAGGGTCCAGGTTCGGTGAATAAATGCACTGCTCAAAATCGGTTTAATCATCGTTTCAAGGAAGGTGATACAACCCTTGAAGAGAAACCAACATCTAGGAGGCCATTTGTTGTCAATAACAAAGTTCTGCAGGCACCTATCCAACACCAGCAGGGTTCCTGCACCCGAGCATTATCAGCAGAACATGATCCTTCCCAAAGTACCATCAATCGACACCTCTGCCAACTGGAGCTCGTGAATAGGTGTTGTCGAGAATTTCCTCATGAATTGACTCCATCCAAGCAGCAACGGCGAGTGGAGATCTGAAAAGAACTGCTTTCTAACCCCCGAGATTTTCTATTTTGAAGCAAAATCGTAACTAGAGATGAGAAATAGATCATTTTCCGAAATCCAGACATGGAGAACAGTGATAACATCCCGGCCAGCCCCCGAAACCTGTTGTAAAACGGGGCCGCTTTGAACAGAGGGTATGATGTGCGTTTGGTGAATTTCGAGGGAGTGGTTCACTTTGAGTTTGTTCCACGTGGCCATACCGTAGAAGCTGAACTCTATAGTCAGCAACTGAAAATAGTGTACGATGTTCTGAATTCTCGGTATCCAGCACTAGTCAACAGACTATGTGCACTCCTACAACATGACAACGCTCCATTACACACAGCCAGATTGACCAGGGAAAAAAAAAATTGAAGATCTGCAAGGTATCAAAGTTTTGCTTCAGCCTGCATACAGACCAGACCTTTTTCGGTCGGATTATCATCTTTTTTGGTCTTTGGCTCATTTTCTGTCAGGATGGCAGTTCACTAATGTGAGTGATGTCGAGATGGGGTGTCGCGAGTTCCTTGCATCGAAGCCGGCCGAATAGTATAAACATTTCATTGAACTTTTGGCAGAGAGATGGCACAGAACCATACTTCATAATTGAATGTATTTCGAGGAATAAATCCTTAGTATTGTGTGACTGTTGGGCATTTCTTTCGTAGTTAAAAATATGAAAAAACTTTTGTCTCAACCTGGTACTAGGCAGTTCTATCGATTATGAAACTGATTCATTGCCTAATCGTGAATTTTACCTTTTTTGTAATTGAATTCTTCGGGCGCTAAACAAAAACTAGGCAAATAGGATAGAGAAAAGGGATACCTTACATCTGCTGAAATTAATAACAATGTTGATGTATAAAATTGTTTAAAATGCCAACCAAATTGTTTATAACGTTATTAAATTTTCCAAATTGTTTAAAAACAAATGTTCTAAATAGTTAAAAAAAATTACAAAACAGAATTGAACACAAATAAATAACGTGACTATAAAAAAAGACTTTCTCTCAAATTAGCATAGTTTTCGCTATGTGCTAATAGAGAACGTATTTAAGCGCTTGAATCGCGATTTACTTATATCCTGTGCAAAAGAATTGTGCAGACAACAAGACTAACCGGGAATTAAAAAATAAAACTGTATCAAAGAGTGGGTGTGAAATAAATCTACGTATTTGTGATTTAATGGATTGACGCTAAATAATTGGGTTGTCGGGTTCCAGATCAGGCGCTTCCCTTGTCATCTAAAAGAGGTTAGCTATGGGGAACTTTTATCCTACTCGAAATGGACTTAAACCGTTTCTGGTACATTGGAATCAGTGGATTACAAGTGAACCAAGTCCACATAAAAAAGCTACATTGCGCTATAGAGATTTTTAAAGTTAAAGCTTTGTAGCAAAATTACCTTGTAACATTTTTTTTAAAATTGCTGCTGCCTAACGGATATTATATGAACTAGGACTTTTTTCGTTATTGCACTTAAACTATACATAGTTAATGATGCAATTGCTTTGCTAACTTGAAAAGGACAAAAAGTTTACTTGTTTCACTTGTATTCTGAACCCTACATTTGATGCATTAGCAGAGCAATATACTTTACACCGAAACACGGATATCCGTATGATAATAGATCCAAAATATATATATATCAATCTAACGATAATGGAAAGTGTTTTTTCCTCTTATTTTACGATATTTCCTCCCTTTTTAAATTGACTACTCAAATTTAAACTAATAAAAAACTCGAAGTATTTTTCTTAAAATCTAATGCATCTACAACACTTTATATTTCACGAAGAAACAACGACTCCAACAACAAGACACTATTAACGCTTCTCTATTCCAAAAACCCTACATTTCAAAGAAAAACAAAACAAGAATGGAAAATTATATTTCTCCCTAATTTCGCGACATTTTCTTCCCCATCCTTTGAAGGAGAAAGATAAAAGCCTCTTCCATCTCCAAGAAATTCAAAGAGAAAGCTAAATAAGCTCCTTATTCGTTTGATATTCAAGTAGGAGACATTCGCAATACATAAGACGCCGTATTCCATAGCCAAGCACCTGAATAATGTATTTTGGAGAAATAAGTATAGCTTTAGAAGGCGAAGGAAATGTGGCGAAACTAAATTATTATTATAAAGAAACCCGAGGTAAATAAATAAAGGTAATATTGTATAGGTATGGAGGGGGGGGGGGATTTAGTACTGATGGCGGGGTTCGGTGAAATGAAATGTAAGTACATTTAGGTAGTTGTATTTTAATTGTAAGTAAGTAATGTATGATAGTTAGTTTCATGTGAATGTGGCGAAATGAATGTTTATATTTATCATTCTTACGTGATTTTAAAAATAAATGATCTACTTTCGTATGTAATAGAGCGAGAGCCCAGGGCCCCCAGACCTAAGTAATTTTCTCACGAATGAAAGGTATCGGATTAGGTTCTCTTTTCATTTACTATTAGTGTATGCATACCCGCTAGAGTGGACCGACGGCCAATTTACAGGTATCGGGTGCAAAAACTAGGTATATTATAAGTTAACTTAAGTCATTTTCTCAAGACTGATTTTTACGTATGTTTTAGAAAATACCGTTAAAAGTTAATCATCAATATGCCAAACACATTCCGCCGGCAGAAACTTTTGCCAGACGCTTTAAACGTTCCTGTAAAGTTCAGACTTTGTCTCACGCATCCGGGGGCGCGATATGGTGCTACGTATTTTCTAACTAAACAAAAAAAAACATGGTTGGTTGGTTGGTAGACATATATATTCAGGTTTGTGTGCTTGGTCAGCGACCCGCTTATAAACCTTCGTCAAGTAAGACAGACACAACAGACAACACACACACATAAGGGATCCATCTAATTTTTAGAGACAGAGGCCAACTAGAGGACCCCCAGAATTGGCTTGTCACCCCCAGAGGTATTGATTTGGTATGGGAACTTAGAGGACTTTCGGACCCAACAGATTTAACGAGCACGTACTCGGTAGGTCTTCAGTGGTACCGGGACTCGATCGCAGGACCTTCCGATCCCGAGACCGAGACGCTGACCACTAGGCTCACTACGGCCCCACAAAAAAACATATTTAAATCGAAAAGATAATCTTCTTCGGTTTTATTGCTAATCGACTCAGCTTTATTTCTATCACCATAAAAGTAACTAAAACCCCCCCCAAAAAAAACATTAAAAAACGTAGAAGGATTGTCATTTCAATTTAATTAAATTTTTGTTTAGTTAGAAAATACTAGCGCCATATCGCGCCACCAGATGCGTGGGACAAAGTCGGAACTTTACAGGAACGTTTAAAGCGTCTGGCAAAAGTTTCGGCCGGCGGAAAATGTCTGGCAGATTGATTATTAACTTTTAACAATATCTTCTAAAACATACGTAAAAATCAGCTTTGAGAAAATGACTTAAGTTAACTTATAATTTACATACCTTTTGTACCTGATACCTATAAAATGGCCGTCGGTACAGTCTAGTGGGTATGCATACACTAGAAGTAAATGAAAACCGAACCTAATCCGATACATTCCATTCTTGAGAAAATAACTTAGGTCTGGGGGCCGCTCTTGATCTATAAGTAATAACTACCCAAAACTGTTTTTTATAAACTATTATTAATGAAGAAGTTTTAATTGTAGATGTTGTTATTATTTAATTATTTGTATTGACTCATGGTTTTAAAAAGGCATTTTAGAAGCTTTAACACAGCCAATTACGCCTCGTAATTTAGAACTGCTGTCAAGTGGCGAGGTTGACACCTGAGCTCGTGAAATCGACACCTGAATTGGACTCGAGCGACATCGTACGCTAACGCTGTCAGGACTTTCAACTCCACAGATATAACAAGCACATCTGCACCAGTGTACTTGGGGAACCCCGTAATTAAGTCGATTGTTATGTTTTCCAACAAATATCGGTCTATAAGGTGTGGCCGGGGTTTGAACGCGGAACCCTATGTATGGGAGGCCGATGTTCTGACGTCTGGGCTACGGGCCCCCGACAGTTTGATATATCGAATTTTAAAGATTTTGAATCTTTTTGCTCAATAAAATTTTAGTTTAGTTTGAATTATCGTCGCACTAGATCTACACGAGGGTTATTGGTGATAGGCGTTGTACATTTAGAAACACGCCGAATGAAAGTTATTTATATAAAGTTATTATAATTTTGAACTGTGGTCAAGTGATGAGTTCTACACCTGATCTGGCACCCAATGTAACCTTAGAGCGACTTCATACGTGGCTTTATGATTTCAGGATTAATGCGCACCAGTGTCATCAAAATTATTTATTTGTCCTGGGCGATCCGTTTATAGTATGACTAAAACACGCACACTTTTGGAGGAGCGTTATTTTTAAATATCATCAACAGCACTTGAAACAATGCCAATGGACACTTTCATTTGACTCAGTCAACTCACACAATGACTCAGATCATCTCAGCGTCATCCTCAGAATTGCCCCAACGCAACCAATTAACCCCTTTGCTCCGCCATTACCCCGCAAATTAACAACGACGCCAAATCCATTACAGGACGCCAAACCCTGCCTCTAATGCGCTGTCCGGGGCCGGATTTTCAGCCAAATGACCACTGTCCGGCATGGAAGCACATCGGTCAACTCGATCAGGCGAAGTGGAAGAGAAAGAGACTTGGCGCCGAGTCGGAGATGCTGCCAAGGGGAGATGGTAAAGAAAAAAAAAGCCTTATTTATTTTCCAACTGTTGTTTAATGTTGAACATATATTTTTTTAGGGTTAAGCTTTGAGACAATCTTCTATTCTGGCTTTCAGGTTTCAGCAGTGGAAAAAGTGGGACTATTCGCCTTGATTGACTTTTGTCTCATTCAGATACTTTATGAAATCCGACGGGTTTTTGCGCCCAATGTTCCGGATAAGCAAGAGTGGAATGTACTAGATTTTAAAATGACCTACTATAATAGGAAGAGGGGGGGGGAAGGATGGATAAAGACTTTTCTCTCTAGTAGTTAGATTAAAATATATTCAAGATGCTTATTTTTTTGGCTTACTTTTGGCTCTGTAACGCAACGAGTATGAGCATCCTAAATCTATTTGAATTTGCAAATGCAGATAAGGCAGGTGCCGCGTTTGAAAGCGATTTTTCCCACTTTCAACACTATGCACCACATAAAAAACTTATCATTTTCTGCTGTTTCTTTGGGTACAAAATATTTTTTTAGTTTTTTTGTTAAACCTTTAAAAGATTCGTATTTTTATGCACTTCAAGCACATGTCAAGGCTTTCAGTTAGTACATTTTTGTGTTCTTAGATCAACATCTCCTGTAAACAGAGCCTCTGCACGGATTACCATTTTAAGTGTGACGTAGTGAGAGTGGTCTACTCTGATACATCACTTACCTAAAAGAAATTGGCAAATTATGTCTTGGCAGTGCTTTTCACTTGTGTGATTGGTTAGATCGGACTACTTCAACCACGTCATTGTTTGAGTGCCTTATCTAAAGAAGGTGTTGCTTAGATACGATAATTTACCACAAAAATATCCATAAAAGCTTTCCCACCAAACATTTTTTTAAACATTTCAATGGAAGAGACCGCTTATGGAAATCTTGCGAACAAGACCTGATCTTACTTTTTGCGATTTAACAAAAGTAACATTAATAACAACAACAAAGAAGCACTGGTTTCTAAGCTGTCGCCTGTTTCCATGTACAATGGTAAATGAGGCGGAATTGGGAAGCGACAGAGCGCGCTGCTCACTGGCCAGAAGTAGTGTTCTATGGTGGATGCTGGCATCAGACACGGAAAAAGATTCGAGTTTTATTGTAAATAAAAATGCTGTTTATTATTATCGAGTTCTGGTCCAATTGATTTGTGTTTTTTTATAAAGAGAGAATTGTTGATATAAGTCATAAAAGGACTTTGTTTAAGGTTGTAGGTTTTGAAGTACTGTAGGACTCATTATACACTACTCAAAGGACTAATTATCCGAAGCAATTGGAACCTAACTACATTCAGATAATTGGAATTGATAGAAAGAAAGGTATTTTAATCAATTACTCAATGTATTGTTGGGCTGTGAGATAATGTAGTTCTAGTTACGGTCGCCCAACCAAATCCAAATAACCAGCACAAAAGTAAGTAGGTAGTTCAGTACATATATTTTCCGGCTTGTGGGCTTGATCAGCATAGAGATCATAGTAAAAGTATTAGAGCGGTTGATCACGTGACCTAAAATTGTAGCGACGGGACACGCATGGTGCCAAGAGTTTCAGGGCAAACAGGCCAGTGTTGCCACCACTTTAAGGACAAAAATGTTAAGGCGTCATCGAAAAAATACCATTTAATACTAAAATTACAAAAAAAAAATATTTACAAGAAAAGCGTTTCATGTATTTTTTTTTTAAATCACTTTTTTATGTTTTTTAAATATAATTTTAGTATGAAATGGTAATTTTTCGATTACGCCTAGCACTTTTCTCCTTAAAGTGGTGGCAACACTGGCCTGCTTGCCCTGATGGATGGATGTTCGGGTTTTATGGCGCAAGGGCCTGTTTGCCATGAAATTCTTGGCTCCATGCGTGTCCCGTCGCTACCATTGGAGGTCACGTGATCAGCCGCTCTAATATTTTTACTATGATCTCTGTGATGATCAGTTTCAGACGTATAAACCTTCATCACAGCAAAAAAGTTTCGTCTTATAAACTTTTATACTCACCTACCTGTTACTGTTTTTCTCTGTTGGATGTCGTGCCTAGTAATTTTGTTGTTCGGTACAAAAATATTACTGGACATGGCAATGAAAAGACGACAGAACAGTAGGCCCAAGTAGGATTCTGTATTCGATGATCAGCACCGCCAAGTAGGATTTTTCTGGAGTATTCTGGATGAAGTCTCCACTAACCGCTTCGGATATTTGGAGTACTGATAATTGGAGTTCTACTGCACGTAAGTACGATGTAAGAACAGAAACAAATTTCAACGATAATTAATGCAAAGTATTAGCTGCAAGAAACTTCTTCGGATTACATAGAGATGATTAGTTAGCTTGCAAAACTTTTCCTTGCTACTTACACCAGGCTCTCTAGTTTGAGGTTAAAATATAAGCAAACACCTTCATACCAAGAAAGTCTTAGAGTTAGCGGATTGGAATCTTCATTAATTTTTTTTTGATTTATATTAAAATTGTCTTAGAGTTACATAGGGCTGGCTGTTCCATTAATTGCTGTTAAAAGTAACGGTTTTAATAGAAGATTAGTATGTAACCCTCTAAGTGATACATGGGTCATTCTCTGTAAAAGGGATAAATCGATGTCCCGGATACTTTGCTCTTTATTTTCAAATTATATATGCATGTTTGTGTTTTATTATTGTAAACTGGCCCACAACCTAACTAGTCCCACGTAAAAAATATCAAATAATTATAATTTACTTACATAAAATTTCATTTAAATACCCGATTTGTCACTCCCTCACACTGTCCCTGCATGCTTTTACAACTTTTAACGTCCTAAAAAAGGCCGTTTTAAATATGTAATCCTTTTTGGCGGAACTATTTATGGTTAATTAGTTTCTGTAGTTTCCGAAAATGTATCTGATGTTTTTCTACTATCAATAGTTTCATGTAATTTTATGAGTATGTAATGTCCCTGGGTTATAGAGTCACTCCTATAACACTGCTTTAAAGTTCAATTAAAAACTTACTAGACGACTAAGAAATCGAATTTAAATTGGCATGTTATTCTTAAGGGATTGAAGCTTCTAAATCAGCTATCAGTTGTTTTGATCCATGAGTGATACCGTTTTTACAGTACCTTTAGTGTTAAAAATATCTTGGGAGTCTTTTACTGTCGTCACTCACTCAATCTCATTTACTGATTATAGATAAGTGCGAGAATTTTTTTACTAGTCTCAAATTATTATGTGTTTCCCAAATTTTAAAATTCTTATGTGTTTTTTTATAGATTAAAATACCATACCAATCTCCAAACCTTATAAAAAATTCTTTGAAAGTGATGTTATTTGACTTTTCCTCCGGAATCGTCACTCACTCCCACGTCACTAACTCACATATCAGCCTTGAAGGTCAGTCCACATTGGATAACTTCATTTTGGAACTTTCTTTCCAAGCGCATTCAATACCGATCGGTTGTTTTGCTTCAACTGTAGATTTTTAAAAACGCATGCCTTTAGATATTTCACGAGTGAGATTATTCGTATCTTCTTCTACGTTATGATCAAGAGTTAGGGATAGTTTTAATTATCCTTACACTAGAGCTACACTAGGTCTATTGATGACGGGTATCGTAATTTAGACCCACAGTCGCGTTATCATCAACAGATTAATGAGGAATAACGGTAAAATAAAATGCGGTTGTAATTTTTTTTAAGCCGCTCTTCTCGATCAGGAGTCGTTTAATCTAATCACATCATACGCATATTATACTTATTTAACACAATTTATTCCATTAAAATTATACTTAACAAGATGCCAATATTCAAGTATGATCGGTGTCGATCACTTGACCAGGGCTCTAAATTACGACGCCAGTCGCCAATTGGCCCTCATGTAGCTCTAGTTTGACGGTTTTTCAAACTAACCCAACCAAACTTACCCATTTAAAGAAAAAACTAGCATTCCTATAGAGATATATATCGTGTACTCTGTCTACTGTAGGTTTAGTGCGCCTTTAATTCAACCAAACTTAACCCCACAGAGATTTAAATCATGCGTTTTTGAACTGAAACACACCATGCGTAACTTTTGGGGCATGCAATGTTTTCGGTGTCACATGCGCATATATATTGTCTGTTGCGCATGCTCATAATCTAAAGTAGTTTACGTCAGTTGTCAAGTATGGAAAATATGTATTTTTTTTTAAAAATCATAAAATGGATCTGAACCATTTTGTTTTACTACAAATGAATGTGTGCAACACATATAAAGAAAATTAATCAATAAGAAAAATATTTTTTTTTCAGTTTTTAAAAGTGCAATTTGTCCCATTTACAGAGAATGACCCATATACATATAAACCCGTCGTGTCACCTGACTGTAAGGTTTTCCAACAACACAAATCGTTTTAAAAATTAATAAATTTTATAATTTTACTAGCTTTATAAACCCGGCGTTGCACGGGTGTACCCTTAATAACGGTGATTTGTTTTTAGTACAGCTATGATGTAATGCCGAAGTGTCCATTGGGGACTTTTGGCAATATTTAAAGTTTTGCAATTTAATTAATCAGTATTTAATCGAATTTAATGTAACTGTAATGTTTGCAATGTTTGGCGTGTAGTTAAATTTAACGGTATTGTTTGCATTGTTTAGCGTGTAATTTAATTGTATCTATCGAGTTGCATGAAATATAAATTAGAATGTTGACCAGATTCGGAGAGTTTCGCTGCTTGTCAACGTAATACAAATCACCAAATCGCTACCGGCTATTCAATCATAGCTGTTCCACCATACAACACGATAGATATAACAGTCTTGCATTAAATTTTGAAGCTCGCCAAAAGTCGCCAATAAGCAGACCGTACTTTTATTTATGCCGTAACTTTTATTTATGACAATTAATCCCCTCTCCGTTGGTCAGCACCCCATTACGATATTATAATCTCTTCCTATTCAATAAAAAAAAGTGGATGTCCGATTATATCCAGCTCCTTCCAGGAGTTTGAGGGCTTCCCTTAAGCCCCTGTGAAAACAAAACAGACATGTGTCATCTTGTATGGTTGGAGTACAAACTCTTTGTTTACACTGAAATATCCATTCAAATCTGATTCAATCAAAAAATAAAGGTTTTAAATTATTAAAATAAATATAATGTTCAAAAAACAATCCTACAAAATAAACTCACGTGCTTACGTAATTATACTTAATTTTCGCTTACGCTGAACGCGCTAAAATTTCTTTCACATTAGAAAACGAAAGGTACAAATTAAAAGTTTATAACAATTAACAATGCTATCCCCATGGGAAAATCGACTCACGTTTTGCTCTATTACACCCGTTTGGGTTCGAATTTCGAAAAATCGCTTCTTAAATGACGCCTACGATATAAAAATAATTTTTTCCTAAAATTTGGTAGCTGTACGTCCAGTAGTTTCGGCTGGGCGTTGATACGTGAATAAATGAGTCAGTCAGGACTTTGCCTTTTATATATATAGATTATTATGAAGTTAGGAGGAATCATTTATAATCATCATCTGCCACATCTGCCAGAAATAGTCTTTTAACTTTTTTTAAAATTAAATTTTTATATAAAAGTTACATTTTATTCTCATACAGTGAAAACATGTTTACACCTTAGCCCATTTGTTTAGACCTCTGAGGACTATACATTATAATGAGACCTAAGAAAGAGTGCGTTTCATTAAAATATGCCATATAATTTCTACGTGGTTCTGGGGTACAAATTTAATTTTGAGCATGGTAGTCCAGTTAAATAATTCATGTTGGTATGCAAAAGGTCGGGTAGTTTTGATTTTTGGATATGTTTTTGTATTGGAGTTTTAATTAAAATTCCAAGTTTTTGAACTTGGGGCGCGCGCCCCAAGGTCAAAACGATGGAATTATCGGACTTTTTTTTTAATTTGTGCAGATTTACTTCCTGGGGGTTGGTTTTTTAACAAAGTAATGAATGCATAAAGTAAATAAAGATACATATGTTACAATTTGAGTGCAAGATGGTGTTTCTAAGCCTAATAGTTTCTGAGATATAGCCATTGAGCTAGAAGAGAAACTGGAGTGACGTGTCAGCGAGCCAAAAACCCACTCACACTCTTTTGAGCGAACAGGGCAGAAAAGGACTATTTTCCCTACACTTGTATGCAATGCTTGTATGATAATGAGACCCCTCTATCATATTGACTTGGGCTCCTAAATGTATTTTAACATTTTTAGTTCGAAAGAAATGAACTTTCTTTAACTTTAAATTCCAACTTTTTTAAGAAATAACCATGTGGATCACTAACTAAGAACCAGCGAAGACGAACCCAATAGCGAAATAGGCAAGTTTCTAGGTTTTCTGCCCGGTTCGTTTCTGCTGCAGTGCCGTGTATTCCTCCGCGTTTCGTTATTGAACCGGCTCGTTTGCTGCCGTGTTCTGTGAATCCCTCACCTCACTCCACTTTTCTTCTAGTTCAATGGATATAGCTCCTCAAGGTTTGTGTAAAATGCGAAAATTTGTCATTTTCTAAAATTGAGCAGTTTTCCCCATATAGGATTGATTTTATAGCAATATGAATAAATGCAAAATTATTGCAATATGATTAACCTTTTCACTTTTCCATATGGTAATTAAATGTTTTGGAGGGTTTTTATTCTGGTGTATTTTTAAGACCAGGAAAAGTCTCACCACCATGAGCACCCCTAATGAAAAAAACCCGACAACAATTTGGATATTTTCCTACAAAGTCCTGTAAATCTGTTGTTCCCTATAGTGCAACAGAACTCATCGTTCAAAAACCGTATAATTGTTCTTTGTGAATGCGAAATAAAGAATCGTGTGTGTGGATTGGATTATAAATCATTAAATATATATAAGACTAATTAATTTGAAAATTCACTGCCCCCAATCATGACTTAAGGAAAAAATAATTTAAATCCAGCTGCGATTTTATTTCAAATGATTTTTTTTCGATCGGGAAACTTAAAAAGAACCAATAACATCCTGTATTGTTTAATTAAGTGACAAAACTCGACGCTTCATTAAAGGCATAAAATAATTCAATGCAGGTACATCAATTGAAAAAAA
Organism: Oedothorax gibbosus; assembly: GCA_019343175.1. Classification (NCBI taxonomy): domain Eukaryota; kingdom Metazoa; phylum Arthropoda; class Arachnida; order Araneae; family Linyphiidae; genus Oedothorax; species Oedothorax gibbosus. The sequence continues at coordinate 8,875,855 of CM033278.1, forward strand.
AAAGTTTTGCATCCAATTATTTTCGTTTATCGGAAAGATTCTAAAAAGCGACGGAGTGTTTCAGTCAATGAAATTAATGATCGCCGTAAAAAGGAAAGTATAAATCCCAATTTATTTCATTCCTGTAACAATTTCTTTTATCAAGCCACATTATTTTATTGAAATGACACAGGTGTAACTGACATAAGGCTAAAAAAAGTGTCATAAATATAATTAAAATACCCCCTCCTCATAACACACACAAAATAGTTAATGCAATTTCTTTAATTAAAACTAATTTTAGATGGAAGTTGAAGGTATTGCATGAATATTTGTTTTGTTAGATAATCTAATACTATTTATTTCAAAGCCATTTGCAAAGCACAATCACACACAAAATAAACTAGTTTCAATAAGAAAATCATCGTCACTTGACCGCGTCTCAGAACTACAAGGCCCGGCGTCAATAGCTATTGTGCAACATTATTACGAAATTTACTCAGCAAAAATAAAATAAGAAAACTCAGTTCTCAATAGATATTGTGGTTCAATAGTAACATTTCAATACACGTAAACACGCACAATTTTTATTTTAAGGAGATTTGGTAGTGACTGTTAATGTGGAGATAATCTTGTCAAAATTACACAATATACAAATCTTTATCAGAGAAAATAATATGTGTCCAGTATGCAGTTGCTAAGCGAATGATTTATCCATATAGTTACATGTGCTATGCCCTTTACAAATAAATGCATTAACTTTTTTAATGCGGCAATAAATGTTTTTCCAATTAATTTTAAAAAAAACCTCAGAATCCTTAGTGCTGGAATCAACATTAATTTTGTAGGATAAAGTAACCTTCTTAATCTTTATAGTTTTTATTTTAAATACTTCGAAGTCGTTAAATTGTTTGAAACAACTTTTTCAAAACGTAGAATAGTTGTATATGCATTAGATTTTAAAATCAAATTACTTTAATATACAAAAGAAGTTTGGTGATTTAATAGCGCAAGCTATTTTTTATTATTTAAAAATAAAAGAAGTGCTTTATACACGACCGTTTTTATTTGGTGTTACCTTAATTGGATAATTTTTTATACCTGCATGTAAGAGAAAATTCCTCAAGAAAAATTGCGGATAAAATAAAGAAAATTATTAAAATATATTTTATTGATGAATAATATTTATGTTGAAATGTTTGTTTGTGTTGCCTTTGGGGCAAGTAAAACAAAAAAGATTGCGTATAACAATTTAACAATATTTAATAAAATGAACTAAAAATTAAACTGGAAATTTGAAATTTTCCTTTCCTAGAAAATAAAACGTTTTTAATAAAATACTTTTAACGAAATTCTTATTCAAATGATCAGTTGTTTTATGGTTGGTTGATGTACATATATATTCCGGCTTGTGTGCTTGATCAGAGACCCGCTAATAAGCCTCCTGGTTGTTTTATTAATTTTGGTAATTTAATAGTTCTTTGGTTGTCTATTTCTAAGATCAGTTCCCAGGTCAAGTGACGATGTCAACACCTGGGCGGGCACCCAACGGAATTTCAAACGATTTAGAACGCTAACGCCGTCGGGAGTTTGGACTCTACAGATTTAACGAGCATGTCTATACCAGTATACTCGGATATTTTAGTTGGATTTTGACTGCATATTTCCGTCTATAAGAAAGCAGTGACTGCCACTGGGTTTGAAGAAGCGCCAAACGCTTGCGATCCGGGCTGATAGCGTGTCCGACGCAATACCAACTGAGCTACCATGCCCCCAAGCCACGGCCAAGTAACTATTTTTTTTGTAAAAAAGATATTGTAGTTATTGATGCAACGCTTCATATTCACTGAGTACCAATACCAACTGGGCTACCCAGTCCCCAGTTGTTTTATTTTTGCTATTCAATAATAATTTTAATTGTAGCCCACGCGCGGTTTCAATCTTCGCGACACCTCTTTAATAGTCATCGTAAAGCCCTAGAGTGACTTTGAACTAAAATGCAACCAAATTGGTGAATTATTCAGCAATGAATTGAAATTTAAATTTTTTGAAATTTTATTTTCCTACAATATAAAGAATTTTCCTAGAAATCAAGAAATTTTCCTAGAAATTTTATTTTCCTAAAAAATAAATGTTTAATAAATTGCTTCAAACTTTACTGGCAGTTGAAATGTATTGAAGTAGTCATCGGATTGCTCTAGAATGAAATTTTTTAAAAACCAAAATTAAATCAAACCAAATTGAAGATTTATTCGAAAATTAACTAAAATTTAATGTGGATATATGAGATTAAATTTTCTTAGAAAATAAAACAAATAAATTACTATTATCTTAATTATAGTTTAAGTAATCAGTTATTTTATTTGCCATTCAATAATAATTTTGATTGACTCGCGGTTCAAATATTTAATGTTGAAATATTGAATTTGATTTTCCTAGAAAATAAAACATTTATTCATTTAAATAAAAATTCCTTTTATATAAATTACATTTCTTTTTTTTATCATTTATTTGATATTAAATTAATAAATTTGATTCTTGATCGCCATTCAAAATTACGAGTCCCGGCCTTAATTAGTCATCATATTTCTCTAGAGTGACTTCTTTCAAACAAAATTAAACCAAAATGAAAAATATTTATTCGAATAATTTATTCGAAATCACTTTAAGCTTCTATTTAACACAAGATGTAAGATAAACACTTATAAAAAAATTAAATTTGTAATGTGATATGGAGGAATGCATTGTTCTATAAGGAAATACCTTTCTAAAAATCTTATTCTTTGACATCCCCATTGGAACTCAACATACATTATTTTCACCCAAAAAGCCCTAGAGGTACTAAAAGTTTTCTAACAATAAAAATCGTCACACAATCAGAAAACTTCTTCGCACCTTTAAATTTCCACTACTGTGCGACAAGCTCCCCCCTTTTATTGTTTAAAAAAACAATCTATTTCTAGGTCGTTAAGCGTGAGAGATAAACTAAAGAGGTGTGTGCGCGAGTAAATTTAATTCAATAACCATTGTAACCAGGAGAAGCTGGGGAAAAACACTCAAGGATAAAGTGTGGATCCTACCATAGAATTTGTTTGATGCAGGTCATTTTGTGAAGTTTAGTTTTAATTTGAAAAATAAAACACAAATGGACAAAATTAAAGCACACAACAAATGTGTATGGAGACCGATGCATCCCTCTAAATTAAAAAAATAATAACCTTTTCAAAAAGCTTTCTTAAAAATATACATTTTCGAACTCTCTAGGTGTTGAAATAAATATTGAAATATGAGACTACTTTTGCATAGGGTTCACAAATTGACATTCACATTGCTGAATCCACTTACATACAAACTTATTTTACATGATTTTGATACGTTTCAACTCAAGTAATCCGTTGTACGTTAGGTTGCATAATTCATTCCTCAAAATATTAAGACATTGGTATCAAATCGCTGAAAGAGGTCATTTTTGAGTCTAAAAAAGTGACAAAGAAACACTTTATTTCGTACGCTCCAATCAACGATGTTAAAATTGACAGTGATAGCTTACTATTTGTTGTCAGTTTAAAAAAATATCCTAACTTGAGACTTATAAAATCGTTAAATGAAGTCCATTTTACTTATAAAACAGTTAATAAGAAACCCTATTTTACACAATCAAGCAACAATGTTAAAACTGAGAGTAATTCTTTACTATTTGTTGTCAGTCCAAAGATACCCTAACCTTCGTTACATTATTTATCAACAACTTAAGTCTAATAGACGCCCATTAACTTTCTCAGTAGGCTTAACACCAAAGCGCCCCTCAGAAACTGGCATTTGCATAATGAAGGTATTGCTCAATATTTATCTTCATTGCTTTTCTTTGGCGCTAAGATTGTGCGATCCGTCTTGTATTATGAGCACGGGGCCAGCTTTAATGGGCTCTTTCTTTCTAAAACGGAGCCCGTGAAATAAAATTTCCCAACGAGCTGTTTTTGATCGTAAGTGGTTGAAGTAAAAAATAAGGCGGTTATGGAGTGAAAAGTATGGAGGAATGCCAAAAAACAACGTTGTGCCATTTTCTTAAGAATTTTTTAAAGTGTGTTGGCTTTAGAGTATGATTTTTTTGTATTACACATCATTCTTTGTTACATATGTTTGGGTAGATAAGGAAATTAGAATAAATTGCTGTAAATTTAAACATTTGAACGATGTGACCCTTGAAGTAATGAATTAATGTGCCAACTGAACAACGCTAAAATAAATTGAAAGTTGACGATTTATTAATGTCTAATGGAAAACCTTTCGTTTTGATGGCACCGAATTGTTCTTAATTATTGTTATGAATAACCCACGGCCTACTCAACTACTAAGGCTAAAGAATCTCTCTCAAACACGCTCGGGGACGGAAATTTTGACGTCATAGTTCCGAGTGACGTTGTTCCGAAGATGAAGATAACCTGTCTCGAAACCTGTTCGGAACCACTCGTTCACGGCCGATCACATTTTTATGGTGCCGAATGCATCCGAACTAGTTTCTCGATCTTCGGCACTCGGAACAGTGACGTCAAAAATTCCATCTACGCTCATGTTTGGGAAAGCTTCTCTGGCCTTGTTATTGAAGTTGTCCGTGGATAACTTATTTACTTGAAAATACTACTATAAGGACATTTTAAGTGCAACAGTTTAAAAATGATTATTTACTAATTTTAAACAGTTATAATTCAAAACTCATGTTAAAATTTATATAAAATATTTTAAACCATGTCTCTTCTCATTTATTTTCAGTACCGAAAAATATGTTCCCTAACGTCATCATAATTGCTTTTTTTCTTTCTCAGAAGAAAAATATTACCAAATTTAAAAGGAAGCCCTTAAATGGTTTGGGTACAGAAATTCCACTTACACTTATCACATCCCCATTTGTCATCGACCCAAACATAAAAAAATAATAATATTAAAATAAGCTTACTTAAAAAAATGTTAAAACTTAAACCCGTCATTGTAAATCCCCCACCTACCGATTGTTTATGATATAGTTTTAATAAAAACACCCCACGCGCGAACGTCAACAATTTATTACATCCCTACATCATTACAGCCCATTCCATATTCAAAACAACAAGAAGGCACACTGTTTTATATGCTCTCGAAAAAGACGACCGTATTATTATATACATAGAAAACCTCCCCCACGTATATAGATCATCCCTCCCTCTTTTGTGAGATACGGGGGAAGGTGTGATAAGGTAGTGAAAAACGAGGCCGTAAATTCACCTGGGTGTCTAATTAAATCAATTTGGCGAGAAGCTATCGTATTTTCTGAAGATTCCCCTTTTGTGCGATTGTTCTTGCGATTGGCTTTGCAATTGGCATGGCTGTGGGTTGGTTGATTTGATGGTAGAAGTGAAGAAGAGTGGGTAGAAAGGATGGTGAGTTGGTTGGTAGACATCTATTTTCAGGCTTGTGTGCTTGGTCACAAAGACCCGCTTATAAACCATCGTCAATAAGGACGCTCACGACATACACACACATATAAGACAGATGAAAGGATGGTGTGTCAATAGCTATTGTTCTTCCGGGTGAAAAAGATTCCTCACAGTTAAGGGATGGAAAACCAAAAACAGTTAAACCGAAAAAAAAAACCCTTAAAAATATGAGTTGGAAGAAACCTTTAAAAAATATCGGGGCCCTCAGAAGACAGGCGTGCTCGTTAAATTTGTACATTCCAAATTCCAAACAGCGTTAGCGTATGATGTTGCTCAATTTCCGTCGATCTCAACACTGGACCAGGATCCTAAATGACGAGTTGGAATCGGCTGTATTTAAGACTCTAACGGAAGCCTTGAAATAGGCAGATGGAAACGATTAACTTTAATCCTAAGGCTGTGTCCTGAATACGACATCAAATGCCACAAATGCAACAAAACTTGGCGACTTGGCAGAGTCAGCCACATGCTATTGCATCGCTTGGCGCCCTTGGCGGTCGCCAAGTTTTGTTGCATTTGTGGCATTTGATGTCGTAGTCAGGACACAGCCTAAGAATATCTAATAGTCGGGGCCCGGATGGGCCTAGTGGTTAAGATCACTGACCATTACGCTAGCAGTCTGCGCAATGTATACCGGGTGCCGGTTCGATTCCCGCCTTCGCCCTGGGTGTAATTTATCTCTCTGTGTCAGTAAAAATTCTGTCTGTGTGTGTCTTACTTGACGAAGGTTTATAAGCGAGTCTCTGATCAAGCCCACAAACTGGAAAATATATGTACCAACCTACATACCTATCTATGTACTACTTAGGGCGTGGTAGCCCAGTTGGTATAGCGTTGGACACGCTATCAGCCCAGATCGTAATCGTTAGGCGCTGGTTCCATCACGGTGACAGTCACTGCTTTCCTTTAGGCGGAAATATACAGCTAAAATCAAAGTAAAATACCTGGACATGCTCGTTAAGTCTGTGGAGGCCAAAGTCCCGTCGGCATTAGCGTACCCGAGCTCGAAGTTCTGTTGGGTGCCCGCTCAGGTGTCAAACTCGTCATTTGACCAGGGTTCTAAGTAACGAGGCGTAATTGGCTGTGTTAAAGCTCTTAAGTACATGTTAAAATAGATAGAAAACCGGAAACGATTAAATTACCAAATTACCTACCATGTAGACTAGAAACAGACAGCCGGAACAAAACAACCTAACCTAACCGACCTACTATTTTCAAACCAAAGATGGCGAATATTAAACCATTTCAGACTTCCAAATAAAAGAAAAAAAACACCTTTATTTTATAAAACCTCTCCACACAATGCACCAGCCTCTTCTCATTAATAACCTTGCCTTATAACAGTCGTTAATTTTAAGATCCAGGGATCAAATCAATTCTTCATTTTCGCGCTTCCAACCTGACGACAGAATTTAAGCAATAAATCTTTAGCCAAAAAAAATCTAAGAAATTCACTTTTAATAATATATTAGCCATATCTCAGAAGATGCAGAGAAATATCAATAAAGAAAACTAATTAAAATATTTTCATTAGCTAACGCTTTGCAGTTCTTATAGTCACTTTCGATTAGAAGATGTTTTTCGTTATTCTGAAAGGATAGAAAGGATAATAAACCAGAAGGAAAAATTGTTTGTGTTGCTTATATAGGAAGGTATGGATTATTTTTATGAAACTTTAATGCTTTAATTAGTTTTTTTGTTGGTTTATATCAGTTGGGAATACGTAATGGATCATTTGGAGACATTAATCATAAAGTTCTTAATAAATATGCAGCAATTTTTCTAGGATGTTATTGGCTTTTTGCTTTACTTTAGTGGATTTCTAAATTTATTTGTTGTTTTGAAAGATAAGCATGTGTGAATGCATTTAATTAAAAAATGTTTTCGATGGTTTAACTTTTAGTGATAATCCTTGTTTTTGTTTTTAACGTTAATTATTAAAAGCAGAAAAACAAAATGTTGGTATGTTGTATCATTGAGGATTGATTACTTATATTTGTGGGTGTTGCGAATATTAATTCGTCAAGAAATAAGGCTGAATCAGAAAGAACTTTTGTAAATTCACAAAGAAAGGGTTGCTCAAAAAGCGTAAACCAGCGCAAAGGCGAGGACTAGAAGATTCGTTATGTGTCGAACAAGAAGCGGAAGTTCTTAACCACCACGCTGGATGTGTAAGTGGGAATTACAACTTTATGTGCAATCAATTCACGCTTTACTGTGAATCAGAATTCAACACTTTTACTGTAACCTAAGAATTACGCACTTAAACTGATTAATTAGAGAAAGCAGTATCTTTACTGAGATTTGAGAAAAAGCATTTTTCAGTTTTATACACACTGTATGTGAGTAATTACACTCTGTAAGAAATTACACGCTTTACTGCGCAAACAAGAATTACACACTTTACTGTGCAACCGAGAATTACGCACTTTACCGATTAATTGAGAAATACACACTTTATTGAGTATTTGAGAAATACACACTTTATTGAGTATTTGAGAAATACACACTTTATTGAGTAATTTAGAAATGCATACATACAATATATATGCCTAACCAGATTACACTTAAATACATAATTTTAGGCAACAAAAATTTATTGAGTTATAATATGAAACAAAAAATAAAAATAATGTGGAATATATTTTTATAACTTTAATAACTTTGGAAATTACCATGGTCCGATAATTGTCGACTTCGTCCAATTGTATTTACCATCTTCAGAAGTCACCAATGAACGGACGTATACCATATCTCAGTTATACTTCGGAAATGTGAGTTTTGCAACTAGACTCTTCAAATGCAACTTTGATTGAAGGAATTATGCAAGTTTGCATTAAAATTTAAAAAGATTTTTCATGGCCAATGTATTTTTTTTATTAAACTTTCTGCCTAGTTTAATTTGTGCCATATTTGAACTAAAATGGACGTGATCAATCTATCATTGATTTAGATTTGGAATAAACTGTTATCTTTTTTGGTTGATTAAAAATGTATTTTTACCGTCACTTAATGATTTTATGTGCCACTGATTTTGTCATTACGAAAGTTTGTTGTTCATTGATGAATAACTAGTTTAACATTACTATTTTTGCATACAAATTTTTACAAAATTTCAAAATATTATTTCAATTCATTCAACAATTTTTAGTGTTTTTTATATAAACTTAAAATGACCTTTCTAACATTGCTTTAAATTCCACAGTTTATAACTATTTTATTACATAGTAGCACATAGTTCATATTTTACGTGTATATTGTTAGTTGTAAATTGCAGTACGTTTAAAATGGTAAGATTAAAACTGATGCCTAAATTTTTGAAACAATAGTTGATTGCATTGAAATGCTATTTACTTACACTCTTAAAACAAACGAGCGGTTTTAACTCAGTCTGAGTTAATTTCCACTCCTTTCCGTGCCGAAAATGCACTTCTCCTATAGGAGTGGATTTCACTCTTTTTGCGGAGTGGGTAAAAGAAATAAAAGAAAACAATCTACGTCCTACACTCTTAAAACGAGCGGTTTTAACTCAGTCTGAGTTAATTTCCACTCCTTTCCGTGCCGAAAATGCACTTCCCCTATAGGAGTGGCTTTCACTCTTTTGTTTTAAGAGTGTATATGTTTAACGTACGGCAAGTAAAAATATTCCTAAAAATAATACATTTACTTAAACCATACATAGAACGAACAAAAAGACAAAGTCGTCACTATGTGAAATTTAATTCAAACGTGCTTAACGCAGCTTTAAACAGCAAACATAAAGCAATTCAACTCAAAAATATTCAATTTCCAACAGAAAAACCCACGCTTTGCTAACAAAACAGATTACGTTTGTCGGGTAATTTCACGGATTTTTCAGCGTTCGAAATTTCCCCCTTTCTCTTAGCACTGGGACAACAAAGGGAGACAAGAAGAGACGTTTTTATTCCATTCGAATTTGAAAAGATTCCATTTTCCGATTTAGTTTTCTGTTTGGGCATTGGTTGAGTGTTTGTTTTTGCTGCCAACACTCGTCTCGGAAAAATAGATTGAAATGCAACTCTCAAGGGGATGCACGGAAAGGGATTTATTCCCTGCTCTTTTAGTTTATATTCGGAATATATTTTTTGTTGAAAGAGTATGTTTCCTGTTCGTATAGTTTATATCGTGAATTTTTTTAGAGAGTATGCGTATATTGATTTTGGAGTTGCTTTGTAGATTATTTGTTTGGTGAAATCAATAATATAGCAATGCGGAATGTATTATATGCAATTTTATGATATTCTGTATGAGTAGGTAAGAAAATAATGTATTAAACAGTAAAATATGTTAGCTACAATACTCTAAGGTACTACAATACTCAACTACAATACTCTACAATATTTTAAGGTCGTACAAAGATTGTGAAAGTCAGTGGCATTTTTCCATTTTGCTGGTGAAAGCAATAAAGTCGCAAAAAAGGTACAACCCTCGCTCAACGGTCTATTTCCAATGGTGACCTTTAACTGTGTATAATGTGTTTTGTCGCCAAAGACTCAATTTGGCGAAATTTGCGCCCTCGAAATCGAAAAGAACTAAGTCAGTTCATCAGCTATAGCATGCATTTAAAGAAAGCTAGCATACATTTAAATAGAAATATATATCTTTCATAAAAATTTTTGAAAAATGTTTTTTATTGTATCAATTTTTCCCATTCAATAAGAAAGCTTGAACTAGCTTAGTATTATTTGTAGATACTAAGTAACGTTAAAGTTACTATAACTATTACATATATATTCCGGCTTGTGTGCTTGATCAGATACCATAAGCCTTCGTCAAGTAAGACAGACACAGAAAGAATTTTTACTGTCACAGAGAAAGGAATATACACCCAGGGCGAAGGCGGGAATCGAACCCGCACCCGTTACAGCGCGCAGACTGCTAGCGTAATGGTCCAAACCACTCGGCCATCCGTGCCCCCCGTTAAAGTTATTGCGTTCTAAAATACTAACGACAAATGCGTTGCGAAGGTGCCTTTTACGGGTTTGGTACAGTCATTTGAGAGAAATTAAAAATTACGGTCGCTAATAATAGAGCGAGAGCCCAGGGCCCCCAGACCTAAGTCATTTTTTAAAGGATGAAGTGTATCGGATTAGGTTCGGTTTTCATTTACTTTTAGTATATGCATACCCGCTAGAGTGAACCGACGACCAATTTACAGGTATCGGGTGCAAAAAGTAGGTAAATTATAAGTTAACTTAAGTCATTTTCTAAAGGCTGATTTTTACGTATGTTTTAGAAAATAATGTTAAAAGTTAATAATAAATTTCCCAGACACTTTCCGTCGGCCGAAAATTTTCCCAGACGCTTTAAACGTCTTTATCAAGTTCAGACTTTGTCCCACACATCTGGTGGCGTGAGTAGCGCTACAATCGTCCTCGGGCGACAAGAAGGGGAAGTTAAGCAAAAAAGAACTATGTGTGTATTGGAGATGCGGTTGGTTGGTCGATTTACATATATATAATGAGAATATAACTTAAGTTGATTTTATTTTGGGGGTGGGGATGTAATTGTTCGTGTTTTTATGGTGACAGAAATAAAACTGAGTCGATAAGCAATAAAAACGAAGAAAGAATATCGTTTCGATTTAATTAAATTTTCGCTTAATTGGAAAATAAATTAATAAACAAGTAACCATAGCTGTCTTTAGCTTACAACATTTTCACATCTCCAATGATCAAGCACACAAACCGGAATATATATGTCAATCGACCAACCAACCACTACTCCAATACACACATAGTTCTTTTTTGCTTAACTTCCCCTTCTTGTCGTCCGAGGACGATTGTAGCGCCATCTCACGCCACCAGATGCGTGGGATGAAGTCTGAACTTGATAAAGACGTTTAAAGCGTCTGGGAAAAGTTTCGGCAGACGGAAAGTATCTGGGAAATTTATTATTAACTTTTAACATTGTTTTCTAAAACATACGTAAAAATCAGCCGTTAGAAAATGACTTAAGTTAACTTATAATTTACCTACTTTTTGCACCCGATACCTGTAAATTGGCCGTCGGTTCACTCTAGCGGGTATGCATATGCTAAAAGTAAATGAAAACCGAACCTAATCCGATACATTTCATCCTTTAAAAATAACTTAGGTCTGGGGGCCCTGGGCTCTCGGTCTATAAAAGCGATGATATTCTAACGAAAATCCAAAGCCTAATTCCATGTAACTGTAGTATAAGTCACAATTTCAGAGGAGTTTAAAGCTTTTTAAATTTAAAAATAATTAAATTAAATTAAGTAAAGCACGTTGCATTATTTAGTTTTAACAAGTGTCAATAAGCTATTCCGCTAATTTTTTCATTTAATGTTAAAAGTTCTAATTATAATTACTTTTTACACACGTGACTTACACTACACAAAGGATAGTTTTGCATGGAATTGGCCCAAAACCTAAAGTTACTAAGTTGTGTCAATACATATTTATAAAAAATAAAATAGTTACATCAAAACATAAACATATTAAACCAAATCCTTAACAAATAGTGACGAAAACTGTTTTGTTATTAATTTTAAATTAGATTCACAAAACTTTGTAGCATAAAATATTTATCAAATATAAACTAACATAATATTCGTAGTAGTATGCGCAGTTCATCGCGTTTTGTTAAATCATATGCTCACTTATGCAAAACCACCACTAACATTTTTAAACCGCAATCACTTGCACATGTATACAATAAATGCGATTGCAGGAAATCCACTCGAATTTTTTGAATTTTAAACTCTCGTATGAATAAATAGTTAGTAATAATGAATTTTTGTTACGTTTTTGTGTTTTAATGTCCGAAATATTTATAATATATTGAAAGACTGACAGAAATTTCTTATGAAAGAGATTTGTCCCTGAGGTCAATTTTTTAGCATATAATTATGCAATCTCGTTTTTCTAATGATAAACAGACACAACTATCCTTTAACAAATACTCATTGTTTACAATGCAAATACCTTTATATAAATGTATTGAGATCATATATCTGTTTAATTTATTCTTATTATCCCTCTTTATTTTGCTTTTTTTCATATTCATTTGCGTGATTTAATTTTTTGAGGGGGTTACTAAGAATGGGCACCAACCTCAAACAGCGCATTTTTTTTTATGGGAGCGTAACTTAAATTAGCACCATAGGTAGCATATGTATTTCAGAGATCGATCAACAGAAAGGCATGAACGTTGGAAGATAAGTATGTCACGAACTATAATAAATTTGCTATTTTCTCTCTCCATGTTTTTGGTAGCAAAACATAACCTTAATACTTTTTACCACCATATCGTTTAACAGTTTACTGTAAATTTGTTCAAGGGATCGGTTGACCAATAAGTTTTAAATAAGAGATTGGCATTCTTATATATCACGGCTTTTTTAGCTACAAGTTTCATAATGACTTGTTTTTTGTTATAAAACAAATGCATCAGGTATTTTTTTTCAAAATGCAAATTATATATTATTTATTTTAGATTGACGTTTTTTTACTTTTCCAAAGTTTTTTTGGGGGGATATCAGTAGTTTTTTTTTTTAACTTTATTTTATGAGATGCTTTTTGAGGTAAGGAGGATTACCAACATGCTTTATGAACAAGATCAAAGGACAGCGCGGTAACAGCTCATGGTAAAAAATTTCACTTTAATAATAAAATATTACTTTAGCGTAATTATATATTCCTCACTAAAATTTAGGCAAAAAAATATTATTTCTTACTTTTCATATAAAAAAATGAGCAAAGATTACTTTAACATAATTAAATATTCCTCAATAAGTTTTAAGCAAAAAAAATATTATTTCTTACTTTTCATGAAAAAAAACATACTATTTTTTTTGAAATGTAATGGTAACTGAATATGGCAACCAAACAAGCAAATATGACTGTTTACATTTTTAGATTAATCAATCCATCCACTCGCGTTGTTCTTATGTTTTCTTTAAAGTTTAAATGACGCATTCCGATTATTAATTACACATTTTTTTTTCAATCTGTCTATTCAGATATTTGATTAATCATATATTTTAGAAGCTGTAATAATCCTCTCAATAGTTAACAGCACTACTATGCAGCTCTTCGACAAAATTATAGCAAACCTTGGCGTGTTTTTGGAAGTACGTGGCCGCTAGGATGGCTTGTTTATTGCACAACCATACCGCCAAAGGTAATATAGACTTTAATTAAATAAAAATAGAAAGATTCATTTTTGAAACTTCAAACCTATGTCAGCGAATGAATTGGGGCATTCTTAATCGTTTAGTAAAAACCGCTTCCAGATTCATGGCCTAGTAATGGCTGTATTTCTGAGCAAAAATTAGGGCAAAATTTGACTAAAACTGCTCGGAAGATTTCATTTTCGCAAATTTCCATAATTTTTTTCTACGCTGTTTTTTATTCTTGAATAACCAATTTTTTTTTATGTAAAGTAATCCACGAAACCTCTCTACTGTATTTTTTTTATTGTTCTACAAAGTTTAGTTTGCCTGATAGAAAATAAAATCGATTTTGCGTTTAACATGGCGAAATGTTTAGAGTATATATACATAACTGCCGTTTAGCCATTGGCGTCATTTTGAGATTGGCGGGCGGAACGACCGTTCCGTCTGATTAAATTAGAAACATCAATGGTGTGAAAACTAACTCATACGAAATCAACACTGCATATTTTATAATGAATTTAAGTTACGTAATTTTGTTAATGTTATCCGAAATGCGGTCATTTTTCAATTTAATTGAAAAATGAACTATTAACGTAAATATTAATTGAAAAGTGAACTATTAAAACTTATTTATTAAACTATTTTATTTACATTAAACTAGTTTGTTCATGTTTATTAGCATTTAACTCTTTTGTTCGAGTTTATTTGCATTAAAATAGTTTAATTGGGTTTATTTTTATTTTGTTTTACATTTGGAATGTGATTTTTATTCTATGTTTTATTGTTTATTTATGTTTGTTTATTTCTAGTCACTATATGTTATTTTTCTACTTTACTTTTATTTTGTATGTCCCTCAAAATCTCTTTTTGACAAAAAATGAACAATTTAGTTAATTAACTTATTTTTCTAGCACCAAAGAGATGCTTCATCCTAACTTTAAAAAAAATCCTCCAATCTAAACCCAAGCAAATTCAGTACTAAAATTATCCTAAGAACAGGAACAAACGAGGTTCCATTTTACATGTTCGCATAAAATGCTCAATTTAAATTTAAATGCTGGTAAGGGAAAAGCGTTTCATTTCACGAGCCATTTATTTGCCCCTCCAACCAGCGTAGCGGATTTATACGTTTTAAGAATTATGTCTTTAGAACTCCGACTTGTGGTAAGAAGCTTGTAAACGCACTCTGGCACTGTGATATATGATTTGACAAACATAAGCTCTTTTAAGTGCTGTTTGTTTAATTTATTTAATTATTATATGCGTAAGAGTAAATATTACGTATAGTTAGTATTATTAATTTCCCATTCATTTCTTTAACAGTCAGAGATTCATTTATAGGAAAGAAAAGAAAGAAATATTAAGAAGGGCGCCAACCTCAAACAGCGCATTTTTTTTTATGGGAGCGTAACTTAAATTAGCACCATATGTAGCATATGTATTTCAGAGATCGATCAACAGATAGGCATGAACGTTAAAAGATAAGTATGTCACGAACTATAATAAATTTGCTATTTTCTCTCTACATGTTTTTGGTAGCAAAACATAACCTTAATACTTTTTTACCACCATATCGTTTAACAGTTTACTGTAAATTTGTTCAAGGGATCGGTTGACCAATAAGTTTTAAATAAGAGATTGGCATTCTTATATATCACGGCTTTTTTAGCTACAAGTTTCATAATGACTTGTTTTTTGTTATAAAACAAATGCATCAGGTATTTTTTTTCAAAAGGCAAATTATATATTATTTTTTTTAGATTGGCGTTTTTTTACTTTTCCAAAGTTTTTTTGGGGGGATAAATAGGTTACTGCATTAATTTAATTTTAAGAAATATAATCTAAGCATTAAAAAATTATGATTTCTATCACTCACAATTGTTTTTCTTAATAATTTTGTAAAATTACAAAAGTTAAGTTAAAATAAATGTATCAGTAAAATTGCCTTCAAAATCGGAATGTCTTTTTTCGCCTCTTCTTTACCGATTCTTAACAGAATATTTTACAATTATCTATATTACGAATATTTAAAAAAATGACTCATCTCATGACGCAGCCAACATAAAAAAGCTTACAGAGTATGCAACAAAGAGAAACATTTATCAAGAATTTAAAAATAACAAAACCACAAAACATTTGGATTCAATTGCAACCAACCATTCGTTCTCAGAAAACATTTCAATTTTTAAAATCAGAACTAAACAAGCGTAAGTCTGAAAATGATAATTTTAATTTTATTTCAAATTTATTGGTTGGAAGACATACATTTTCAGGCTTGTGTGCTCGGTCACAAAGACCAGCTTCTAAACCTTCGTCAAGAAGGACGGACACGACACACACACAATATCACACACACATACAAGACAGATGCTGCCATCTATCGCCACCTCCACAATTTAGACATGTCCCTGAAAGGGAGGGAAATTGTCTCCAGGGACCTGTACCCGTGGTAAACTGCGCAATGACCGACCACAGGACTTTCGGACCCAACAGATTTAACGAGCACGTACTCCGCATATGCTTGCTAGGTCTTCAGTGGTACCGGGACTCGATCGCGAGACATTCCGATCTCGAGACCGAGACGGTGACCACTAGGCTCCCTACAGCCATCAAATTTATAAAACTAACTTAATATCTGTAGTTTTTTTGTGTTTAATTAATATCGCACAAGATCTACACGAGGGCTATTATTGACGAGCCTCAAAATTTGGAATGGGGGTTAAGGGAAGAGGCCGATACCTCACCTAGCATAACACACAATCGCATAACGGCATCGTACGCGGCATCAATACTTTCGACGAACACATTCTATTTAACTCTAAACAACTTCCCAGTCCCCTATACACGGCATATTTATTGACCTTATTTAATTATCTCCCTCCCCCCCCCTACATGATAATCTTATAGAATAGCTAAGACTAGGTCACAGCCTATGAAGATATCTTTCATGCATAACACCTTAACAAATCGGCCACACCATTCGACAGAAGTTTTATGTCTAAGGAACTGATGCTCACAACTAACGCCGATTAGCTAATGGATAACTAGAACGTCCAAACCTACGGTAACTTCACAGCTACATCAAATGTTGTCTTACAACCATACAAACAAACCACCTAGTAGATAATTCTTTCAAATTCGGATAGCCATAAGAAAAGGTAACGTCGCAGCTACGTCAGACATTATGCCCCGCAAGCAAACCACGCTCCTCCCAGTTCGAATCGTCCATTATAACCATACTTTGAGTTGACAAGTCGTACTATGTTTTGATATTTTAAATGATGTCTTTTGCAATATTGATACACTATTACTTACGTTACTTTGGCCCTCAAGTGCACATCCAGGACCGTCTTAAGACTCCCTCCTGTGCCTACCAACCCCTTGAGGACTCCATTTTGCCAATTCCTGGAGGATATTACGTCTTCATGGGTAGTTAGTCACAACCGTATCCATGCCTCTTCCAGCAATGAGTAACTCCTGTATCAGCTTCTGGGAATCTTTTTTAAAAAAGAACTCCAGGAAAACTCCCGACTTAATCCCATTATTTCCTCTGCAAATCGAGTTAAAAAAGGGGAAAAACCTCCTCTGAAGTCAAGTTCTTTGAAGATCTTCGTTAAAGAAATTGGATACAAAGAGAATGGGTTTTGTCCAGAGATCTCCTGTTGTTAATCGTTGTAGAGCAATTTCGGGCACGAGCTACCATTTTTTATTGCTGATGGCAATAAAAACAACAACGAAATGAATGTCCAGAAGATAAATTGAGATGTTAGTTATCGTTTTCGATTGGGTAAAGTAGAAAGTGGAATCTCATTTGGTTTGTTCGACTTTAAAAGGGTTTTTCCAATCGTTCTATCTAGTCTGGTTCAAATTTATTTATCTTGTTAATATAGTAGTAAGCCGTAGTAGAACATTTTTTTAAATAAAAATGAGGTCATCAGATATTTTATTTTCTCTATTTAAAAGTACTTTCTAGCACTTGCATGGGGCTAGATAAGACTGACTTGGTGAGAAATTCTGCCAAAGTTATGGACTTTTGGGGGGTGTATCCTGAACTTGATACACTGTTAAAAATTTGGTGCTATGTTTCACCATGATATTGGTTGGTTTCACCATGATATTG
Source organism: Oedothorax gibbosus (assembly GCA_019343175.1). NCBI lineage: Eukaryota > Metazoa > Arthropoda > Arachnida > Araneae > Linyphiidae > Oedothorax > Oedothorax gibbosus. The sequence continues at coordinate 8,893,589 of CM033278.1, forward strand.
GTTGGTTTCATCATGATATTGGTTCCTAGTAGCTGCAACGGCTGAGTGGTGAAATGTTTCACCTTTTTTTCGGTGTTTGGTTGAACCATATTTCTGGATTTGGAAACAAAACCTGAGAATGGTCACGAATCAAAATATGGCTGAACGTTTCACCATTCAGCCGTGCAGCTACTAGGACAATATCATGGGGGAATCAGCACCAAATTTTAACAGTGTATACTTGATATAGTTTTCTAGATCATGGAGAATTAGTAACAACAACGATAGAAGTACTGGTTTTTGGAACTTTTTGAGAAACTGAGTCACAAAACCTACAGAAGGGTTAATATCGATGAGCCTAATGATTTCAAGGTAGGTCAAGTAAAGTTTTTTTTGTAGTGAGAAATATAATGTAGTTATTGAAACAACGCTTATTTCGTTATATTTCAAATACATTAATTTAAATTTCTTTCAATTATCTAAACAGAAAGTTGCAATTAAAAAAAAACATGTTTCATTTGTAACAAAACTTTATTTTTCAATTAGCTTTGAACAACAACAGTCCTCAAATAAATATTTATTCATAAAATATCTTTATCTCAAAAATACATTCATATGCTAATTACTTTTGAAGTTCATAAAAAATAGCATCCCCTCGTCATATTCTGTAATTAAAAAAATCTAATTGATCTTCTGCAGATTTCTATTCAGATTCTAATGACAGTCTTTCAATATGTAAAAAAAAACTCACAAAGAAAATAAGGGAAAAGCAATGGTAAATACATTTCTACATTAAACAAAATTAAAATAATCCCTTTAAAATACGTCTTTACTTAAAAAAAAACTATATATAAAAGAGAAAACGTACGTAACATTTTGCACGCTCAATTTAACACCCTCAAAAGCAAGAAACCGTCGGAAATAAGAAGAAAAAAAAATTGAGAAAAAAATCTCGCCGAATCAGCTTTTCTAGGAATACATCGCATTAAAAAATACAATAGAGTTGAAGTAAAAGAAAGTCCCTATCTTTTTCTCAGATACCTAAGAAACTGATGAAAAAGAAATAACTAACTTTACTGTGTCACCAAATTTGAATCATTAGTAGAAAAGTGTTGTTTTTGATAGGCTCTAAAGACTTTCGATGTTATAAGTAGTTTAAATAGTTTTCTTGATTTATTAGTACATTTATTAGTATAGTAGTATTAAAACTTACTTAGGGCTTGTATTTTAGGATGTTTAGGATGTGGAACAATGGAAAATCGGCTTCATTTTGTTAGAGATAACTGTAAGAACTTTGTAAGGCGCTTATAACGTAATGACTTTCGGTCGATATTAAAAAAAAATGAAATTGAAATTAATGTGTATGGATAAATTTAGCGTAAAGTAGTATTAGTACAGTTAAAGTTTTACAGCTAGTTAACCATTGAGTTAGAAGGGAAACTGGAGTGAGGTGTCAGCGAGCCGAAAACACACTCACACCCATTTGGGCGAACAGGGCAGAAAAGGACTATTTTCCTTACACTTGTATGCAATGCTTGTATGAGACTCCTCTATCAGATTGACTTGGGCTCCTAAATGTATTTTAACATTTTTAGTTCGAAAGAAATTAACTTTCTTTAACTTTAAATTTCAACTTTTTTAAGAAATAACCATGTGTGGATCACTAACTAAGAACCAGCGAAGACGAACCCAATAGCAAAATAGGCAAGTTTCTAGGTTTTCTGCCCGGGTTCGTTTCTGCTGCAGTGCCGTGTATTCCTCCGCGTTTCGTTATTGAACCGGCTCGTTTGCTGCCCTGTTCAGTGAATCACACACCTCACTCTACGTTTCTTCTAGTTCAATGTAGTTAACAGCATTAAACGCAGTGACAACCGCGCTTTGTAGCAAATTAAGCACAATAATAAAGAGAAAAGGAAATAAGATAAGGGTAAACCGTATGTTATTTTTTCATAACAAACTTAGTTTTTGCTATTCTGAAGAAAGGATTGAAGATTAATTATGAATTATTCCCTAGTGATGATAAAATTAAATAGTATTTAAATCGATTTAGAAACTATACTAAAGATAGATTTAAAAAAAACTTCTGAATGTGTATCTTAGAGGCGATTACAAGATTACAATTTAAGGTTTGTAACCTTTATAAGCATAACAGGCTATTAAACTAGAAAATAAATAAAATCAAGAGTTTACATTCCGAAAGTAACACCAGTTTAAGAAAGCAGAAGAACAAAACTTGGTTGCAACTATTCAAAAGAAATAACGCAAATATAACATTTTTAACAGAAGAAAGGACTGGGGGAAATAAGGGAGAAATTAAGAGAAAAAAAAATCCCCTTCTCATTGCATAAACATCGAGATAAGAAGATTGTTCCTCAGTCAGTTTGTGAGACGGATCCTTGTCTTTCCTTTGTGGCGATATTTTTGTTGTTATAGCAAGTAAATAAACGTTGGGACTTGAAAACAGCATCGGTTAGCGAATAGTAATGCTGTGGAAAAAAACTCATATAATATAAGCACTTGACTTTTTTATTGTGATGGATGGAAAAATTATATGATTCACAGCAGAGTTTTATCATAGAAAAACAATATATTCATAAAAAGTATTTTTTTAAACATGTTGTTGTTGTTGCTGATCCCTGTTGCCCAACAGAGCTAGACCAGGTCTATGATATTGCACACAATCAAGAAATCAATAACCAACAATGGTCGCTCAAGAAGATCTTCTTTATCGAGTACCAAGCACTCAAGGATGTGCTCCGGTGTATTTTTTAAACATAAAAACAGAGACGGCTAAATAACGTCATTTTTACTCATAAACTTCGGTTAAATAATCCTGTTGAAAATATCTTCTAAAACAATGGCCTACTCAAGTTTAAGGCCACAGAAGCTCTTCGCGACGTCACGCTTTCCGTCCAGTTCGGATTGTCGGTTTTTCCAAAGAAAAAGTACGAAACCTATTAGCGCACGGCCCTGTATACTTTTCAGGTTTCGAATCGGTTTCTTTCCTTTCTGACGGAACAGCTGACAATCCGAACTGAACGGATCGTGTGACGTCACTGAGAGCTTCCTTTGCCTTATCAGTTCAGTCGGCCGTGGTAAAAGATGATTAATTGCCAGTAGAGTCTAATTTTTACGAAGTCTTCGTCTGCTTAGTATGTATAAATAATTTAAACAAAAATATTATACATTTTTGTTATTCTTTGAAATCAAAAGAATTTATTAAGAGTCTTCTTGTGTTAATAAAAATTGGAAAATATTTAAAAAACTGAAATTCAATGTTTTATAGGCTACCCTACTTGCCAGATCCGACTTGCGTGTCGCAATTTGGAGACCCTTGTCATAATGATATCTGGTCAGTTTCGTTTCAGATGGGTTTGTATTGTAAAAGAAAGTCTGTTACTTTAGGGGGAGATAGTCAGCAATTATCGAAGGAGTTTCCAACATTTCATACTTTTACATCCCATAATAATTTTTAAACGTATGATTTATGTTGCAATTTGGAGACCCTTGTCATAATTATATCAGGTCAGTTTCGTTTCAGATGGTTGTATGTAAAGAAAGTCTGTACTTTAGGGAGATAGTCAGCAATTATCGAAGAGTTTCCACATTCATACTTTACATCCTATATATTTAAGTATGATTATGTTGCAATTGCAGACCCTGTCATAATATATCAGTCAGTTTCGTTTCAGAAGGTTTTATTGTAAAGAAGTCTGTTACTTTAGGGGAGATTTGTCAGCAATTATCGAAGAGTTTCCAACATTTCATCTTTTACATCCATATAATTTTAATCGTATGATTTATGTTGCAATTGAGACCTTGTCATATGATATCAGTCAGTTTCGTTTCAGATGGGTTTGTATTGTAAAAGAAAGTCTGTTACTTAGGGAGATATCGAATACGAAGAGTTCAATCTACTTTACATCTTAATAATTTAAACGTATGATTTATGTTGCATTTGCAGACCTTGTCATATATCAGTCAGTTCGTTTCAGAAGGTTTTATGTAAAGAAGTCTGTTACTTTAGGGAGATAGTAGCAATTATCGATGGAGTTCAACATTTCATACTTTTACATCCATAATAATTTTTAAACGTAGATTCATGTGATTGCCTGTCTATGATATCAGTCAGTTTTCAGATGTTTGTATTGTAAGAAGCCTGTACTTTATGGAGAGTAGTCCAATATCGATGGTTCACATTTCATATTTAATCTTATAATTTAAACGTATGATTATGGTACAAGAAGATTAAAATTATGTGACTCTGTTACTTTCAGCTTAAACTGAACTTTTATCATTGTACAATTGGAAGAAAAAAGTCAAGTTATTGATTGTGTAATTAAATTAAAAACATAGCATTTATATTGTTTGTTTTGTAATTACTAAACAGTAACCGTATAGTGCTAATATTAAAAATTAATAAACTTTTTATAGGAATTTTCATTAATTTAATTTTTCTTACCTTAGCCGAAGTTTAAATACGTGTGGACATAGAACTAAATGGGGCTTACCTAAATAAATAAGAAATTTTAAGGAGATAATAAAAACAACATTATCTTAGCAATTTAAGCAAAATTTTCTATACAATGGTATTTATTATTTTGAAAAGTAAACAACAATTTAAATAAATCCTATTACTCGTGGCACACAAAAATATAAATAAATGTTGAAGTTATTTTATTTGGCTTTAAGGCATTTTAATCGGAAAGCAATCATCCAGTTGCAAATAAAATTGCAGCCAATTTTTCTGTTATCGTTAAATATTATCATCCAGAATAATAAGAAAAGAAATGAAATTTCCATTTTCATTATACATTCTTTTATTCCTTTCAAGGATTTCTAATTTAAAATACCAATTTGCGATGACAAAGGGACAAAAAGACCTAAAGTTATTCAAAAATCATTCGCTCTTTTAGTTATTTCAAAGGAGTTGGGATTCAAAGCAAGTTTTGAATAGAATGAAGTTTGGAAATGAATAAAATTGGTTAAAAAAAAGTCTGAATTGAATTTAGTTTAGTTTTAATGTATGAATAATTATGAACTATATAATGTATTTATTGGTTATATTTTACGAAAAAGGTTAAAGTGCAAAATGGAATTTCACATTCACCCTTTAGAAAAGGTTAAATGGTTCATTACAATTGTTTGATGAACTTTATTTTGTTTGGTTATTAATAATAGTGAAAATTATTGTGGTATGAATTTCATAGTTTAAATGAATTAATTTGATAAGAATAGGTAAGCAATTATTTTTTGCTTTCACACTACGTTTATAAGTTAAAAAGTGGAAGTTTTTATAAAGGCTATGTCCGTTTTTCTGTCCGTCACACACTTTCATCGCCCAAACTACAAATGCTATAGGCAAGTGTGATACTTCAAAAAATCGAAATAAGAAGACTTTAAAAATCTCAGAAAAAATTGGAATTCGAAATACTTCAATTATTTATAAAAAGACAAAATTTCATACTCATTTAAAAGACATAAGAAGATACGTTTACATTTTTACAGAAAAAAATTACATCATAATTACTCGAACAAATTTAGCAAACGATTAAGTCTGCGAAAGAAAAGTAATGAAAATGGTTAATTTTCGCTTTTGAAAGTTTAAATTAGAATTAGCTAAAGCCCGTGTTTGGTGATTTTCTTTCTAAAGTGTATGAATAGTGTGTGGAAGCGGTTGTATGTAGCAGTTACTACTACAAAAAACTACTTGTTTTAATTTAATACCTTTAAAAACACATAATGGCAATACGGGTAGTTTTTGTTTTTACATATATTCGCTTCTTCTATACGTTGTTGCCTTTAGTTACTACTCCTTCATTAAGTCTAAAATAGTTCATTTGGGATTTTGCTTCTTATTTTGTGCGGTAATTACTTTTTAAAATGATACCGATCTGTAGACTTCAAGGTTGGTTGCCAACAATTTTTAGAAGCTACACCATTGAAAACCACAAAACCACAGATTTTCAGCCTCATACTATACCCGAATAAGGTTTTGTAAACATGAATTGTATGCGAGTTAAAAATAAACAGTAAAAAAAGAAAAAATATGAAGTTTGAATGTTTTGTGTGTTTGGTAAGGTATTAATTTATCTATTAGAATTTTTTGAAATAATCTTTTTTTTATGTCCATACTTTAACTTAAAGTTTTTGAAAGCTTTTTTTAAGTAATCTTTTAATTCAGTATGTATGATTTAAATTTGTTGAATAAAGCTCATAATTAAATATTATAAGTTTCGATACTTAATATAAGGTATATTTTACTTAATATTATTTGTACGTATAATTACTCTAAGTCTTGATAAATATTAATAAAGCAGCAACTTAGCGTAATATGTCACCTTTAAAAGTTCTGTTGAGGGAATATTAAGGTGGCGCCTCGTCACTAAACTTAAGTTAACAGTAAATTTTTTATCAAGTCAATGTGATTACATTTAATGAAATTTCTTACAAAATAGAACATCCAAATTGTTTACATCAATCCACAATATCATTACAAACTTCCTTTAAAAATCTTTTTAAATAGTATTTCAAAAAACCAATAGGTGCAATCTATTCTCTAGACAAAGAACTTACGCAATAAAAATCCAAATAACTTGTATAAAAAAATATAAATATCCTCACCCTCATATAAGGCTCAATAAGCATTACGTTAATTAAACAACCTACGAGGCATCACGTAAAGGATGAATTAGTAATTAAATCAGAGTTTAGAGGAACTCGGGTAAAAACTTCAATTGGAAAAAAATGTCACCCCGAAAAGACATATGGCATCGGGATACACAAATCAGTAATTAACCGTTTTCTTGTATTGTTCTTCCAGTAAAATACTGATTTTCCTTTTCCACTTTTACCACAAAATCAAAGAAAAAATTCCTTACTAAGGGAATTGGTCATAATTTGGTGTAAAACTAATTGGTTTTAATTTTAGGTAGGCCAACGTAAACTCGATGCTTAGGTATAAATTTGTCTTGGGTTTTATTTATTTTTAAATGTAAAATGGGGTAACGTTAAATAAGTACATGAAAAACTCCCACCTTGACATTTTCTATCAGCATTTTAGTTATTTAAAAAGCGTGTGTGGGAATATTTCTGGGGAAAGGACCTGTTTTTATAATATGGAATAATATTATAAAACCCCTGCGCTCAATAAAAAAGGTTTTTAAGACAATCGGAAAATTATGTTGATATTTATATAATGTTTAGGTAGAATCATTTTGCGTTTTTACAAAGCAGCAAGTTTACAAAAGACAGACTATTAAACGAGAACACAAATTAGCAACTCTTGGTAAAAAACCTAATTAAATTAAACTTATTTCCAATATCTGCATGAGAGGGGATATCAAAGACCGAATTAATGGGCCAACGAGGAATGCCCAGATATGAGATGACGTCAAATTAAGAAAAGACGAAACGTGGGTGCGTTAAAATTAAAAAAACAATCCGCTCTTGGTGCCATTGCTTAATCTAATTACTTTTCTCCCTTTCTGCAATGGCGGTGATTACTTTTGAGTTTTTTTTTTGTGTGTGCCAATTGTGCGGTTTCGGGGCAATGAATGCCGATTTTGATGGACGATATTGTTTTTGTAGATTCTAGAATGTATAACGACGAGTGTTTATGCAAACGTCGTGTGTTTATGTGACACAATGAAACACCTGAAGAAATTGGTAAATGGCCAATGGTTTCGTAGCAATGCATCTGATTTTGATGGAAGATATGTTGTTTTCGCATTTTGCTGATTTTAGATTGTATAATGACTTGTGTTTACGCTGAGTGATAAAATGAAACACATGAAAATTTTGGGAATTGTAAATGGCTTCGGAGCAATGGATGCTGATTTTGATCGACGATATTGTTTTGCATTTTGCTGATTCTAGATTATATAATGACTACTGTTTATGTTGAGTGTCAAAATGAAACACTTGAAGAAATTGGTAAATAGACAATGGATGCCGATTTTGATGGACGATGTTGTTTTTTGGATTTTGCTGATTCTAGATAGTATAATGACTTGTGTTTATGCTGAGTGACAAAATGAAACACATCAAGAAATTGGCAAATGACCAATTATTTCGGAGCAATGGATACCAATTTGATGAACTGAAAAAAATAAATCTCTATTAGTGAGTTGCATTTTCGACCTGAATTGATGTGATAATGACTTGTTATCGCTGAGTTATAAACATGAACATCGTTGAAGAAATGTAGGAACGATGGAATGGTTTCGGCAATGTGCTGATTTGATGACGTATTTTGATTTGCTGTCTGATATATAATGACTACTGTTGTGAGTGCAAATGAAAACTGAAGAATTGGTAATAGACAATGATCCGATTGGGACGATATCAAAATGAACACATCAGAATTGGTAATGACCATTTTTCGAGCAATGGATACAATTGATGGAAGATATATGTTTGCAGTTCTGATTCTAGATTATAAACGACTGTTTTTAGGTTTGAGTGACAAATGAAATGACATGGTTGAGCAAGGGATTCATTTGCCGGAAGTTTTTGCAGTTTGGTGACTCTAGATTATATAATGACTTGTGTTTATAGGGGATAGTATTTAATTTTTGATTGTATAATTATATTAGCTACTCAACAGGTAAGATTTCGGTAAGAAGGCCGTTGATGTAATTTACTAAATGTTGTTAAAAATGTTTCCGAATGTATGTGACACAAGAAAACAAATAATAAAATTGATTAAACTACAAATTATGTAAAAGTATGCTTTAACCAATTAAAACAGCATTTAATTTTTTATTCATCATAAGTATAATACTTTATTGTTGTATTGGGGTTGAGTACCTTCTATGAAGCTATAATTGATGCTTTGAAGATTCTTTAAGCAACAAACAAAAATAGTCACCAATATTTTATTATTCTACCAACCCTATCCACAGTTTGTTTACCGAAGCAAACACTGCCTACGATCGTGCATTGCATTATCATTTTCCCACTTTACATATCTAACTTTTGCACGAAATAATACACAAAACGTATAAAGACAACAAGAAACTATCTACACAAAAGCTGCGAAAAATAAAAACCTACTGAAAACGGAATCGAAAACAATATTGCCTTTTATCATCTCTTTTGGCTGAATTTATGGCTGGTTATTTATATCTGATAAAAGGTTCGCATTTTGGAGGGTAATTTAAGTTATTTCTATAAAAATGGCCCATTCGATGCAGAGTTGATGTGAAAGGGAGTGCTGTAGTTTTTATGCTCGACTTGGGGGCAGTATTGGATTTGGGATGGAGACCATAGTAATGATTCTAATTCCACTGGGTTGGAATTGGAACTTGGAACGTATGAAGGGTGTTGGTTTTTCATTGTTCTTAGTAGAAGGCTTCTATCATTTTTCCGTTAACACAATTTGGCAGAATATAAGTAAGAGTCAGCAGAAAAAAAAGCCAATAATAAGTGATGTTTTCGTACACAATAGCAGAATTCATTACTTGTTGGTGTATATTTGCCAAGCATTCAAAAAATAATCTGGCTCTAAATTACTGTTGAAAAGCATTTTAATTTTCAGCAATCAAAATTTTAAAAAGTTATAAACAGCGAGATTTTTTTTGTAGCTTTTTTTGCGGTACGTTTGGTGTTTTTTGTGTGTTTTTTGTGTATGTGAAAAATGTAAAAAGTTCTAAAAAATTTCAATAAGTAGTTTTTTTAATTAATGGTTTCGTATAATGTTTCAATAAATTGAAATAACCCAAAATGTGCACAATACAAACTTTAGGTTATTCAAGCTAATTGGTTTATTAACTTAGAAAGCAACTCATAGAATAGATATCATAACCCATTATTGGAAAAATTAAGTAAATTTTTTTTAAAAATGTAAATCTGCTGCTTATACCGGTCTTAAAACCACTGCACAGTAATTAACTGTTTTTTTTGTGTGTTTAAGATTTGTGACTATACTTCCGATTTAGAGAGTGTGTCGTAGACAGATAATATTGTGACTGAATAAAAGAATATGTTATATTGCTCGTTAATAGGAAATGAAACAGAAAAAAAACTACTTTTATTTCTTGGAAAAATCTACATTTATCCGCATCTTTACATACACATAAATTAAACCACGCAACCCAACACCTCTCCCCATATCTAAAAAAAAGAAGCCTACTCAAGCCCTTCCACACAAATTCCCACACTAAATCCAAGGGAACCACGCATCTAAATAATGTCTAATCTATTACGAGATCGCTTAAGGAAGCTGTTTTCTCAGCTCGGAAAGACACTCAAGAGGTCAACCAAGATGTTGGGCTACCGTCAAGATTGCTGGCTCGGGTCGAGACCTTTGCTGATAGCGTCTATTAAGGCCCATTACATGGGTGCCAGGGTAGGATGATGGGTGAGTTGAAGAGTGTTAGGTGACATTTTGGTGTAAGTTACGCTTTTGGGATTCGTGTTGTATAAGTTGTAGTAAAAGGATATCTTTCTTGTTAGTTTATTTAAGGCTAATAACTAAATAACTAAATAACTAAATAACTAAATAACTAAATATCTAAATAACTTAATAACTAGATAAATAACTAAATATCTAAATAACTTAATAACTAAATAACTTAATAACTAGATAAATAACTAAATAAATAATCTCTAATAATTTCTTTTAAAAAAATCGAGAAATGGACAAAAATCTATTTTTGGGATTTCGAACCTGTCGGGCTTTTAACCCATTCGGGATTTTGACCCATTCGTGATTTCGGCTTGTCGGGTATTCGGCTTTCGGAATTTTGGCTTGTCGGGATTTCGACTGTCGGGATTATGTCCCAGACCCTGTTTATGTTTATACATTGTTTAAAATGTGTGCTTGGTTTCACAACAATAAGCGTTTCTAGTAGGTGCAATAGAAGTGGGGTAAAATGTTTCATCATATTTTCGGTATTCTGTTGAACCTGTTTTTGGGTATCGGTAGCAAAAGCCTAAGAAGTTGTGAAGAGTGTTTGATGATATTTTGATGCAAGTTACACTTTTGGCATTTGTGATGCGGAGGATTGCAAAAGGATTTGTTGCTTTATTAGTTTAAGGTTGTTCTGTGGTTCTTACACTGTTAAAAAAGTTGTGCTTAGTTTCACCATAATAATGCTTCCTAGTGGCTGCAACGGATGTGCTGGGAAATGTTTCATGACACTTTGGGTATTCTGTTGAACCTTTGTTTAGGTTTTGGAAACAAAAACTTGAGAAATGGCTAAACCAAATGCAAAAAATATAGCGAAGTATTTCAACACACAGCCGTGGCAGCTACTAAGATCATAATTTTTGTGAAACCAAGAGCCCAATTTTTAACAGTGTAGATGTTGGAAATGTAATGTCAAATATGATTTTTATTTTGAACGTATTTTTTTAAGGATATTAACTAAGATGTCACTGCTTTTTGAAAACATCCATTATGAAAAAAAATATTTTAATTGCATAGAATTTAAGTTTGTACATTTTAGTAAAAGTTTTCGTTATAAAATGAACTTAAATGTATTATTCTTTTCAAAAATATATAATAAATGTTTAACTCAACACATCAATTTTTTTTTCACTACAAAGTGTCACAAAAACAAAAGCAATAAAAAGGAACATGCCAAACATTCCTTTTTCGTTCTATTTTGTGTCTGGTGTCGTCTGCTTTTATTGCACCTCCCCCAGGACAGCTATAAATTCTATTGTTTCAACCACCCCCGGACAAAACGACTTTCTAAGACCCCACCCCTGACTGTCCTATAACATAAGTCTTAGAGGTGAAATTGCTGTGCTATTTGTAAAAACCAGTCTGCCTCCGTTTAAGTTATTTTGTGGAAGAACCTGAGTTGTTCAATCCTAATATTAATATTTTTGTAACATTTTCTGAAACTTTCACCAAGAATATCATCCATTTTATAGAGTAGAAAAAAGCGTTTAAAGAGTAGTGAACTGCGGAGTTTATTAAACAATACCAGAAAGGATGGCTATTTTAACATTTTAAACTTAGAACAACTGTCCAAATATAAATGTAAACCAGGCCTACAATGTAATTTTAGCACTGTATTTTATATTAACTGTGGTTCATAAGTATAGCTTTTTCTCAAGCACAAAACCTTACCTTTTTACGTTAAATAATTAAATTTAAATATTAATTAAACTAAAATAAAGTGACCTGAATGAATTATCCTGAAATTAAATAATATTAAGGTATTTAGTGCGGGAGATATTTGAAGTGCAAATCTTAGATCAAATCAGGTGGAAATGCTAAGGCAGTTCAAAACAAGTTTTAAGTATCTTCTTAAATACTTTTTTTCTCACTCGATGGATACTTTAAGGTAAAAGCATTATTTTTTCAAAGTTTGAAATTGTTTAGAGAGAAGAAAATATTGAAAAATTGATTTATGAGAAAGAACATTTCTAATGAATACAAGTTTACTGTCATAAAAAACTTTTCATAGCTTGAAATTTTTTTTTTAATAAATTGCCTGTCATCTTCTTCAAGCACTATATTAAAAAGTGCATTTGTGCAGTTAAGGGGGACCCTCCATTGAAGCCCATGCTAAAATGACCTTTTTTATGTACCATTTTCTCAGAATCCATTTGATACATTTTAATGACATTTTTTACTAGTTGTAAAATGTATGTTCAACTATACTTTAATGGAGGCATTCTTAAAAATTTTGTTAAGTTATTAAATTATAAATTTTTAAGTGAAACTACATATTTTTGACCTAAAAAACATCAATAATATTAAAAAGAAAAAAAGTAAGATAGTTATACTCAAATCCCTCCAGCGAATTTTAGAAACCAACTCCTTAAACACTATAAAATTTTTTAGGTTGATACTTATAGTAGATTCTGAGAAAAAGGTACACGCACATTGAAAAAGTAAGTTTTGAGATATACGCTTTAAAGTAAACAATTGTGGTTTCTTACCTATGAAACGTAAGGGGATTTTACCTAAACAACATTTAAAAAAGAATATATTAAAACTACTTCTAGCACTTGAAACTTTTAGTTTAAGATATCGTTGTAAAGCTAAGATTACATAGTTTAAGAAACGCTAAAAACATTGAAAGGTCATTTTTGAAAATTTTGAGGGGTCTGGTCCCCCTTAAAGCCTTTTCACCTCTTGTTTGAAGACGGTGAAAGGCGGGTAAGATAGAGAAGTTGGTCTTCTAAGCTTTATTCAATAAAAACAGAGAAAATGCATCAGCTTATAATATATGAGATAATATTCAGTAAATTTCAATGCGTACACTATTTTTAAGAACATTTAATCTAAGACCACATATATGTTAAAATACATGTTTTTAGTATTGTAACATTGTATTAAATTTCATATTGTAATGATCTTAAAGCACTGGTGTGAGAGATCACGGAGATATTGTTTCTTGTTCTTCCTGACGTACAGAGACTAGAACGGTGTCCATACATAGATCTGCGTGGAATTCCATCGACTTGTTTTTATGATATGACGCTTTTTAGTAGAGGAAAAGATTTTTAGGGGTGTGAAAAATCGGGAAGTTGGATCGCTTTCGAATTCTATGGGAGGTTTTATTCGTTTTAAAGGGTTCGTAAAGTTTGATTCGCTTTGACAGCTTTGTCGTGGTGACTTTTTGCCGAAAGTTTTTTACCGTATAACTTTAAGGGGGAATGGGCGCGCTGGACCTCGGGTCTCCAAAGCAAAGTGCATCAATGTTAATCCAATGGTGAAAAAATATTTTCTCTGCCATATTACTCCGGCTGTATTGAATATTTTTACAAACGGATTTTTTATGTGATAAATGTGGCTGACTTACAGGTCCCGACAATCCCACTTTTTGAAATTGGTTCGAATATTTTTTTAAATTTTCAATAAATAATTTTACACAAAATATTCGAAGCAATTTCAAAAAGTGGGAAAAGATAGAGACCTGTAAGTTATCTTCATTTATTATTAAAAAAAAACGTTTGTAGAAATATTTAATACAGCCAGAGAAATGTTTCAGAGAAAATAGTTTTTTCCCCATTGGATTAACACTAAAGCACTTGAGTTTGGAGACCCGCGATCCAGCGCGCCCATTCACCCTTAAGAGTGACATATAGGGTAGACCTGGACTATTTTTGCAAAAGGAAAATTTTATAACTGGCCTAATTTTGCGAATAAGTCGTTAGGGGGCGACCAGTGGTAGATTGGATTATGAAGCAACACGTTATATGTATAACTCACAAGTATTTTTATATTTTAGTTAGTTTCATATTGTCGTTAGGCTGATTTTATAATTTTTTCAACGTTGAGTAACTTTTTCTTTTCCTATAACTGGTACTTAACGTTTACTCTGAGTCACATAACGTATATTAAGACTAACGTTAAACCAAATATTAGTAAAATTACTGTTTTATTGACTAAAAAAAGTTTAAAGTTACACTTACAATCGCTTAACAAACAGTCAAATATCATTTTTTAAAAGTAATAGTTTAACTATTCAAAATGTTTTCTAATTTAAACCATATAATTATAAGTGAAGGGAAATGGTGTTAGAAATTATACACGTTTAGAAAAAAAATCGCCTTTTCAAGTTGGATACCTGTTAATAGGACTATGGTTAGTAGGAAGGATTTCTTTATACTAGCTAAGAAAAAAAATATACCATTTTATGCCTCAGTTTTGCATCGAACTTCTTCGTATTACTGTAAATATAGAAACATCGAAATTGTTTTCTCTTAAAACGTAGCTTTTAAGCTACTCAACCTTCCTAATCTGGAAAATTTTCTTCAGCTTTTAAGAAAATCCCTAAACCTCAAAAGGGCTTAAGTCCACTAAAAGATTCCCAAACAGACTTCATATTTCACTAAAACATTGAATAGAAGAAGCGTAGCTGGAAATTTCCGTATTATACATGATTCCTTTTTATATTTAACGATTCGAGTGCAATGAGGAATAAACGGGATTTGTGTAAAAGCTTAGAAAGATTTAATGGCTACTCCTCTGCTTTTTATGGACAATTTTATTTACTCCGAGTTAGTCCTTAATCCGCGTAGCTCAGACTCGTAATTAGTACGGATTAATGAAGATTTAGTTTGCCTTTACTTACAAAGTTAGTGGAATTTCGGTGGATTTAGTGATTTTGGGTTTCTGTAATGAATAAGGATGTTGTTGTGTAACTTAATTAAAGCATGAAGGTGTTAGATTTAGAGTTATAAATTAGAGTTAATTGTGTGCCTATCTATTTACTTGTGTAACAACTATATGCAACCTTTTTAAATATGCATGTTTTATAGTTGTAAATTAGAATTAATTGTGGGGCTAATTTTAGTTATATGATGATCTGATGTTTTGTAATTTGTATAAAAGTTGAATTATAGGTTTAAATAAGGGTTTTGCCTTAAATTCGCCGTATTATCTTTTATGAAATTAGGGAGGTAAAACGAAAATACCGGATGGAAAATTTTTATTAAAAAACAGTTGAAAAAATACTTGAAAATAATAGTTTGTATCATTACTTTTGACTTAAGAAACATAATCTACTACTATAATTGTTTTTCTTTACAAAAAGACCTTTGAACAAACTCTATATAAAAACAAGTATGATTTATTTTTGAGATTTGAAATCATATCAGCTTTTAGAAAGCCAATTTATTTAGAAGATTTATCAGTTGCTTGCAACATAAGTACCTTAACGCAGGAAATAATGGATCTAATCGGAAAAAAAAGTATTAAAATGAAAAAGAATTTTGTTTAGTTACATTTTAGTAACTAATTAAAATATTGTATGGTATTGTATGGTCAAAATTGAAATGAAAAAGGATTGAGAAAGATGTTTTATTTTAAATAAGAAAAGGTAATTTTTGGACTGAAAAAAATATACATCTTTTAAACAGTATCTACAGTATGATGTTATAGACCATTTTTTTTAAACTACAATTTTTGCTATAAGTCTATCAAAATATAATAAAAGTATTTTATGGATTAGTTATTTGCAATAGATAGCTTACTAAAGCAATTAAAAATAATGAACAAAAAACAGAAAATAAGGTAGTATTAAAAGTAATGTATGTGAAGCCTTTGTTTCAAAGCCTATATATTAATAAAACAGAAGAATTAGAGCTTGGAAGTAGGGTAATTTGAACCACATTTATGCCGATTTTTCACCAAATCAGAATTCTGATTGCATTCGTGTTTAACAAATGGTCATTTGTTTTGAAAACAGAAAACGGTTACTTTTTACACAATTTCAGGAAACAATTTACTGTTTCCAGAACAGAAATTAAATAACGGCAATTTTTCTAATTTACATTCTATACTTAATCATTATTACTCAACTACTGACACCTGAGTAGTTTCATCACTTTTACACAAATTGAGTACGCTAAAGAAATAACAAAATGTTCTACATTATTTGTATTGCAAATAATTGTTTTGTTTTATAAAATCGCTGGGTTTCCTAACTCAAACTTTTTACTTCAGTTTTTTCTGTTTAAATAAAATAAATAACTGCTTTTAAATAATGGTTTTGAAAAAAAAAGGTTTTTATTTTTTAAAATTTGAGTTTCAAGAACCTACTTTTTTACGATATCAAACTCGTTGCACCATAACCATAATTAAAATCAATTTGCCATTTGCGATATTTGAGTGTTTGTATCCAAAGCCCTGACACATTAAGAGTGGCCATATGAAAAAAAACTGCTTAAGTTCATTCTTATATTTTTAAAGACTCTCATCCAAACTAAATTTTTTATTCGTATATCACTATGCTTAAAGTGAAGGAAAAATTGACTGTTTGAGTTTTCAAAATTTTACAGCTTTAAAAAACAATTGATTCGTGCAGATTCGTTAGTCTGTAAAAATAAGCAGAGTTTATGAATATTTCAAGGTGGAAACGAAACGCAGAGACAACTCAAAGAAAACATAATCAGAAAAACGCAAAGCAACGCAATCAACCTTAAAAATGTTTAACATATAAATGTGTTTTTAGAAATAACTAGTGGGAACTAGTTTTAACTGAGACCATTAGTTAAAACTAGTTTCCACTAGCTAAAATCAGTCATTCCCAGCTAATACTGCTTTTAGCAAAATAGATAGGTTTAAACTATATTTAACTATAAAAAAACTTATTACTCTATTAGATAAAACTAGAATTAACTGAAAATAACGCGATTTAGGATAGAACGGTACTATGCATTTTTTTAAGGACTACATTGTCGTAATACGATTATAAAATTCCTCTTTTCAAACATTTAATAATGGATTCATGTTTAATTAATTAAGCAAAGTGGAAGATCTTAAATTTCGCGCAACAACAACGCTTTGTAACAACAAACAAATCTTTTTAAGTTTACGTATGCCACTTCTTTTTAAAGAAATTAACGTTCACAATAATTTTAAAAGTCAAGCATTTGCAGTTATTTCGACTTTTATCTGAAACATGTCAGATAATTCTAGTTTTTGCTAATTACAACTAGATTTTAACCAAAGTCAATTGGCAAAACTAATATTAGCTAGGGAGGTCTAGTTTTAGCTAGTGGAAACTAGTTTTAACTAATGGACTAAGTTAAAACTAGTTAATTCTAGTTTTAGCTGATTTCGGGTTTCGGTTAAATGACTATACATTGGTGTAACATATACACCAATGTATAGCCATTTCCCTATGCAATAAAAACATTTATTATAGTTAGTGACATTTTATAAACTCATAAAAGCTTAAGAGAAACTTATAACACAAATATATAACATAAAATACAATGCAAGCGTACTCCAACAACAACACAAATACTACATCCCTAACAACAAATCAATTTCACTCTTGTACCTAAATTCCACCCTCCTTCTCATTGCATAATAATAACAATGAAAAAAAGCAAGAGAATCAGCAATTTTCGTGTACTGCATAAAACATGGATACCCAACGGAATCACAATTACAACTGCAGCCAGCCCACCCTATGCTCCTGGAACCGGGAAGAAATGTGTTTTGTCGGATCACAAACCGTGTAATATCTGGATTTGCTGGTTTTATAAACTTGTAACGGAAAGTTTTGGTTGAAAAATAGGTTTTACATGTTTATCAAGGCTATTTGATCTTTTCGGTGTATAAAGCAACGTTATCCAATGTGCATCTTTGAACAAAAACTGTAGGTAGTATGTAAACTAATTACAATTTAATGTTCTGAGTTATGATGGCTGTAAGCGAAACTTGAATAAAATGCCGTGAAATTTGGCAGAAATAATAATGCGTTTGCCAAAACTTCATCTAGAAATGGAATACAGGAGAAACAAGTACATATCATTCTACAAAAGCAAAATATACACCAACTTATTGCATTGTCTCAGTCTAATCTCATGAGAATATCTTAATAAAGTTCCGTATTAGACATTGAAGGTTATTGGAATCAAACTCTAAGTGTTGGAGTAAACTGCTATGTACTGGTGATTATAAGTCAGAGAAAAAAGTCTTACCTAATGCATAATATTGTCTGTTTTAAATATTTGGGAAATTTTCAGATCTGCAAACTAAATAGGCCTGCTATTATCGAAAACGCTGTCTGTGACATTTTACACTCACAAGTGTGTTTCATTACTTCATTATTCGATTAAATTTCACCAAAAGAAAATACTTCATGGTGTTTGCCTATTTAACATTATTATGAACTGTGTGTGTGTGCTGTTCTCATTTCACAAACATTTTAAATCGCAAATTTAGTTGGTTTGTTTCAGGTGACGTATTTTCTTCCAGCTTTCATTCTTGGCTTCCTTCGATCGGTTAAACAATTGGTGCTTTATTTTCATGTGACATTGAATTAAAAATTGAGGCTCTATAAGTATTCTTTTATTTTATTTAACCATTTCTTTTGGCATCTTTTGGCTAAAAATTTTAGTGCATGATTATACCGGAATTCTGGTACTTTCTAGCTGCCAACACTATTTGGAGCCTTGATTTTCAACTTGTTATGATTTATCAAAATTATGATTTCACCACAAAATTTTTAAATTCTTTTACCAAATAGTGGTGGCAGCTGGAAAGTTCCAGGATTCGATTGCAATATTGCACCAACATTTTTAACAGTGTAAGTTACATGTTTGTTCAACCAAAAGAGCTATCTGCAGTCAAGTCGATCGCAGTTATCCATCATCAGAAAGGTTTACTTCTGTGTACATGGATAACCGATTGCCAACTTGGGGATGCATGTTGGACTGAAGCCAGTAGCAGCAATAGGGGCTGCTGGGAATGGTATATAGAGAGAGTGGAACTATCATTCATGTTTTGTGTGGTGGTAACGTGATATAAATCTTGTGGAATTCTATTAGAGAATGCACTGACGTTAATTGGGGTTTCTTTCGAGGCAATTCCGATTTATTTTCTTTGGTTCGAATTATTTGTTTTGTTTTGAAATTTTCCAGTAATCTGTCATGTGGACAGAAGTAGGGGAAAAATAACAAATTTTCATCTAAACTTTATCTTAAAGATTATGAGGGTGTACTTCTCAATAATAACTTAGCATTTATTAGTATTTAGAAGTTAAAAATTTGGAAAAGGTTTCACCATAAATTTTGTTCATATTGACCGGTACGACTTAGATGAGATTTTTTCAATTGCCTTTTGGATTCTAAACCATGCACCTGTTTTAAAATATTTTGTTGATAAATTGCAATGGGCATGTTTGAGGTCTTGAATGACAACATAAATGATGAATGAAATTAAATTATTTTTAAAGCGTCGATTGGTGAATCAATGTCACGTGGGAATCTGACCTATCTGAACTCTGATCGAAGGAAAAACAGGAATGAAAGCTGGAAGGAAATATGTAACCTGAAACCAGGCAATAATATGGATTCAAAAAAAAGAAATGGATGTGAAGCAGCATACAAGTACAAAAATATTTTTAGCGTATTTTATATTTTTTACATTTATAGATGTGTTTTGCATGCAATTTATGTAAATTGTACTCCTGTGGACCCCGTAACTCGAAAAAAGTAACGACATCTTATGACATATTTACGACACACACATATATTATGAGAATCATAATTTTTTTCATTACTGTCCTAGGCTATACCAACTATCCATAACACCCTAACAACTCATCAAGGACATTAACGTGTCCCTTTATCACCGTAACAACTGTTCTATTTCTATCCCCTCCAGAAATAGGCAATTCCTAGAAGATAAAAAAGAAAAACTAAGAAGATGTTGTGATTCCCTCCCCGACATTACTCTTATCCTGTCACCAGAACCCTTTTCTTAAAGACCTCCCTCATTGCAGACGATTCCAGCTCAGAAGAAAAATAATAATAATCGTCTGTTTCTCATTAAGTTTCTCAGAGATGCGATGGCAACAGCAGATGCGCGGGAAGAATCTCTATATATAAATTCTCTCGCTCGCAGTTGTAGTTAATTCTTTTTTTTAAGACAAAGTTTATTCAAAGTTTTTTTTCTCTACAAGACATTTGACTGTCAAGGTTTGAAGTAAGAGTATTTTTTTTGATTCCCAGAGAAGATTTTTTAAAAGGATTCTAAATACGGATTTTTTGGGGGGAATTTCAAGATTAATGTAGTGACCTGAGAAGTAAGAGAGATAAAGAGAGCGAGAGAGAGAGAGAGAGTTAAAAGTTTCTGAGAAGTAGGTTTGAGAAGTCCCCTTCAAAACTTATTCTTATCTATCATACATTTAAACTACTTTAATGCTGTTTTTATATAAAATTTTACCAATTTTAATAATTGATTTTTAATTGATGTACAATTTTAGAGATGATTCAAATGATATTTTTGTTATAAAAACCTTACACCTCTTCATAGAAAGTCTAGCCACTTCCCACTTACGAAGAAGGTTGTTGACCTTTTCAACTAAAAGAATTAAAACCATGAAACATTTGTAATACCATTTAAAGTCCACTAACTAAGGTCTATAATATATCTTGCATTTTCGCTAGTCTTTTTTCCTCTTCTCTTAATTACCTAATTGAAATATAAAGTAACGAAACTATTGTGTCGGAGTCGAAAATCCGAAATGGTCAATTTGTATTTTCCAAACGTTTAGGGAGGGCGATATGATTCTAAAAAAAAGGAGAATTTTTTAAACAATGATCTGTCTGTCCTTCCGCCTGTTTGTCTATCAGTTTGTCTGAAACTACTCTACACCTCTGAGGGATACAGACGTACACTCTTAAAACAAACGAGTGGTTTTAACTCAATCTGAGTTAATTTCCACTCCTTTCCGTGCCGAAAATGCACTTCTCCTATAGGAGTGAATTTCCCTCTTTTTCGGAGTGATTAAAAGAAATACAAGAAAACAATCTGCGTCCTTCACTCTTAAAACGAGCGGTTTTAACTCAGTCTGAGTTAATTTTCACTCCTTTCCGGTGCCGAAAATGCACTTCTCCTATAGGAGTGAATTTCACTCTTTTGTTTTAAGAGTGTATAAACCCGTCACCTGGCTGTCAGGTTTTCCAGCAACACACATAATTTTTAAAAAATTAAAAAATTTAATAATTTTATTAAATTTTAAAATTTAAAGCAGGAAAGAGCCCTTTATAACCATCTACAACAGAAATATAATATTAAAAAAATTTAAGAAAGTAAATTTTCAATTAAAAATTTTAATTTAAATATCCTGCAGTGAAAACAAGTTTACACTTCAGCCAATTTGCTTATCCCTCAGAGGGCTACAGCTCAAAGCTCGAACTAAAAGAGTTACGCACTTCAAATTTCTTACATGAGTTCCTGGTATCTGTTGGACGAGGAGGTATGATATTGTTGAGAAAATCGTGCATGTACAAAGGGTCTGCCATAGAAATTTTTAGGTGTACAGTCCCTAGACAAATTATTAGAAGCACTGTATTTTTTAAAAGTAATTTTATGTTTCTTAAGAGTTTTTATGCAATAATGGTATATTTAAACTACAATATTATTGATTTTTATTTAAAAGAATTGTTGTAGACTACAATACTTGTATTTATTTTAAGATAATTATGATTAAGATAAATTTATATTAATTATTTATTATAAGATTATTTATGTGTGGAATCATCATCCTCAAATGCAGGAGACAGTACAGTCTTGCATTGATAGCAGGCCGCGCAGAATTAAAGCTTTGATAGCGGCTAAAGGTGGCTCAACCAAATATTGACTTTTACTAACATTATTTTCACTTTTCTTTAAAACTTAATAAACTCATGCTTTTCTAAATTAATGCTAGTTTATTTATGTCAAATGAATCGGTAATTGATTGGATAATATAAAAATAAAAAAACCAAATCAATTTAAAATAATAAAACGGTACAATATCACCCGGTAATTAATATTTTGCATGAAATCTTGCAGTGCGTTTAATAATTTGTCCAGGGATTGTATAATTGGATACATTTTATAAAGAAAAAGATTATAAGTATTATTCTTATTCTGCATTTCTTTTTATAGTTTGAATAGATATTAAATGTTCAAACTTATATAAAAGCAATCTGTAACAAATTTATATTATCCAGATAAATTTATGTAGTGTTAGTTGAAATTAATGAATTAATACCAATATAAAACTTTAAATAGTACCTTTAATAAAATTAATTGTACTGTAGCAAATGAATAAGTAGTTGAAATATTTTAATTCGTAAAACAAAGCAACTGAAAGAGAAATAATTGAATTACAACACTGCTGGGTGAACGATAAAACAATGAAGTCCCCTAACTGTCATTTTCTTTATTAAATTTTAAACAAGCAATTTAAAGCTATTGTTGTTGCAGCTTAAATAAATGTTTTACTTACAAAAAGTTCTTGATTTATTTTAATTTGTTTCCATTTCTATTACAATAATGGTTTCTTCCATTGTTTTATTTCCAAATGCAAAAGTAGGTTCATCTAGAAATAATAACATAAACTTGCAAATTATAGTGGTTTTATACAATGTCCATTCTAAATAAACATTTTCTAGCAATAAAAACAAATATTTACAAGTAGTTTTTCTTTTTTAAAAAAAAAAGTCAAAATTTTGAACTTTTTAAAAACACTACTCCTCTTTCAATTTTGAGAATAACTTCACCAAACTTTTATAGTTTGTTTTTACAACTATTTGTTCAAGAACAGAACTGTGCATGTATTTTAAAATTTGAGCTACAGTTAAAAAGTAACATGCATTTATACTGGAAATCACAACAAAAATTCAAATTATTGAATTCAAATTTTTTTAAAAAACAACAATACATAGTAGACCTTATTCCATGCACAATTTTGTGCAACATTTATAAAAGAACACAGGTTAAAAATTTCAAAATTCTAACTTAATTAAAAAAAACCTTAGGGATTTATTAAACACAAGAATTGAAAAACGCGAAACAGAGAAAACAGGTTGAAAGCAGACGAAATACGTATTCAAACTCATAGGAATGACTCCAGAATATAGTTAATAACTTTTTTTCTACAGAAGATATCATTATGAAACTTTCAGTAAATGTTCAGAACAATATTTTGAATAATAAGAAGTAAAAACTGAAAAATCGGTATTTTGACCAATTTTTGGGTACCGTATCCCCTTAAATACTAAAATACAATTGATAAACACTAAAAAATAAATATATTCTATAGAAATTATCTCACAAACCACTTTCAAACGAAAAGAACAATAAATGCAATAATTAGGTTTATTTGGGTAAATTTAAGGTAGCTAAAACTTTAGGTAAACCAACTTATTACTTTAAATACAATCACGTGTTAATAATTAAAGTTTTTGATTTGAATAATGAACTAAATTCTCCAATTATTAAACAAAACACATTAATAATTAAATTACTTATTCTATAAAGAATCAAAACGACAAATTTAAAATAGTTTTATGAGTATCCTTCACAACCTTTTAAACATTTGAAGCCATGAAATCTTCCTTTACTACCTGTAATTAAAACAGGAAATTTTTCGAACTTTTCAATTACAAAGAGTTCCATTCAATACCGAAAGCACCTCCTAATTTAGCGTCAAGGAATTTTCAGGCTTGAAGGCATTTCAACAATTTGATTGGGTTTGACTGAAAGGAACTAATGATGAATTATGAGGAACGGCACAGTTACAGGGTTCTAAAATGTAATGTTATTAAATAACACTAGATTTCAGGATTTCACTAGATTTCAGGAAATTTCAAACTGCCACCACTATTTGAAGTGTGGATTTATCAATTTTATGGTAAAGCCGCAAAAGTGGTAAACCAACGCTCTAAATAGTGGAGACAGTTAGAAAGATCCAGGATCCCAATGCAATCTTGTACTAAAATGTTTAACAGTGTACAAAGAGGCTCAAGCTCGCGTTAGATAACCAGCCATCGTCACTTAACAAAGGTAAAAACTACGCTTAATGTGGGCTGTGTTAAAGCTCGAGTAGAAATAGTTAGAAACAGGCAGCAGAAAACTTTATTTAATACTTAGTTCCTTTCGGAAAAACAAATGCATTTCCTAGGACAAGTGAGAAATTAACGCTTCAATTATTTGGCTCAGTGTGGTAATTAGAGATATCCACTGGGCGATTTGGGAAAGCCTTTTCAATGACTGAAATTGTGTGCTATTCGCATCCAAGTCCAGCCATTTAAAGGGAGTTTCTTTGTGGTGTAATTTTTAAATTCTATTGAATGAAATTCACAGTTTATGACTGTTTGTAATTTAAACAATGAGTTTTAAGGATTCATAAATAATTTAAAAAGAATTTTATGATTACTTGATTTAAAATGAAAATTACTTTGAATTAGTTTTATGAGATTTTTAAAAAAGGAATTTATTGGAACAATTTATTACCTATGAAGTTAACGGTGTCTTCTTTATAATTTTAGATATCCTCCGACTACAATTTCAAAATAATTTCCAGTACTTGGCTTCTTAAATAACATTTCTGGATGCTTTCAATTACTAAAATTGTTCCTTCAAATAATATACTTTCGTTTAATAATCACAAAATTTAAAATGATTTAATGGAATATTTTTATGCTAGTTATGCAATTAGATCTTTTTCCTGAAACAAAAGTGGTTGGTGTTTAATGTACTTCTGAAAGATTTTTTCAGATAAACATAAATGGAAAATAGAATAAAAAAGATAGAACTCAAAACAAAATAAAATGTTCCCATTAAAAATATAAATTTATCAAATCAAATATTAAAAGGAAACTTAAATAGTTACTTTGAAATATACATTTTGAAAAAGAGTAAGAAACACATTCATTTTAATATAAAATGGTTTAAATCCTTTATGTATTATTTGGACATTTTTATACGTCTCTGGCTATGGAGAGCATTGTCGTTTTATATTTCCCCAATAAGAGAAAGTATTAAATTTAAAAATAATTCCATACTGTGTATTCCTAACCGTTTCAAGTATAACACAAATTGCATTTACTTTCTCAACAGAGGAATTTTAGATTCCACAAAACAAACAATGAACTCTATAAAATCTTTAAGAAAAGAAAGTTAAAAATAGTTTTCTTTAAGGCACGTTTCTGAAATTCGAGAATAGCCTATTTAATTGCCGAGGAATCCTAAGAAAATCCGAAACCTTCCTATTCATTGTGATAGGGATAAAAAATCCCTAAAGACCTTAACCATTTTCCCTACCAGAATAAAACGTATTTTCTAACAAAGGCGTCTTAAGTAGCTTTCAAAGAAGGAATAAAAACTAAGACGGAATTGAAAAGAAGGGGAATTTTATACTATCTTTTTTCCCTTGATTTTCCTTTTTTTGTAACCTTTAAAGGCCTTTTTTATAGTCATCAGTGGGAAAGGCTTGAGGCCCTATTTTTGTTTGTATCCTTTTACTTGTGGGGATTTTTCTGATTCAAAAAGTGGGAGATTTTCGCGCTTAAGTTATCCTTAGAAGATAGGCTTAAGTTAAGTTATTTTTAAAGTGCAACCTTATTTTGCTACTGTTACTTTAATGTTACAAATTATTTTTTAATATGCTTTGTTTTAAGGGGAAATGGGAATGATAGTCGGATATCTCCCAACTGAAGTCTTCTCTCTGTGCCATTCCAGGGGAAAAATATTTTCCCAATCCAAATTACTCCAGCTGTACTAGATATCTTTAGAAAGGGTTATAAGTTTAGTTTAGTTTGAATTATCGTCGCACTAGAGCTACACGAGGGCTATTGGCGACGGGCGTCGTATTTTAGAACCACAGTCAAGTGACGAGCCGACACCTGAGTTGGCACCCAACACAACCGTTAAGGGCGACATCGTACGCAGAGTTGGGACTTTAGAGCGTATTTTAACGTGCACTCCTTCTACACGGGGTATTATTCGTCGGACAGTTTTGGCTGCACGGGCCGTTTATAGGTTGGTAGTTATTTTGGCGGTACCCGGACCCGAACCTGGGACCTTTCGCATGCTATACGAACGCCTAAGCGACTGAGCTCCCCAGCCCCCTAAAGGGTTATTAGATAAATTTAGCTGTAGTACAGTTATCTAAAATGCCATTTTTTAAAAAATTGGTTGCAATGTTTTTGTAATTGTTAATAAATAATTAAAAAAAATGCAATTTTTTCCAAAAGTGGAATTATAGAGCCCTGTATGCCAGCTAGATTTATCATACAAAAAGACTGTTTTTAAAATATTCAATGCGGCTGGAGGAATTAAGATTAGAATTTTTTTTCACTGGATTAACACAGATAAAAGACATTGGTTTGGATACTTGACCCATTTCCTCTTAAATAAACTATTACTTTTTAAAACTCATGTATTGGCATTTTAAGACATAAAAATTGACAATCATTAAACTAATAACTTAATGAGTTGATAATTCAATGAAAGTTCATACAACTAAGTTTAAAAATTGTATAAAGACAAGTTTCTGAGGTAATTTTTAATATTTGGCAATTGTCACTAAAATAACACTTTATGATCAATAAAGCAAACTTAGTTTTCTTTGTAATATGTTATAAGCTCAAATAAGGTATTTAAAATATATTCGATTTTTAATTTTCAAGCATAAATGCAAAATATAAATTTTAAGCTTAATTATAGCTATTTAATAATTAAAATATTTTAGTTTTCAGACACAGTACATTGTTAAAAATAATAATCGTTTTTTAAACTACCTTTTGACATTTAACCACATTTTAACATTTACTTATTAACACATGTAACGCTTAACGGTTGCGTCTTGTACCTACTGAGGTGTTGGCAAGCCACTTGACTGTGGTTCTAAATTACGACGCCAATAGACCTCGTGTAGCTCTAGTGCAACAATATTCAATCTAACCTTATGTAACACATATTTATATAATTCAAGTCTTTAAACGAAATAGTACAACCAAGCTAACATATATATATATTTTACATTTTAAAATAGTAGGGTTTTCTGTGAACTGAATTTACTTTTGGTTAAAAAAAAACAGACCAAAAAGGAACCCCAAACTTTTTCTTCAATACATACACTCCTTTAGATTCTGAAATCTCCTAGAAGCGGATTTTTTCAGCTTTATGCCGCGGTATCTTTTTCGCGCCAAGTTGGGGCAATCTTGCAGAAAATCCTGGGTTAGTTTTGCCAAAACGTTTCCGTCACCGCCACTTTTATTTATTATTACTTTTTTTTTCTGATTTCGTAGTAGATGTCAAGCGGAAAACCGAAGTGTCAGAAGAGGGCTTTCTGGTTCGATATTTGAATTTTGGTTGGGGATAAACGCTACGGTTAGATGATACAAGGGGTTCTTAGAAAAAAGATAGAATAAAGTTATATAATGTATCTTAGAGAATACAAGATAAAATTTTGCAAGTACGGATCATGATAACAATTTCGGCCAAACTTTGGCTACCCAATAACTAAATCCATTGATCCATCCACCTTATCATTTAAAAGTGTTGTGTTTTTATTTAATTAAAAGTTCTTTTTCTTTTAAAGTTATGTTTTTTTTTCATTTTTGTAAGTATACCCTTTTATAGATGGGGAGCCCAGTCGGTTAGTCATTCGCCTAGCATGCCGAAGTTCCCAGGTTCGGGTCCGGGCATCGCCAAAATAACTGCCGACCTATGAACGGCCCGTGCAACCGAAATGTCTGACGAATAATACCCCGTGTGGAGGGAGTGCACGTTAAATATCCTTCAAAGTCCTAACGCTGCGTACGATGTCGCCCTTAACGGTTGCGTTGGGTGCCTACTCAGGTGTCGGCTCGTCACTTGACTGTGGTTCTAAAATACGACGCCCGTCGCCAATAGCCCTCGTGTAGCTCTAGTGAGATGATAATTCAAACTAAACTAAACCTTTTATAGAAAAAAAACGATAATTTCTAAAATTTTGATTTTCCGAATGTGGTCCCAATTGATTCCCCATTAACTCCCATTAGTTATGCACATAAGGAAGTCTACTGCGGTAGTTTTTGGAGGAAAGGAAAATTTTATTATTTTTTTAATTTATTTAAATATACCTCTTTAGAGTAATCCACAAATTTATGATTTAAATTAGACTAATTAATAAAATTATATTTTGGAAAAAATCTGTGGACTCAGTATAAAGTTGTAAATAATTTATATCCTCTTAATTTTTTTCTTTAAAGGACGAACGAATAAAGGTTTCGAACTAAAATTTAAAATTTGATTCATCGTCGAACACATTTTAGAACTTTCATCTCTACCAAATAAAATACAAATTAAATTACCGAAAAAATTTTCTGAAAATACTTTCAAAGACTCAGGTATAAATGTATTTTTAAAAATAATAAAGTCAAAAGCACATCGAAGCATCCCCCATTTTACCTAACGGAAAAACTATAATTTTATTACGTTATCTATGAGTAAATAATTAAGAATGCAACCGGGACCAATAGTGGATTTAGTCCGTATAGTGGTAATGGTTTTACCTCACCCTGAAAATTATACCACTTTTCTTTTAAAATTATACTAGATTATTCAACTTTTTATAACATAAACTAGAAGCAAAGTGGCTTAAACATTGTACTGGTCCTATCACTCTTCTTCTACAGACTAAAGTTGCTTTCTATTCATACTGCCTTACGTATTTCTAATCTCTTTCACTTTGATCAAAGTTGAAGGTTTAACCTTTAATTGGTTTCCAAAGTCTTTTAAGAACGGATCAGCGAAAAGCAACCGTTTTTTCTATAAAAAGAGCGTTCATTATTTTTTTTTATTTTGTTTACCAGTTTTCTACTAAATAAAACAAGAAAAAAAGACTTAAGATAAACTATAAAAAGGAAATAAAAAAAGAACTTTTCACCAAGATTTTATTTTTCCCTTTATTTTCCCTTTCACGATGATTTGAAAAAAATTGAAACGTTCATTGAAAGATAAACAAGTAGCTCGTTTTTTTGTAAGGATTCGTTGTTTTGTTCAACATTTTCTAATTGAGAATTTTGTCTTTTTACAAATTGAGTTTAAATTGTAACTTGAAAAGAGCTTCTGTTGAAAGAGATAAATATTATAAAAAAGATACATCGAAAGCCATTAGTTTTTATTCAATTATCTATTTTTAAAATAGATTGATTAAGTCATAAAAGGCATGGAGTTATCTGAATTTTATAAATTAATTCACATGAATTTATTACTCTTCTGCATTTTAATGCTGCACATAATTAATTAACTATAAAGCAAAGTTTTGTAAGAAGGATTTTGGTTTTCAGTTATTTTTTAATCAATGTTAACTATTTTAAAAATATGCGATAATTATACATCTTAAACAAACGAGCGTTTACTTCAGTACCAAAAACCCCAAATCTGTTAATGCCGAAGTTTTATACACTAAGTCGAGTTAATTGTCCATTTCGGCTTTCCGTGCGAAAATGATTACTCTATAGGATGAATTTCACTCTTTTTCGATGGTCAAAAGATGATAAAGAAAACATCTGCGTCTACATTCTTTAAAACGAGCGGTTTTAACTCAGTCTGAGTTAATTTTCACTCCTTCGGTGCGAAAATGCACTTCTCTATGGACGAATTTTCACTCTTTTGTTTTAAGAGTGTAAGTTATACAGTTTTAAATAATTTTGGGATTATTTGGATACTAAAAAACTTAATTAAACAATAAAATGCTAATTTCAACATTATAATATCAAAACAATTGGAAACCTTTTTTAAAATCTTGATCAAACTATTTTAATGATTGATGAAACAAAATGGTAAAAATTAAATATTTTTATATATAAAATGTTATGAGAGTATAATCTCAATCTGCTTCAATAGTTTTTGCGGGTACTTTATGTGGACACAAATTTTATGTCATTAAGTTTGACTAAAATATTGTTAAGATCCAGTTAGAAAATTAAATACATTGAAGTAATCACTATGAAGATAAAAAATAAACACAAAAAAAACATAAATACTCAAAAAATAAAATACTTAAAAAAATATATAAATTGCAAACCTTAAATGTTTAATTCTGACGAATTATCAAACGAAGAATTATTTTCCGGCTTTGTTCCAAAGAAGTTATTTGATATTGCCACATCAGAAATATGTCGAAAGTTGATCTTACAAAGTTGATCAACCTTAACGACGATAGTATGTAAAATTAGCGTGAATATTATAAACTGAAACAAAAATATCAATCAAAAATTAACATTTCAGACAAAAATTAACATTTCAGACAAAAATTAACATTTCAGACAAATATTAATATTTCAGACAACTTTAAATTGCAATCGATAAAAAAGACTGTCATAAAAAGTTTGAGCTCGTTTACTGAGAGAGACCCTATAAACATTTATTTTTGTATTGATAAACAAGTTTAAATCTTTATCTTTATTGGAGAAAATATGGAAAGCCTAATGCCTGAGGATCCTATCGGTTTCCGATCTCACAACATTAGGCCAAGTTTTAACGATTTTGGTGAAATAAAGTTGTAACTCTCATAATACAAGTTTAATATAATATACAATTGTAAATAATAAATATTAACTATATAAGGATATTAACTTTATTTGGTTAACTGAAATTCTTGTGTTTTTTAAACTGTTGGTTGCCTGAAGTTTAAAGTTCCATGGGTAAAATATAAAAACACACAAATCGACAAAAATTTATAAATACTAATATGTAATGTCCTCTATTTACTAAAATAAGCATCTTAATGCACACGATTTTCTTTATAAAGTGATTCTAATTTTTCATTGTCATATTTTAAGTCCCCTTTATTGCGGGATTTTTTTTGCGTGATATTAATTGGTGATTCGATGGAATAGAAGCAACGAACAGTTGTCATATTTGGCGCAACTATGGACATTGCTTCATTAAACCCCCTTACCTTCTACACAGATACCCACTACTTAAGTTTGTGCATTTAAAATATTTTACGTTTTCAATTTTGAGTACTTTTATTCAATTTTGGTTTTTAGTATTTTTTCTTTTTTTTAGTGTATTTACTGTTTTCAATTTTTAGTAGGACATTTAATGTTTTTAATGTTAGTATATTTATGTTTTCAATGTTAATGTCTTTTATGTTTTCAATTTGATGTGTATTTTATGTTTTTACTATTTTAATACATTTAAGGTTCTTAATTTTTAATATGTTTAACATTTCAATTTTTCGAATAGTTAATATTTTCATTAGGTTTTTAAAAAAATATATTAGTTAAAATTTTGTCAAAGCTACACTAAGTATTCTTTTTATCTGATTTCTTAACGATCTTTTATGTCGATTCCTGGCTTTTACTTACCTTTTTAGCGAAAATCATAGCAAAATTGAAAATATTCGTATCGGATATCAGCTATGAATTTATCGTTGATTTTAACTTTCAAAATAACGTGAATTGCATTTCAAAAACCTTCCTGGTGTCAAATATCCATGGAAGTCAAAAAGATTTTTCAGTTTCCTTTGTCATTTTCGATTTTGTATTTATCCCTTCAAGTATGGTAAAAATTGATTTTGACAGTTGCCGGTAGGATTTTATGTGCATTAAGTTAGGGAGGTTTTAAATAACACAGGTCTCTTTGCAGAAACTTAATCGATAGGCTTTCAGAATTGGTTTTTGAAACGATTTGTTTGAGTTAGCGTTTCTTTAAGGCCAATGTCTAAGAATTTTGTGGAAATGCGAAACTTGGTTAGTGTTTTGATGAGAAATTGGATTTGTTTAGGATATTTTTCTTTGTTTTGGGGGAATCTGTGGAGTTAACTTAAGTTCTAATATTTTTTGAATTATTTGAAAATAAACTAAATTATAAGAAGAACTTTCTAAAAACCCTGGGGAAAGGTGTAACCCGGTTTACCTTGTACAGAGTAAGCAAATGCGCAATCATACATAATTGTTGCTTGAGTGTTTCTTTAGGTGTATGTGTAAGACTTATGTGGAAATGCAAAACTTCGTTAGTGTTTTGATAAGTAATTGGATATGTTTAGGAAATTTTTCTTCATGTTGCAAATCTTTATAGATATTATACTTCTACTAATTTTGAATTCTTCAAAAGTAAACTTAATTATGTAAGGGACTTTTTACAAATTCCTGGGAAAGTGTGTAACCTAGTTAATATTCTACAGGCTAAGCATATGTGCAATCATAAACGTTGAGAGGCCAAAACGATAATGAAAATAATTTAAGAATATATTGCTGGCATTGAGTAGTTAAAGCGAAGTTCTTGTTGTCGAAGGATCGACATGCCATTTTCGAAAAAAAAATGATATTTTTAAAAATTTGTTTATATGATTACCCGAAGTTTTGGTTTCTAAAACTGTCTTCATTCTAACTGTGACGCAATTAGCACAAAAGTAGTGATTAATTTAGTAAAGGTCAGTAGCACTAGAATCAACCAGATGTTGAAACTTTAAATGCGTTTTTCTCGCTTTTCAGTTTTTCATTAAATAGCTTCAGTTGAAAAAAGATAACTCAAAAAGTTATTGAGTAATTTTAAAGATTCTTTTTTCTACTAATTTAAGAAACTGTTGTCTAGGGAATATACGTAAAAACTTTTAAGAAATATGTTTTTTTTATTTTATTTTGGCCTATTACTCATTTTGACACACCGTAAAAAATGTTGAAAATCAGACAGTCTTTTTTCGACTACTAATAAATTTTTTTATTTCTTTCAGACACACAAAAATACTACCAAAGTTGTTTTCAAGTTCATATTTTTAAAAAGTAGTCCGAACGTGTTGAGCCACCTTAAGGTAAGACTAAGTTTGACTTCAACTTTAAACTATATAAAACTGAAGGTGTGTAACACAATATTGATACATTTAAAGGTAATTCTATAGATTATAAGGTAAGCTCTATAACCTTAAAACTTAAAAGATGCGATGAAAGCTACCCTTTGCACGTGTACGATTTTCTCAAAACCTTTATTATGAAGTCCGACAGAGGTACTGGTAGGGTACTCGTGTACCCAATTTGAAGTCCTTATATTTTAAGTTCGAGATGTAGAGTAATTTCATACAAACATACAGATAGACTGGGCATTTCCACGCGTGACTTACACTACATCGGACGATTTAACAAATTTCGTTTGCGTAGTTCATAGTTATTTTCTACTTATTAAAAAAAATATTGTACGCCAGTTTACCCCTGAACATATACTATTTTTAGAAATCATAAAAAACCATTTTCATTTAGTATTTCAGTAAAAAATAATAAAAATGTAATACTGTGACTTACGCTACATGAAAGGAAGTCGAGTTTTGGTTATCATTTAAAACTCATTTCTTCTTCATAGTGCAGTAAATCAACATTCTACCAGTGCTTAATTTAATTACAAGGTTTAAAGCTAAATAATATAATTGCAAAAAAAGTGTGGAAATATCATAGGAAATAATTTATTAACAGTTTTGTGCGTGACTTACACTACATTCAATTTGTGACTTACACTACATCATGTGAATTATATCACAGATATGGAAATTTAGGCAATAATAACATAACATATGTAAATAATTTGAACATGGTAAGTTAAGAACTGCATACATGGTAAAATCATAGTTAGAAAAGTTACACAACGTCTCCTAAAGTTGGTTTCTGGTAATTTCTTAATTCTTTCTTCAATAGAATTGTCTGAAAAACCTTCCTTCTCAGGCCACGCAAAAAGACTTCCTGACCATTGCAGATGTTTCAGTTTTATTGAATAAGCATCTATACTTAACATTTGCCCCACAAAATATTTAACGATAATTTTCCTACAAAAGGAACTAAAGCTCTTCTTTCAGCATCAAATTCATTTTCAGAATTTTGCTGAGAGGTAGTTCCCTTTACAACATTTCCATTTGTTTAATCAGCAGTGTTGTTTTTTGGGGGATTTAAGGAAATATTGGCATTTTTAAGTAAGTATTTGTTTAATTTTAAAAAGCAGAGCAATTTTTGAGTGTCAGGAATCAGAAATATTTATTTTCCTTTGATGAGCAAATATCATTTAATCTACCTATTTCACCCTTTATACAATTGTCAGAAATGTATAATAGTGATATGTTTGGGCAGATTTCTTATGCAAAGTGAAAAAATCTTTAGCAGAATGTGGGTCAATTTTCCTGGAAGGTGTGGCTGCTTTTATTCCCTCCTCACTGTATCACCAAGTCCATCAAATGGTCCTTTTTCATGACTAAAGGTAAAGATGACCAACATTGGTAGCAGAGAAATGCCATTCAATGTTGTCTAACGGTTGGAACATTGCAATAGAGGTGGTGTATTTTTAGTTAAAGTGTTGTCCGTAAAGTCTTTTTTGCTTTCCTTTTCTTTAAAGGTTTGAAATTTTCCACATGCTTAAAGTCTTTCCCTTTGCTCTTTTTTTCTTTTAACTGTTGATTTAGCCATCTTAAATTAAAATTATCAAAATATAAGAAATCTACAAATATTATAGCTAATCTATAATAGATAAATCAAACAGAAGCTGTGACTGACACTACATTGTGACTTACACTACAAAGCTAAAATGTGTTATAAATAGAGAAAATGCTTTTTATTTTAAAAAATAAAAGGTGTGTAATTACGCATAGGTTACTATAGAAAGAAAATATCGTAAAAATTTTGAAGTAAAGCTTTATTTTAAAAAGTTATAGAAACTTTTATATCTTTTCGTGACTTACACTACAGTCAAAAATGAAATTTTTTATCTTTCTAATTAAGTATCTTTTAGTAATAAATGCCTATTAATAATGTGTTTTTAAGATAGTTCTGATAATCTATTTTAATAATTTTTCCAAAAAATCTGATAAAATGTGTTTCTTACCTTAAAATTCCTGGGTTCAAAATGATGAAAAAACACAAGACCATGCTTTCAAAACAAAGCAGCCATTTTGAAGCTGCTGTGTTGCCAAAGGTGAAACAATAATAGTTGTTGATACAAAAAAAAATAAAATTCAAACTTTTCTTAAGCACATATAAAAGTTACAACTGTATATATATATTTTTCAGTTGTGGTATCATTTTACGTGGAATTAACCAGACTGTCAGACTGACCAATGTTCAAAAAAATTTTTTTTTTAGAATCAGCACCCTCCGAAACGAGCAGAAAACAAATATCTCCATTTTGGATTTTCATCCCAAGGCAATGCTTTCACTACCTTATAATTTATATTAGGTGTTTTAAAAGTAAAAATAACCGCCAACTATCTACAGTAGTTAAATTCCACTGTTATTTGTTTATAGATATTTTACCTCGTCTTACTTTTCTATTTTTTAAGTGTAACTTTACTATGTTTTTATGGTGTAAAAGCAACTCGTTTAGGTGTAAGCTTAAGTTTACACCGCTTTAAAGTGTAACGTTCCCCATAATTTAAATTCAGTTTAAAGATTTTAATAGTATTTTAAATAACAGAAAATAAAAAATACTGTTAACACGGCAAAATTAACAAGAAACAAATCAATACATACTTTTTTTTATTAAAATTATTAACAAATAAAAGGTACAGTGTTTTTGACAAAACAAAATGCTTAAAATACATTTTCTCAAATATTTTAAAACCAATAAATCTACAAAACTGTAAATATGTTCTATCCTTTTTTCCAGCATATTGTATAGATACAAATATCAAACCCGACAGTGAAATGATAGTAAAAATAAAAGTAACCAATTTCGTTAAAAAGGAAATAAAAAAAAATAAACCAAACAATTTTGTTTATATCTAGTTTTATCAACCTTTTACAAACCACTCTCAAATTCCTCCCTTAAAAACTTTGATAAAAAGATAAATTATGTTTCAAACGATTCACTCTAAACTATTTTTTTAAATACTAAATGATTATAAATAAATAAAATATTCAAACGCGATGTTAATGACAACAGCACTGCAAAAAAATATCGGATTCTATTATGTCATTGCCAACTGAAGCATTGGAATATCTCACTTAGATGCATTAAAAACCACCCTAATAATGGAAGCTACACGAAGAGCCATTTTAGGATATCATGTCATGGTGCGACATAACTGCAACTACCATTTTCATCGATGTAAGATTTTTTTTTTATTTGAATCGACAAATCATTTTCTGAGATCAAAAACATTCATTCTGTAAATACATAACATCAATCATTGTGGTACTTTTTAAACATTATAAGACCTAAAATAAAGTATACAATGCTTCGTGGTTAAATAAATCCTATACTGTAACTAGATGTTCTGGTCATAAAAACGAATTTTGCGTAATGGCCGTTTTTTCATCTAACAACAGTGTAGTACAATTAAGAAACATAGTAGGAACTACCAGTATATCTTATACCCAATTAAAATTGCTGTTTAATTAAATACAATTCGGTAATTTTTTGTAGAAAATGTGAGATCAAGAGAAGTTAATCCGGTTCCCTCTGTCAGTATTCCTCTATTATAATTCGAATTTGGGGAACAACGGCAAATCGCTTTCGGTGTGCAGAGCACTTCATTGGCACCAAAATGCCTTGGGCGGTGAAATGAAACATTCGTCTACCCACTCCAGCAACTAGTTGTGAATATGTACGTATTAGAGAAAGTCTATATTGAGTGACTCGAATTGAGTTAGGTAAGGTTATACGTTTACAGCTGTCTACGTCTACTCTTCGTAAGCGGACTTTAAACACAATCGATAACAGTCTCAGTTACATCCTTACCAAACCCTCTAAACATCAAAATGAAAAAATCGAATAGGGAAAAAAGGACGGCGCATTTTCCCTCGGGGTGTTTTATCCCCATCCCTAAAATTAACCGGTGTTTTAAGATTCATTATGTGGCGATAAGTGCTCGGTTTCTGGTATATTTTACAGTAATTGTGACACGCTTTAGATTGTACATGCATATCGATTTTGGGGTGTGAGAATTAAAAAAAATACATACAAAAAATATCGCCAAGGCGATAAAGAAATTTGTTGTTGCGGTGGTGTTTTCCCCTTTTTTTCTTTTGTCCCCATCGTTTGTCAAATGATTTTGTTAGATACTAGATGCTTTGTCAATAACGTATTAACCTTTTGTGTTACAATAATGGGTTGAGGATTGTATAGAGAATAAATGTTTTTCGGGGAAAAAAAGATGGGGGATAAATGAATTTATTTCATTTAAATCATCAGTTCAAACCAAAGAGTTCTATAGTAGGGTAGAGGAACGACTCGTACTGAGCTGCCATCGGCAGCCATGGCTCACTACGGAACCCGAATAGAGTGGCAAAAGTGCTAGTTAAATTATAATTTTGAAACTGAGAAAGGAAGTACACCCAGGCAAAGGCGGGAATCGAACCCGCACCTGTTACAGAGCGCGGACTGCTAGCGTTATGGCCTGCGATCCAATAAACCACTCGGCCATCGGGCCCCACATGCCACCCTATATTGTCTCCGTGTTGGTCCATGGTACTGTTGCCAGGTTCAGTCTCTACCCTACTATAGAACTCTTTGGTTCAAACCCATTTATAAGATCTAGTCTTCGATTATTTTATGGTTGGTTGGTAGACATATATATATTCAGGTTTGTGTGCTTGGTCAGAGACCCGCTTATAAACCTTCGTCAAGTAAGACAGACACAACAGACAACACACACACACATAAGTGGATCCATCTAATTTTTAGAGACAGAGGCCAACTAGAGGACCCCAGAATTGGCTTGTCACCCCCAGAGGTATTGATTTGGTATGGGAACTTAGAGGACTTTCGGACCCAACAGATTTAACGAGCACGTACTCCGCATATACTCGGTAGGTCTTCAGTGGTACCGAGACTCGATCGCAGGACCTTCCGATCCCGAGACCGAGACGCTGACCACTAGGCTCACTACGGCCCCGATTATTTTATAAGATTGAAAATAAAATACTTTGTTGACTCTTAAAATGTTTTGTTACAGAATTACGTGCATTGAAATGGTGAAAAAGAAGCTTGTGGAATTTGATTGAAATAAAGCATAGAATTTGTATTTTTCTCAACTCTATTGTCCCTCTAAAAGTTTTGCCACACGATTAGCATAGGAGATTGAAAATGGTTGTAGGATATGCTCATTTTCTGCGCACGCGTCAAACGTGTTTCTACTTTTTTGACACGGTAATATGTATTTAAAACACTATTGTTTAACTCATATATAAGCAGAGTTCTCAAATTCATAAATTTATTGAAAATGCAGCGATTCTAGGGAGTCATTTTCCGGAATTTAAGAAAAAGAGAGATTTTATAACTGCATAAAATGATTGATATTTATATATTTTAAATGCTTGTATCATATAAAATCGACTAGAAACATTTTAGTTTTTTTTTTAACCAAAAAATGGCTTAGATTTTTGTAAATGCTTCCTTAAAAGGGCTAATCTTTTTATTAAATGAATCTGCAAACCATGGATAATCTAAGAAGTTGTTTTGGCACATTCTGCGTACCATCTAATTACTATCGAAACAATACTTATACACAAAACTATGTATCGTAACACATGTTACAAGTTACAAAAACTATATATTTCTAAGTGTATGAAGTGTACAAAGCTATGAAAGCTCAAAAAATCCAATCCGAAAAAAATCACGCGAGGATAATTTTAGACATAAGTGTGAGTAACATTAATACTGATTGAAAACATCTTCATCGTCAACTTCAATATATAAAAAGACTTTGGTACCAAGGGACAAATACATA
Source organism: Oedothorax gibbosus (assembly GCA_019343175.1). Lineage (NCBI taxonomy): Eukaryota > Metazoa > Arthropoda > Arachnida > Araneae > Linyphiidae > Oedothorax > Oedothorax gibbosus. Next base: position 8,932,468 of record CM033278.1, read on the forward strand.
ATTTTTCAGCTAGTACACTGCTCAAAACAATTGGGGGAGCACTTTGCGTGCTTTTGTTTACCCTTTCAGTTCCAACTTCTTATTCTTTATTATAAAAATCTAAAATTTGTGAAATAGATTCATTATGCATCCAGAATGAAATGGTAAAAAACAACGGAAAAAATCTTATTTTTTAAAACTAAAATTTAAGGGGGGAAATATTGAGATCATAACTTTTGAATAAATTATAACAATATTTTTTTTCAAAAATGCATTTGTAAAAAAAAGGTAAAATCAATTTTAAATATCTAAGAATGCATGCGTGAATAATTTAGGGTCAATTTATTTCATAAAATTTTTGGGGAGTTAATTTTATTTTACCATATTTTTCATATTTTCACTTAATAAAAACAAACATTATTTAATTCTTCCAAAGACATGATTCTTCCATCTAACGATAAATAAGTACGACCTTAATTTAGTGAGAAAAAAAATCGTAAGCTGATTATACCAAATGGAATCATTGGGGGGGGGGGGGGGAATGGTTTAAACCATGAGTTCCCCTAATTGTTTTGAGCAGTGTATATGAAGAAAAAAATAAATTGCCTAAACTAGCAATTAAATAAACAATTTTAAAATAGCATCATATTCTATCTAATTAAGTCTATAAATGGACACATTCCCAGGGAACCAATTCATAATTTTTCTTAATAAAGTACTTATTTAACTATTAGCAATTGAATAAATAAACAACTTTTAAGTAATGTCCTATTCTTTCTAATTAAGTCTATAAATGATTACATACCCAGGGAATAAATTCATAATTTTTCTCAATTAACTTATTATTTAACTATTCAAACTTTTAAGTAACAAATTTAACTTTTAAGTCGGTTGTCCACATAAAAAGCAACTGAACTTTTCCTGTTGACTGATGATTTTCACACAGCTGACGTAACCCTATTAATAATGAAAAGAAAATGATTTTTCCAATAAAAAGTTTCCTTTATTATTTTGACGGTGGTAAAATGAATGGTTTCCATTGATAAGAGGACTTTGTTAGTAATTAATTTTGCGTGCAAATATTTGTTGGGGCATAAACATCAACGAAAATTGCTAGTTTGATATGCATTGACTTATTTGTGTATTTTGTTGGTTAAGTAAACATCGTAATGTAAACAGGTATCAATAGGGTGTTTTAAATTGCTTTCAATAGGTCAAATGTAAATATGGATACCAGTATGCAGTATTATAAAAATATTTAAATATTTAATTAATTACAACATTATAAAAATATTTAAATACTACTAATAAATTTTTCCTATATTTTTAAAGGAAATAATTAATCTTATTTATTAAAAAAACAATAGCATTTGTTTGCGTATTTCTGCTTTATTTAAGTAAATATACCAGCCGTAACCTATTATCATAACGAATTATAAATATTATTATTTTTGTGAATTTTTATTTTAAGAGCAATAAACTAATACATACTACAAACTACAAACTATATAAGTACATGAATAATATTTTTGATTTTTTAACACCGAATTTTGGAACAAAAAGAATCTATTATATAATTTTTATAAATAAACATACCACCATCATACATTTTTATAAGTTATATAATATTAATGAGTAATATAAGAAGTATGTCGACGCAATGATTACTAAGTATTGCTGGCAAAATGTTTAATGCTTCAGTATTATTTGAAACAATTTCAGTGTATATTCTCACCAATATTCTCCTCCATATATTATATCGATAACTTCAGTCATTTCCTCAAATATCTGAAAAATCTGTTTCCCACCCCGAGAAAAAACAAAAGCTTAGGTAGACGTTTGGAAAATGTTATGGTAAAAAGGACCAATCGCCAGCATCTTATTTTAATACACTGGTTACAAATGTTATAAATTGTGCTTTGTGTTATACACTGCTCAAAATAATTAGAGGAACGCATGGTTTAAACGCATTCACCCCCAATGATTCCATTTGGTATCATTAGCTTCCGATTTTTTTCTCACTAAGTTGAGCTCGCACTAATTTATCGTTAGATGAAAGAGTCATATCTTTTGAAGAATGAAATAATATTTGTTTTTATTGATTGAAAATATGAAGAACATGGCAAAATAAAATTCACTCCCAAAAAATTTTATGCAATAAATTGACCCTAAATTCTTCCCGTTTGCATTCTTAGATTTCTAAAAATTGATTTAACTTTTTTTACAAATAAAGTTTTGAAAAAAATATTGTTATAATTTATTGAAAAGTTATGATTTAAATTTTTTCTCCCTTAAGTTTTGATTAAAAAATTAAGATTTTTCCCCACTGGTTTTTACCATTTCATTCTGGATGCATAATGAATCTATTTCACAATTTGTTGATTTTTATAATAAAAAATTAAGAAGTTGGAACTAGACGGGTAAACAAAAGTACGCTAAGGGCTCCCCTAATTGTTTTGAGCAGTGTAGAATAATATAAACAACAATTATCTTTAAAAATATTGTTTGGATTCAAATAAAGAATGAACTGAATACTTCAATATGAAAAATGATATTCACAAGTCTAAATTGATATTCACAAGTCTCAAATGATATTCACAAGTTTTCACTAAACAAAAGATGTAATTATGTAAAATACTTTTATTTGTAAAATAATTTGCAGCATATATGTAACAAAAAAGAGAAGAAAAATTTGCGTCAGTTTTAACTTAGACAACAGTATATTTTGAATTCCCTTAACTTTTTGTTGCCATAATATTAAATACGCTAAAGATTTATGATAAACTAGCAAATTTATACCCGTTCTCCGCACGGAATAAAAAAATATCAAGTAGATTCCAAATATGTGTACCATATACCCTGTTATAGGATCATAAACTTATTATTGTTTCCACTCGTTATAAATTATAAAATCCCGTTGCATTGCCTTAAAATTCCAAAATGAAAAATACGCTATAAAATGCACTCATAAATGTCATCACAATTCCCTCATAAATACATAAAACCTTTTAGCTCATTTGGCGCGTTTTGGGAAATAATTTGGCGAGAAAATAGATATATCTACCCACAGCCTCTAATACAATGACCTTCGAACAACCGACCAGCTTATAAATTATTTATAAAAGAAATTGCCTATTTGGCGAATTTTAGTTAATAATTTGGCGAGTTTGGCAACGTATTTGGCGAAAAAATACAGTTATAAAACACTAATAGCTCTAATGCGATGGCCTTTATTAACCATCATAGTTCAGTAATAGCTTAAATATACATTTATTGCTTAAATATGCATACATGCAGTCAACAGAAAAATCAATGAAAAAATCATCAAATAAACACACAATAAAATCCAGGAATGAAGACTGGCGGTATTACATCACTTGAAACATGTCAATTATTTTTCAAATAATGAATTTTGTTTCTGAAAGTAATGGCAAAAGAATAAAATAAACATTTTGAATTTTAAATGTTTTCGTTAAAAGTTTTATTTAACTTTTTCAGCCGATGGCATCAGGAAAGAGAAAAAAATGATCGGATTTGAGCGAAAGTGGTGTATTTTTTTCATAAAATTCGAATTTTCTCTAAAAATGGAACAAATATGAAAAAACTAAGCCTCAGGTGCACACGTTGGTATTAAAGGGAATCTATCTTAAAAATTTCGAATTTCTGAGGGCAGTATAAGTAGGTCTTTTACGATCCGAAGACAAACAGACACACACACAGACTCTTTCTTTTATTATTATAGATGTATAGTTCATCTCGAAAGTTTTTTAATAATGCATTATGTTTTCATTTTAATAATAGTCTGTTTAGATTTACAAATAAAACCCCCATTTTCTTTCTAATCTTGAATATGGCACTTGTTTATGTTCAAATGAAAAAATAAATTTACAGTTCAGTTTCTAAAGATCAAATTTGGAAAAAAATATATCTTGGTTTCTTTCTGTTTGACATGATTCAATTTTCTCTTGAGACGCCAATTGCAGGCACCACGATTTTGTTTATTTCTAGATGTGATGATTACGATTCGGATGGATTTTTTCATCTTCATCGTCTTGTTTGTTTTTTATTTATGGAAGATGCGAAACAGACATCTTAGGGAGTTCTTTGCTTATGCTATCGTTTTGGGAAACTCCTTTTTTGTTGTTGCATAAACCAGGAAATTTTTATAGAAAGAAAAAAAGGTTAGAAGTTGCAGCTTTGTTGTTAAAACTAGATTCGGATTTTAATTAAAATCCTTTTTCCCCTACAAGTTTAATTTAAATCCTACAGTACAATATACATTTAAAAGTGCACATTTCATGTTTCATTTATGATGCAAAAATTAACAATAAAGATTATAAGTAAATAATTGAACGCATTTGATAAAAATTGGACTATTGGGGCACTTTAGATCACCAAGACATGGGGTACATTGGATCACCCGAATATACTCATTTTTTAATGAATTTATGACGATACATATTACAAGCAACAATAATTTCGTATTTGTTTGCAATACACGAGTAAGTATAAAATAATTAGAAAAGTAAAATATGTCTTAAAAGTTCCAAAATTATCGATTTATTTTTTAAAAAATACTATCGATAACGTTTGCCTCATAGTGTTTTGGGATATAATGTAAAGTTTTAAATTACTTTAAAATGTCTTTCTAAAAAGCGGTGCTCGTTAAAAGCAATCGCAAAAAGGCAATTTAAAGCTTATACTTAAACACAATATCTTAGAGCAACACACTTTAAAAGCCACCAAGTAAATTGCCCTTTTTACAAAAATATTTCCTTACTTTCAGCCTTATTTTCCCAGGTAAACTTAAGTTGGTATTCTTTACAAAAAAGTCAAAAAGAAATTCCTTTCTTCGATTTTACAAATTCACGAATTGGAAAGCGATTTTCAACCGCTTCCACTTTTTTGGTTTGAGGACGTTGTAATTGCAATTGTTTTTATAAATGCCAAACTTTTTATTAGGTTTGATACTGTCATAAAAAATATTTTTAATAAAAAAACTTTATTAGAACATGCATCAAACATGAATTTTTAATTGGTTGAAAAACATTTACCCTCTGAGGGAAATAGACGCATAAACCCGTCACTTGGCTACTGGACTAACAAATTTTACTAGCGAAACACATAATTATTTTAAAGTTTATAAATTTTTATAATTTTACCAAATTTTAAATTTGAAGATTCGAGGAGTCATTTATAATCATCCACTACATAAATATAAATTTGCAAAAACATAAAAAATTATATTTTCGTTTAAAAATATAAAGTTTTAACTCATGCAGTGAAAACAAGTTTCACTTTAGCCAATTTTCATATCTCTCAGAGTGTTGAATTAAAATAATATAAATATGATTAGAATTATTTAAATTGTATGATGCTGCACATTTTGATGGATTTTTGCCATTGTTCCCTCTTTAGTGACTCCATTTGTAGATAATTATATTCCACAATACCAATCATACATAATTTGCTTGTATATTTTGAAATAGAAAGTCTTGAGGATAGGAGAGATAAAAGACTTCGGTCTAGTTGAGGCCATTGAAAATGACTTATATCGGATCATGGTTTGATCAGAGGTATTAATTTACTACCATTTAAAAAAGTAATTTCAGTTACAATAAACTGTAAACCAAACATTAAAAAAAATCCATTAACATTGTACACGGATGTAATCGTTATTTTTAAAACCATGAAAATAAAAACAATTTAATGTTAGTTACACGTTTGGCGAAATATCACGGACATTTGACTTGTTTTCCAGATGTTTTTCAGGCATCTGCATTTTTGTTTTGGCACTTCAATTCTCCTTTAAAATCATTAGGTTTACGAGTGTCTTTTGCGAAATCCCAGTGAATTTTTCGAGCTTCTCTTAGCTTAATGCGTTGAGTGTGGATAGTGGAGTTTTGTTCGTCGTTTATAATAGATTAAGAAAAACGTTTTAGGAAAGGTAAATGGGAAGTTAAAAAAATAAAAGTAAAAATGCTGGGAATCTTTATAGAAAGAATGCTTTAGCTAATGAATTTTCGGTGAAATTTTGTTTTAAGTGTTTGTCTGAGAATGTATTCAAATTGAAATTTTATGAAAAGTTATTTTTTGGCCAAGGAGAAAGGTTTTTTACTACCTCCCCCCTACGGTTATGTTAATAAATATTATATTTGTTTTGAGGGACCGCGGGGCCCAGTCAGAAATGCGCTGGCCTTGCATGGAAAAGCATGTTTGGGCCAGAGTATTGTCGAAATAACTGCTGACCTAATAACGGTCTGTCTAGGCAATAAGGCCGACGAATGATACCCCGTGGAGAGGCAAGTGCACCTTAATTATGCCCCAAATACTCGACACGGCTTACGACCCGGTAACAGAAGTACATATCAATTATTTACTACGATGTTTAACGATGTAATTGACTTATTGGGTGAGAGCTCAAGTAGTAAATCTAGTTCTCTTTAAGTAAACAAACCTTATAGCGAATTAGTATCATGTGATAAAATTTTGAAATCTTTCGGATATTATTCTCACATCATGATGTCAGTAAGACGTTAGGCCATAGAGTTTATCGAAGGATATCAGGACAGTCAAATCGAAATTTTTTAAGCCTCTGGAGAAGGTTCTTCTTCGTTGTACGTACAGCAGCATATAGAAAATAAATGAACGACTTTCATTGAGCTAACATGATAAAAGCGTAATTTTTCCTATGCTTTCTACAGTTAATAATTAGGTAATTAATTAGGTAATTAGTTAGGTTAATAATTTCTCAGCTTTTATTTTTAAAAAGATTTATTTCCGGTATTTCCAACAATTTTTACTGGTGAGTCTTCTATCAGATCTAGTATAGCCAAGGTTGAACACAATGTTATTAAAATATGACGGAAGAAAGTCGATACTTGAGAAATTGAAAACAAATATCCGGAAAAAAATAAATGAATTATATGGTACTGTCAATTCCACTTTCTAACTTCCAAATTCTCGTATTGAAAATTTTTTAAGTATGAGAACTTTATTTTTAACCTAATAGAAAACTTAATGGTTATGCATGAAAAAGAACTTGTTATATTTTTTAATTATAGAAGAATTAATTATAAGTTAACATAGTATACAGGAAATGCTATTGCCTAATAACCAGGAAAACCATATATACAAAAAAAGTTTTAAAAAAAATCTATGATGCTATTAAAGAGGAAGACTTGTATCGAAGAGATAAATAAAGTTTAACCAAAATAGCTGATCAACATTCCTTAAATATTCCTTCTGTAATCTCTTAATAATAAAGTTCTAAAAATCGATTAAGTTTTATTGCATTATTTTGGAAAGTATTCATTACTAAAACTTTTCATTGTTAACAAATTATCTACCTCAAACTTAATAGCCTTTAAAGTTCCAAACCAAGCTTGTTTAACACATTACTTCAAGCTGTTCGCTTTCCGGATCAATTATTTTCGCTCTTCAAAATTTAATTAATCTAGTAAAGGATAGTTGAAAATTGTTTGACATCGTCATTAATTGAAGCGGAGCAAAATTAATTAAGTAATTTAATTCAGGCATTATCAATTTTGCCGGCACCTGTCTTGCGAGTTTCCCAGGAACCTTTTAGAATTTTCGCTGAGTTTTAAGGAATGGCTAAAGTCAGCACATATTTAAAAATATGTTGTAATGGGGAATGAAATAGCTTAGTATCTTGCTCTGGCATTAGTTAGTTGATTATGAAGCATCATTGATGTTGAGTGATGTTTTTGATCAGGTTTCGTCGTGCGTTAATTTCATTTTGGACCATAAAGTTAAATAATTGACATTATGAATTTTATATTTTGACATTGTAGTAATTTATTATCTTTCTTAAATTTATTATTGCTACTAGCAAATGAATACCCGCTCTTCGCACGGATTAAAAATAATATCAAATCGATCCAAGTATGTGTACCATATAACCTGTTACAGGACCATAAGCTTATGTTATTGTTCCCGCTTGTTATAAAGTCTAAAATACAGTTTTATTGCCTTAAAATTCCAAATTATAAAATACGCTATATAATGCACTCATAAATGTCATAACAATTTCCTCATAAATACATAAAACCTTTTAGGTCATTTGGCGCGTTTTAGGAAATAATTTATCGAGAAAATAAATATAGCTACAAACACACCCATTATACAGCTCTAGCACAATGACCTTCGAACAACCAACCAGATTATAAATTATTTATTAAAAAAACATTTTGCCAATTTGGCGCGTATTAGTAAATAATTTGGCGAGTTTGGTAACGTACTTGGCGAAAAAATAAAAACATAAAAACCCTAATATGCAGCTCTAGTGCGATGGCCTTTATCTACCATCATAGTTCAGTAATAGCTTAACTGTACATTTATTGCTTAAATATGCATACATGCTGTCTACAGAAAAATCAATGAAAAAATCATCAAATAAACCCAAAATAAAATCCGGGAATGTAGACTGGTGGAATTACGTCACTTGAAACATGTCAATTATTTTTCAAATAATGACTTTAGTTTCCGAAGGTAATGGAAACAGAATAAAATAAACATTTTCAATTTTAATTATTTACGTAAACGTTTAATTAATTTTTTTAAGCCGATGGCAATAGGAAAGGGAAAAAAATATCGGATTTGAGCGAAAGTTGTGTAGTTTTTTCAAAAAATTATAATTTTCTCCAAAAATAGAACATTTTAAAACCTCAAAGTTCAAAAATCATAATCTAAGTATGAACTACGCATTTGTGCCAAGTTACCAGTCAAACAGATGTCTAGTTCAAGAGTCTATAAGTAATATACATACACTAGCTGTTATACCCGACGTTGCACGGGTGGAGGTGGAAAAATAATTTAACAGTCAATTTAACTATTTTTTTTTTCATTTTAGTTACATAAGATATGAAGATTACCCAGTAATTTTCCATTTAATTACCCAACTTGGATATAGTAACTGTCGCCGAAGCTGTAGCAGTCGCCGCTCTCGTTCTGTAGTCGTCTCATTTAACCATAAAGCCTTTTCTTTTTTCTTCTTAGATTGGACTTGACCAATATGTTTGGGTTTTCTTTTAGGCATTATCAATAATAGATTAAAATGGCAGAAAAAAATGCGTTTAGGACAAAGATTGTGTCAAATCGATCCACATATGTGTACCATAATATAACCTGTTATAAGATCATAAACTTATGTTAATAATTTGGCGAGTTTGGCAACGTATTTGGCGAAAAAATAAAGACATAAAACCCTAATATGCAGCTCTAGTGCGACGGCCTTTATTAACCATCATAGTTCAGTAATAGCTTAACTATACATTTATTGCTTAAATATGCATACATGCAGTCAACAGAAAAATCAATGAAAAAATCATCAAATAAACCCACAGTAAAATCCGGGAATGGAGACTGTCGAAATTACGTCACTTGAAACATGTCAATTATTTTTCAAATAATTAATTTTGTTTCTGAAGGTAATGGCAACCGAAAAAAATAAAATTTTCAATTTTAATTATTTTTGTTAAAAGTTTATTTAATTTTTTCAGCAGATGGCATCAGGAAAGTAAAAAATGATCGGATTTGAGCCAAAGTGGTGTAGTTTTTTCAGAAAAACGTTCGAAAACGATAGAAGGAATGGTCTGATTCGAAAAATTCTTAGCCTATGTTTGTTCCGGAGATGAGATGAATTTTTGTGCCAAAATTCGTGACGATCTGTTGCATGGTTCTTTAGATCTCGTGTCTTATACAGACAAACGGAAGTTGCCTTTTATGTATATAGATACACAACTTCATTTTTATTATTAAGATTAATTATTTTATTTAACAGTTTTGTCATAATTAATTTTACACTGTAATCTTTAGTTCTGTACAAACATATCCTCAATTTTATTATGTCGATGAAAATAAAACTGGCATTTTTAACCATTACTTTTCTTTTCCCACAAGTTTCATGAGTTTACAAAACCAAATACTCTTATACTAATGTAAAAAACAGACAATTGTATTAAATCTTGTGATATTTCGACTAAGGAGAATATCTAACCTTATCAATTTTTTCCAATGATTTTCCTCAGGGAAAAAAAACAGGATTTGGACACGGGGACACTTGGGTAACTGCTTAACCGAGGTTTACAAATGTGAAATATATGGTATTTTTACATTTTCAATTTTTAGTTTTTTTAAAAATTATTTTTAGTTTTTTTATTATTTTCTTATTTTGTTATCTGTGTACCGACGAACAAAAAATATGTCTATAACTAAATTTTATTGAATAGTAAAAAACCGAAGTTGTTTTACATGCTTACATGGGGAGTTTTATATTTATATACTGGTACGCTTTGTTATCCATTTTTACAAATCTATTACTTTGTGGTCGGTTGTAGTTTATTATTATATTCAAAACTGTTGTAGAATTCAACACACTGCAGTCCTTTTTGGAAAAACAAAAACCCGAAACTGAGTAACACACAAATTGCACCGAGAAACGGAAAACGGTAAAACAAGATTATATAGATGACACGTTTTGATACATTTATAACCCATAATAGTCTCTAATGTAATAATAACCAATCAAAGAAAAATATCCACATAAAATCACTGCACACTCATTGCCCATAACTTACCGTACTCAATGTCACCATACGTAACGTCACAGTACTTAACGTCACCCTACACCCACAATTCTATCAAACCCAAGAATAACGAGGGTCAGGACATTCGAATACTTGCCAATATACGAGTACACAAATATACAAGTTTTAATGCATGACAAGTGGTAAAAAAACCCTTTATAATTTTTTTCCGTTTACGGACCATAAATTCAAAATTATCACTTAAAAAAAATTGGAGTTTTTAAGAGATTTAATAAAATCTCTATTTTGGTTATTTTTTGTATTTTTTGTCTGTATGCATTCCTTAACTTTAATATTACGCTTAAAAGCGTTATCCAACCAATTTTTGCGAAAACAAATAATCCTAAACTGAGTTACATACCTGATTGCATGGATACATGAAAAACGATACAATAACGTTTCATAGATAACAAGTTTATAACCGATAACAATCCCTAATGCAATAATAACCAATCAAAGCAATATAACCACATACAATCACTGCATACTTATTGCCCATAACTTACCGTACTCAATGTCACCATACGTAACATCACAGCACTTAACGTCACCCTACACCCACATTTCTATCAAACCCAAGAATAACGAGGGTCAGAACATTCGAACACTTACCAATTTGTCATGGTTGACCCCCCACTGGGTCTCCCAACCCCCTAAGAAGGTTGCACCACCCCTATTTTTGCAAATGGGAGCCCCAATAGGGAGCTTGATTCATGTCCTTATATCCAAACGCGACAGTTGGGTCGACATTTCTTATGGATCCAGCTGATGCCACAGTTGAAGAGGATATGATATTGAAGTTATTTTTGCATAACAGTTGCAGGGTGCAGGTTAAAAATATTTTCTGATAAGTTTTTTTTTTAACATTTTGAAATAAAATATGACATTTTCTAAGTATTTTTATGTATTCAATTATTGATTAAGTTCAATAACAACAACAACAAAAAAAAGCTTTAACTCTGTTACAGTATATTTTTGAAGCTTTTTAGTTCCTTACAATTAAATTAACTTATTATCGACGATTGGTAAGAAATATTGCTACGCGAAAATGATCTTTCTTCTTAAGTTTATTTAAATGAACAAAATGTAAGACTAATAAAGGCCAAAAAAATTTATGTGGGAAAAATTGAGTTAGACGAAAAACGAATTAAAAGAAACTTAAAGCTACCGTTTTTATTTGGAAATGAAGGTGTTAGTGGTATTAATGTTGTAACCGGTTGTTAATCGGTTACGTAATGTTAAAATATTTAATATGAATAATTTTATTTTTGCTTGGATACCGACATTCATTTCAACACGGTTAACTTTTATTTAGCCTGTAATATAGGTTTACATTTGCAGCTTTGTAACAAGAACAATATTAATATGCATATTTTCTTTTAGAATTTTTCTTTGGTAAAAATAACCTGTTGCTATTTGATTAATATCTGTGTAGAACAGATCAGATAGTGAACAGAACCGTTGTAATTTATTGCAGCTCTAAATTGCAAAATGCATGACACCCTTTTTTAGACCTTTTTAGCAGAGGGTGACTAAAAAAACCGTACTCGTGCGGTGATGTATTTTTATGTGCGAAACAGATTGAGATTTTTTTGAGTTTTTGGAGGGAATGGGGTGTTGTCATATTTATATCTTGTGACAGTGCGGATAATTTTAAGTGACATGTTTGCAAAAGGTTTCTTTCCAGACGTTCACGGATGTTCGCGTCATTTATAATTGTCAGACTTCTTATGGCATCATGTCTAAAAGCTAATGTGCCTGTTTGACTACAATTTAGGATGAAATTTCATTGTGAAAAATGATACAAATATAATTAAGTTCCGTAAATATATGTATTTTGAAAAGCTGGCGAAAATTAATATAAAATATAAAAATAATATGTTTAGCATTATTAATGGGATACAGCACTCAACTAATAATTATGGATTTTTTGAACTATAGAATGCCCATCAAATGGTTTAAAGATTAAATTTACCAGAACTAAACATACACTAAAAAAATTAATTGTGAGTGTTTTTTCAGCTACAATTTTAATGCTTTTTCAAAACTTAAATTTCGTTATTTTTGCCCACAAACTAAATCTTTCAATGATATATATATATTTTGTTCCGAAACAGATGAAATCTTATTTTAGCAAGTGCTTTGAATAATGGAGTGCTACCATATTTATATCCTGTGGCACAGCGTATGACGTGGATTGACATGTTACTAAAAATAATGAATGACAAATGAAGAGCTTAGTGGAAGAACGTGCTAAGTGACAAAAAGATGAAAACGAGAAACCGAGCCTTTAAAGTTTTTCGTTTGCACTTAGATACTTTAAAAACGGCATTTACAAAAGGTAAAACACATATTTAACTTTATGAAAAGGGGGAATCTTGATATTGTTAAAGGAGGGAGTAATGTTCATTTACACAAAAATCTCAATTTCTTCCAAAATGTCATTTAGCACGTTCTTCCACTAAGCTCTTCAAATAAGAATGTTGCTTTAATTTTTTTGACGGATGTTGCAGGTCCCTCACAAATGACATCACTCTTGTCTTAATGATGTTGCTACTCCCTTTAAAATGTTTCGCATTTATTTTAGCTTACTAAATTTTCAAAAATAGTTTTTTTTGCCTCAGTTACTGTGACTAAGAATCAGACTAACTTCGTAAATTTGTGTGAACACTGTTGGCAAAATATCTGTTATTGATATTTTGAAAACTTGTATGTGTGAAATGGGCAGTTAATGTTATCCATTTTTTTTATATATACACCATAAAATTATCTCATCTGTCTTAAACGAAGAGTACAGGGAAGAAGTTAAGTTACTTTTATAAACCGCCCTATATTCAAATAGAAAATTTTGGTCTTATTTCAATTGACGAGGCTTACCTTTGAGCTAGCACCAAACATGACCGTATGAATGATATAAAACTAAGTTTCAGGGCATAGATATTTTTGTTGGATGTTTTAAATATATCTAGTGTAGAATTATATTGTTAAAATACTATATTCGATTAAATTACTTGGTATTAAAGTTAACCAAAGACTACCAACAAAACTTTCACGTCCGTATTGATTTTAAATACATTTTTTGCACTTTAGCTGAATATAATTCACACTAAATGGTTTATACTCAATAGCCTCCTAAACTATTTTGATTTTTCTTAACGTAATATAAGTATTAAAATAGTTTATCAAAAACTATCTATTTAAATATCCTTAAAATTTATTTATATAAATATGATAAATATAATTGCACTTAAACAGCACGAAAAACGAAAAACTCAATATTTACCATTAAACATTTAAAAGTAAATTAAAGCATTCCACATTTCGAACCTAAGAAAATAGTCATTTCGAAAGATCGAACGAAAAATAATCTCCCAAAGAGTGCATTCGTCAATTTACATTCGTGAATTATTCATCGCTACCGTTCGCAAGGAGCGTCGTGGGAGTCACACCAAACTTTAATATAAATTTGATTATTTCGTCCTGAATGCCGCTGAGAAAATTAAGTTTACGACAAATTTCAGCTGCGTAATGGGAAAACATTGCTGATTTTTACGTTATCGACTAAGTCGTGGAGTATTTCTAAATTTACTGGGAGAAATTTGGTTTCCGAAAATGAAGATTTTAATTTCTCCAGGGTTTAGAATGTAGTGTTTAAGTGTTATTTTAAGTAATTTTCTTATTAAATGGGAGTGTTTTAATATAAAATAGTGGATGTGGATGTAAAGTTAATGGTTTTAATACAAATTGAGTATTATATATTAAATTTGTACTTCAAAATCTAATAAGTAACTCATTATAGTACGTTTGGGCAAGAATTTTGAAAAATTGCAAGTGTGTTAAATTATGGAGATTAATAAAAGCAACAATTTTTGTTTACTTCTACTTCTAACGATTCTTGTTTACTTCAAGCTTATATGAAACATTTGAATCAAAGAATAAACAAGGAATTTTGTTTGATTAAACTTATCTTAGCAATCTAGACTGTAATATTTTCAAAAAAGTAAATAACAGACATACCAATTTAAGATCACCGATTAAATTGAAATAAGTGAAACTAAATAAAACAATGACATTTACAATAAGATGAAATAACTCATTTAAATACAAGAAAAATATTCTAAAATATCATTAAGAAAAATACATTTACTTTATGAATCCAACTATTTCCCTGTTTCGAAATAGCTAAAATCAATACAACAAACGAAAATCATAAACGTCAATCTATAATGTATGTATTTATGCCCAAAATACACCCAAAGTAACGTTAGACACAATTTAATGGTGCTGTTATAATTTCCTAAATAATTACAAATATTACAGTCGAATAAACAAATCCACTACTAACTCACTCCATCAAGTGCGTCAAAATCATTGGACACAACCACTTAAATTATTCCTAGCAACAATTGTAAGCATAACCGTGACTATATTCAAATCCAATCGACACAAGACCATCAACTGTCCAATAGACGTCGTTGCATTAACCAGATTTCTGTCCGAGCTAAGTAAACAACTATCGCTTAGAGGAATTGTCTAGAAATGTAAGGTTTATGTTATATTTAGTGAACAAATATTTGCGTACAGAATGGCCAATTATACCCAAATGAAACTCGTTACTACTGAAAAAAATGTAATGATTATTGGGTATCAACCAATAGTTATAAAACCTTTTTAAGCAATATGATAGATTGACTATCTGGCATTTAGGCGTTTAGCTGAACTTGTTTCATTGCATGACATTGACTTGACCTTTAACTTGTTTTCATTGTATGAGATTAAACTGTGTCAATTTCATTGTATGAGATTAAACTGTGTCAATTTCATTGTATGAGATTAAACGGTGTCAATTTCATTGTATGAGATTAAACGGTGTCAATTTCATTGTATGAGATTAAACTGTGTCAATTTCATTGTATGAGATTAAACTGTGTCAATTTCATTGTATGAGATTAAACTGTGTCAATTTCATTGTATGAGATTAAACTGGGTCAATTTCATTGTATGAGATTAAACTGTGTCAATTTCATTGTATGAGATTAAACTGTGTCAATTTCATTGTATGAGATTAAACTGTGTCAAATTTCATTGTATGAGATTAAACTGTGTCAATTTCATTGTATGAGATTAAACTATGTCAATTTCATTGTATGAGATTAAACTGTGTTAATTTCATTGTATGAGATTAAACTGTGTTTATTCCAAGGTGATTAATTCGTTAACTAGAATTTATAAAACTATTTAAATTTATCGTTTGTCGTTAATGGTTTGAAAAACATCTTCCATAATTAAAGCTTTTAAATTTCATAAAACTTAATTTAAACTTAACAATTGTGTTCCTAGATAAACATACGGTCCCTTGGGCTTACTTCAGCTTCATTATGTATATTTTTCTCTTTGTTTTATTGATAAAAAAATACTTGTAAGTAAAATATTCGATATTCAAAGTAAGTGCGTTGAGTGCGTCAGAGTAAGTGCGCAAATCGTTTATGATTCGCAAACCAACAATTTAAAAAAAATTAGGATTTAAAAATTAACAGTATCGGGTTAAGTATCATTGCACTCAAACTTTAGTAATAATTTTCCAGTTCATACCATTTTAATTACTTTTTTTCAAATCGCCTTGAAGGAATTAAAGAGAAGCTTCTAGAGTAATTTCGGCTCAAGAAGACAGTTATTGCTTAGTTCCTCTATATATTTTTTATGCTAATTAATTGCTGTCTTTGGCTGAAATTTTAATTTATGCTATAGATTTTTTGCTAGAGTTATAACATGAAAACCCCAGGTTACAAGTTGCCCCATTTTATTGTTTCGTAAAATATAAAACAAAAAATGACTTTTTAAAGAGTTTACCGACATAGTGAAGAAGTCCCCTATAAATTTTTAGTTCAACCACACGAGATTGCCTATGCCCTGTAACAGAGACAGACAATTTTGAAATTAATTCTTCATCATCAGCGACATTGTCATTAAAATTGGCACGCTTGCTAAGCAGAATACATTAGAATTTCATTACACAACGACGTTTTCAAATACTCCTCTTTTGACCACAAAACCAATGAATAACGATGTTCAAACATGGTGATTTTTGGCTAAGGTGTCTGTCATGAAGAAACCCGTCCTACAATAGATTGCCTTCCCTAGTAGCAACTTTTCATCGACCGATAATCGAATTTTCATCGTTCACCGGTGAGCCGATGAGAATTCGAATATCGGATTTTCGCTGAAAATTGCCCGATTGCTCGATAACTGCTCGGTTATGTCCGCTCGATCGAGCAGCCTAGGATGAGTTTTTCCGATGAGATTCCGATCAAGTGTCAAGAAGAAATCGATAAGAATCCGATGAGTAGTAATCGAAATCTCATCGGCCGATGGAATTTCGAACACTTTGCGATAAAATTCCGAACAGTTTACGACATGTTAGTACAAAAGTTTTAAACGAGATGGCTTTTTTCTGTTAGTCTGGTAGAATTCAACTCGTTTCGAATTCAGCTGGGGACAGAACCCCCAACCTCGGGCTCCGCACTCTTGACTTGCAACTGGAACCGTGCGTTAGACCTCACGGCTATCGACACTTGCACTATATTTGAGTTTAAATAAAGAGGTCAAAAGATTGATCGTTAAAGAAGTTTTATATTATTGATTAAGACATTTTAATTTTGTGATTTTTCCTTTTAAATATTAATTTAAGTTAACAGTACTAATAGAAATATCTTAAATTTAAAAATAACTCTTGGTAACTTACGTATTGAAAAGTTGTTTGGTTCATAATATTTATTCAAAAATCTATTTTCTTTAAGTTAAGTTTTTCAAAAATTAATCATGGCCAAAAAGTTAAAAATTAATTTCCAAGTAAATAAAAGAAATTAGTTATCACACAGTTAAAATATTTCTCTTCGCACGTAATTAAAAATTTTGTGTGTAAGTAAATAAAAAATAACTATTAATAGTTTAAATATAATAGTTTTCGGATATGAAGTTTTCGAAATAATTTAACGCAATTTGTATGTACTAAAATAAAAAAAGCCACATTTTTCGGTTTCTTATCGTTGCGATATCGATCCGTCATAGTTTTCCGATGAAACGTACATTGATTGAATTTTCACTTTTGACCGATATCGAATCGATGACTTTTATCGATAGAATTTCGTTCACCGATTTCCGATGTCGCCTCGTGCACTTTCGGATTACGGATGCGATCACCGGTGAGTTTTCGCTGAATCCGATGAACGATCGATGATCGATCGAGCAAATTTCGAGAAACAATGCTACTAGGGTTGCATAATCTGGTGTTTGGTGGCAGTCTTAGTTGGTGGCATTTGTTGGTAAATTATTTCTCTTTGGAACTCAGACAAGACTAGCTTCATTGCCTTTGGTGGATTAATGTCGTTTTTTTAAGTTTGGTTTTTATTTAATTTATTTTCAGAACTAACTGAGAATGCATACGTGCGTAAGTTTTTGTGATCTAAACAATCAATACTATGCCAATATACTACAATCAATAATGTACACTATTTTTATTGTAGAAGAAATATAAATATATGACCTTGGATCCACCAATCTAAACTTAGTGTGTTTTTAAAGTGGTTGAACTGTTGGTGTTTAGCTACGCGTGGTCAGTTTATAATCGCAATTGTTAATTATTAAAATGAATATGTATTTTTAGTTTTGTAATTTTTTAATATTGCAGAATCTAAGAGCATTCTGTATCTCAGAACAATACGCTTTTTAAATGTCTTTAGCAATGCAAGCAAGTTCATTATTTTACTTTATTCTTCATTATAACTTAACCTTCTTCTAAAAAAGCTAAACAATAAATACATATTTTTCTGCAATTTTTGTAAGTGATATCGTGTTGATATTACGAAAACGTTTCGACAACATATAGTAAGTCTTAGAAAGAAATATCGGTATTTAAAGAAATCCAAAGATTTTTTTAAATGGCAACTGTGACTCCATTAATGGAGTTTCAAAGATTTTAAAACAACAACAAAATCTCAATTAATTCATTTATATCAAAATTCCCCTTTAACCTTCAACTACCAAGTAGTCATAAAACCCATTAAAGCGAAACTTAGTAACTCATAACACGCTTGGACAAAATAAATGTACGAAATATCCATTTACCAGAACAAAGCCCGTTACCATACTTTATTCTCATATTGCAGAAAGCAAAGTCAGCCCTTGGAAACGTGGCTTTTATCGTGACAACATTTCCACTTTATCGTGACCAACCTGCAGAGAACTTGGGAAGTGACATTTAAAGTGCACTTTTCCTGGCGATAAATGGCAAAAATTTTACTCAGCACTTATCCCTGGTTGTAATTTACTTTTGCCTGCAAGAGGTCCTTTATTTTGGTACAATATCATGCGTTGGTGTGGTAGACTTCCTACTGATATTTATTGATTAAAGAAAATAGTAATGGGAATTACAGTAAGCAATGTTTCTAGCAAATAGCAAAAATTGAAAGTAATTTAATATTTTGATTTAGGTTTCTAAACTAGAAATATGGGCTGCGGGCTTGGGATCCCAGTCGGTACATGCGAAAGTTACCAGGTTTGGACCCGGGAATTGCCAAAGTAACCGCCGTCTTTGTAGCTAAAAAGACCAAAGAAGAATACCCCTTTTAAAGGGAGTGTCCGTTAGATATACCTCAAATTTCATATCCTTAGTTCAGAGTAGCCCCTGTAAAGATGCATTGCCTACTCAGGTGTCGGATCGTCACTTGACTGTGGTTCTAAGTTACGACGCTCGTGGTGTATTTCTAGTGCAACGCTAATTCGCTTCAACTCACTTGGTTTGTGATTCGGCAAGACAAGCACTGATTCAGGGCCCGGGTGTGGTTAAGATCGCTGACCATTACGATAACAGTCTGCGCACTGTACCGGGTGTGGGTTTGATTCCCGCCTTCACCCTGGGTGTAATTTCTCTCTCTGTA
Organism: Oedothorax gibbosus; assembly: GCA_019343175.1. Taxonomy (NCBI): domain Eukaryota; kingdom Metazoa; phylum Arthropoda; class Arachnida; order Araneae; family Linyphiidae; genus Oedothorax; species Oedothorax gibbosus. The sequence continues at coordinate 8,951,990 of CM033278.1, forward strand.
TCAGTAAAAATTCTATCTGTGTCTGCCTTACTTGACGAAGTTTTAAAAGCGGGTCTATAATTAAGCACACAAGCCCGGAATACATGTACCAACCAATACCATTCAAAAAGCACTAATTCAACTCGAAAAAATATATTTAAATTGGTTCCGAACTGCTGCGAAATTGTGCCACAAGTCGATTTCTAACTTGAAGGACACCGGCACTGAAGACGAAAAATATTCTATTACCAATTCCTTAAGAGCATTTTTCTTCTTTGATGATAACTTATTTTGATAACTACTTTTTGGTAACAATTGTTGGTCTCTCCGTGTATGAGACTGGTGCAAGTTAAATTTGCCCGTAATCCAATTTCCGATGACAAGTTAGTGCATTATATCGCTACAAGACGTTGACTACACTCTTGAGTACCGCCCCCATCATTGACCACAGCAAGGAATAATAGGTGTGCATGGATGTGTTAAATCACGGGAAATATGCTAGAAATTTAATTGAGAAGCAACTTTTTCTAACAATAATGTCAGTTACAGTTTTTTAAAGCCACCCAAGAGAATAAGAGATTTGGTCCTCACTGCTGTTAATAGAATAAAAGCTGGTTGCAGTTTTGCTCGGTTTTGAAAGATTTTTTTTACCGAGTTTTCTGTCTTTTAGGATGAATGATTTAGGTAAAAGTTTTTGGAAAGAGTTGAGTAGAAATTTTCTTGGGGCTTTTAGGGTGTTTCGCATGTTTTAAAATGTTTTTATGTTTTCGAAGTTTTTGAGCTTAGTTTTCAAGAAAATTACAGAAATTGTTTTCGGTACTTGGATTCTATTTTCCATATATTTTTTCGAAGCAATGTTTTAAAAGGTTTTTAACCAAGTCAAAATAAAATGTAAAGGAATTATATATTTAGACTTATTATTATTAAACATTACAATTCTTATACAGATGTCAAGCCTTGGACAGCCTTTTCGGACAGTATGGAACAATTGATACTACAAATACACAATTTGTTTAAAAAATTGATTAATCATGCAAAGTATTGGATTTTCTTATTTATTCTTATTGTTTTGCAATTAATGAAAATTTCTACTTTCATACGGAATAAATTAATTTAGTATCATACAGCACTTTATTATTTTCAAAATATATTTTTTGTTTTTAAAGTCTATCAAACCTTTTTATCGATTTTATGACTGTTAGAATTAAAATGATTTTTTTAAAATTACTGACGTATTAATGAAAAGAAAAATTTGTGGAAGAATTTATTGAAAAACAATATAAAGTATTGTGGCGACTCACCACACACGCAACCTCAATATGCCATCAACAACTAGGTGGTGCTGATTTACCATTTCGTTCCTACCACTATTCTTAATTACAAAGTTAATAGTAGTATATAAGCCGAGGTAACTCAACTCCACCTTGAAAATCCTTTTGGTAGACTGTGGGTTACTGAGGCCGCTATTGTATTATCGAACTGTATACAAGGAAAGGAAAATTAATTTGAAATGCAAATAGACGAGATATAAGAATAAATATAAAAATTCACAAACAAACTCTTTAATTTCAATAATTTTACAATTTATTACCAACGAACATTAGTTATTTTACGGACTTTCTAACAACGCAAAGAAATGAATACCGCAGAATTATCGATTCAGATTTTAATCAAACACTATACAAACAAATTTCCCCAGACAAATACCTAAAAAATCCTATCATTTTTCAGGATATCACTTATAATACAGATAAGCAATATAAAAACCCAAAGATAAACATTAATTTCTCCCAAAACAAATTTAAAATTCAATTATAAACGAAATAGAAGAAAGCAATTCAGAATATATTTGAAGATATACTTCTAGAAAATTCCAACCGATGAACCCCCGTAATTAAAAAAAGGTCTCTTATTCCCATTTCTTATGGTATTACATCGATAAAAAATAGACTCTTAAGATAGATGGATAAGGAAAAATATCTCAGGAATCACTCTCAAGTTCAAACATATTAAAAATTGCCGTGTACGGATGGAGAGAGAGCATTGGATGATGTTGAACTTTTTAATCTGTAGATGTTAAAGACGCTGGCAAAGTTTAATCTGGTATTTCATACTCAGTTACTAAAACCGTTTATTGAAGTAAAAAAACTATTTTATGCATGATGTTTTTTTATTTTTACTCCAAGAAAAAATATATTTTGATTTTTGATGGTCATATATTACGGGAAAAATATTAATAAACAGCTTTGGCTTAGAACTTAATTATATAAATTTTTTATACATTAGTATTACTATAGACTTAGCATTTAAGGTGATGCTTTAAATTTGGTGAAATTTAATCAGTTTAATTTGATGCTACATAATATCAATTTTCTCTTTAAATAGTTAATTTTTTTCATTCTAAAGCATTAATATAGTTTCAATAGATGAAAAATTGCTAAAGTTGCCGAAAATGACAATATTTTAAAGTCCTTATAGTGGATTAAAGTGTATGTTGCCGAACGGCAACAATGGGAACATAATCATTCTTAAGTTTTACAGGGAGAAAGTATCCAAGATAGTGAGTTTGTTAGAGATTTAGGAGTTTTGGTGAGCAATGATTTCAAAATGAGTAAACAGTGTGTTGAGGCAAGTAAGAAAGCCAATCGAATGTCGGGATATATTAGAAAAAGTATCACTTCTAAATCTAAGGAGATTATTTTGCCATTGTATAGGGGATTGGTAAGGCCACATCTGGAATATACTGTTCAGTTTTGGTCTCCCTTCCTCAGAAAATATATAGAGTTGCTTGAAAAAGTTCAGCACAGGGCTACAAAAATGATTAAGGGTCTATCTGGTATTGATTATGATAACATATTAAGATCTTTAAACATGTATTCCCTGGAAAACAGGAGAGCTAGGGGTGATTTAATACAGTTATTCAAGTTCTTAAACAGGAAGACAAGGAGGGCTTATGTTTTACCTTTAATAGCCGGACCAGAGGACATGATCAGAAATTGAATAAATCGAGCTTTAGAAGGGAGGTAAGAAAACATTATTTTTACAATAGAGTTGTCAATGAGTGGAATGCTTTACCAGATTATGTTGTGCATTCGAAGAGAGTAGAAGATTTTAAGAAGAAACTTGACGGTCATTGGAAACTGGTAATGTATTAGATTTTTTTTGGACCAACCTTGCTGGGGCTCTGGCCTGTGGTTGGTCGACAATTTTTGTATTTGTATTTAATGTGCACTAGAGGGTTAAATCATTTAAGAAAGTTTAAAACAGATTTTATGAACTCTTGTAAGGCGTTCACTGTTTCAAGGTGTTCAAAAATTATTCACTGATATTTTCTATTAGCAATTATGATAGAATAATGTTGCTTATTTAGCTGTTTGAATAATGACAGTGATGATGATTTTGCAATAAATATAAAATATTTCACACCGCCGATTATTAGTTCATTGCATATTGAAAAGATGTAATGATTGTATCTGTATTATCACAATGCGTTCATTCAGTTTTGATGTAGAAGCGAAGCATTTTTTTTTAGTTTACTGGTGGTTTAGGAATAATTTGGTTTTTTTCCCGCTCAATCTTCGTTTCCGGTTTACATAGTATTATTCCACTTTTGCTGTATTTGAGATCTTGATATTTGAACATTGAATATAATGGCATGTTTCACGTGTTGAGTGACAACAGTTTCACATGAATGAAAATATGTTCGCGGTTGATCAATGTAGTGGGGTAATCAATGCACGGGTTAATAAATGTTGTGGGCCGAGCTTACCGCGCCGCACCACTAATCTACGAAACTACCAACAAAAGCAATTAACTAAAACAGCAATAATTCGATGTCACGTGAAACAAGACAATCATATTTCCTTTAAAATATTGATGGCAGCCAAAAAAATCTTTGTAATTTTTAACTCCATGATAAGTTACCTATTCATCTTAGCAGACATTTAAGGCAGCGTATATTATTCGTAATATGTTAAAACTAGGAATAATTGAACTGAAACAGTAATCGTGCTAGAAATAGCATTTTTTTTAAACAAAATATATATAATATATACAACGTATCTAAAAAACAATAACTGTGAGCAACAAATCTTTAAAAATAATCATATTATTGAAATCGGAATGTTTGTCATGTGAAGGGTAAATAAAATGAGAGAAAGTATAGGACAGAAAGGTATTCTAGTTTTTAATTTTTTTTCTGAGATTACTACTGAAGATATTTTGGGAAATATATAGTTCCTTAACAAAATATAAGGTGAAATGTAAAGAATTTTGCGAAATTAATTTTTTTTGCAGATATTTGTTATAGATTTTCAGAATTTTGTTTTTGCGCTTGACAAAAATATTAAAAGTATTATTTATTTCGAGTGCTATGTGTGGATACCTTTATAAAACTAAAACATTTTTACGATATTATCCAATAAAATTAGGTTATATTTTTTAGTTAAAATATGGAATAATTATTAAAAATATTTTCACATTTATTGATAAATAGTTAGCAATCTAAAGAGCGATTTTTAAAATACGCCTATATTCTCCTGCATTTCTGCCTGATTAAATAGATTTTTATGTATAAATACATTAAAAAGACAGTCATTTCCCATCATGAGCAAATATTTTGACAGAATAATACCTCCAATATTTTCTTATGTATGATGTATTCCAAGTAATCAACGTTTTGCATAGTAATTACCTTAATAACTATAGCCTACATTGCAATTAATACATTGCCATCTATTCGAAAATAATAGGTCAGCTATAAAACACTGCATACGTTAGTTTCACACCCATATTCCATTGGTTATCCATTTTACTCAAACAAGAAAATGACACACATCTTTTTAAGAAATATAGGTTGAAATACATGCACACCAATACTGTGATTTACCGCCAATATTTTATCTGATAATTATTTCATTAGTTTTGAAAATTAAAATAAAAACTTTTTTATTTGATCATATTTTCAATTTCTTTCTTGTTTAACAAAAAAGGCCACATTCCGCCTATTTGCACTTTTAGTTGTCTACAAAATTAAGCTGTGTGTACCAAAGTTGTTAATACACATATTAGTTGATAGTTGTGCGAATTACAACTTAACTATACACTGATCAGTTTTTATGTTTTTATCGGAAAAAGTAAATAAAAAAATATGAAACAGTGTCCACATCCATTTCATGCCTAATCACCTTAACCAAATAGCAATTCATCGCTTGACCAATTCTCCCTCGTCCATCTAGCATTAGAAAAGTAGCTAAACGCTTGTTTAACATATTTATTTTTTTTGCAGAAAATGACTTGAAATATAATTGCAGAAACACTGTGATTTTCCGTCAATGTTTTATTCGACACTTCAGTTTTTTAATAGTACTGAAAATTAAAATAAAAACGCTATATGTTTATTCTTTATAATGCATTTAAAATAAAGATTTATTTCGTGTTTGACAAAAACTGCTCCATTCCGTGTACTTGCATTTAATATTTGTCTACCTAAGAATTAAACCCTCAACTAATGCATATATTAAATAGTTAGTATAGTACGCAGAGTGTAATTATTATGTCGACACATAATTAAGTGCAAGCAAATGGAAAATGTGGCAGTTTTTGTTGAACACAAGAAATAAATATTTATTCCAAAATATTATAAAATATATAAAAAGATGCCGTTTATTATAAACTAATCCCTTTTCATATTTTCTCTGAAAAAAAGTAATTAATATGAAACACTGTCCACGTCCATTTCATACCTCATCACTTAACTAAACAGCAACTCATCGCGTGACCACTTTTACCACGTCCATCTAGCAATGGAAAAGTATCCGAAACGCATGTAAATGACATGACATTCAGGAAACGTCAGAGACTTTCCGATAGACATTTCCGAGTACCACACGAAAAACATGGGTAAAATGACGCTCAATCTATGTTGGTCTTAGCTGTAATTGCGGATTTGTTTTGAAAATGATGTGTTAAAAGGGTGGGGTTGCTTGAAAGGTAATAAAAGGGTTTAATGGATGAATTTCGCCATTTTTTAATTGGTAGAAGAGTGTTACGGGGATTTTGTTTGAAAATGCCTTATGGAATTAGTTGGACATTGTTTTTAGTTTTTAGCACTTTGTAGTGAAAACTAAAATATGTGCTTGGATTTTAATTTTTGTTTCGTGTTGATGTTGGTCAGAACATTATATTTAGTAATTGGTATTGGGTATACAAATAATGGAAAATTGTCTTCCTATTTTATTCAAATTTACCTTAGAATATTGATAATGTGTTGGAGTAAAAACCATTAACTTGAGTGTGTTATTATTATTCAGATTTATTTTGACCGTAAAGTAAACCAGTACAGTTTTCCGAAGAAGGCTTAATGGAAGACAAGAACAAAAACCAGACTGAATTGATTTTTCCTTAAAGTTCACTTAACCATTATATGGATGTTTAACTTTTTTATATTTACTAATTAACGAATAGTTTTTGTTAAATTTTGCTAAATAATTCTTTAACAATTACTCCAATGTTATTTATCTAGCAAACATTCCTTTTGAACAAAATTCAGACGAAAACTTTATATATCATAACTTATTTAAACGATTTTTCTCCAAATTCTACTGGAACTGGTATTTTCCAATATCGGAAAAGAGTATTCCAAACATTACCATTTCAAACTTCCCAAACCCTGAAAAAAAAACAAGCTAAACTTAAGAATATTAACAAAAAAACTCCACTTTAAAGTCCTGAACTTTACTCATTACAAGCACGAATTTCTTTTTTAAAAAATTATTCGCACAGAAAAACGTTCGACATTAAACTAAATGGGAGGGCAATGTCAGCGAATTTAGAATGACCTGGGTTGCTACACGTCTGGGCCATTTGCTTCGCATGTATGCAGATGTGGCCATTTAAATAATGCATACCTAATACTGCAGAAGTTTTTTCTCAACGTTTGGATTATATGGAAACAAAGAAATGTTATTTTATTTCTAGGGATGTATTTAAGATGTTGCGAAAAAATTATAGGGAAGGTAATTGGTTTTTGTCGCAATGGTGAATAATTGTAGTTTTGTTTTGTGGTAATGTTTGTATCAAGTGTTTAATGTTAGTTATGGATTTTTGATCTCTCAAGGTATTCACATTAAGATTTTGAGTTATGGAAGTAAAGAATTTCCCCTTTATATGAGCTGAAATATGTCATGGTTTAATTAATGTATGTATAATGTCGACATAAATTTAACAAGCAAATAAAATATAAAAGCAGAAAAAACAATTTTATAAAATGAATTTTTTTCTACAGATTTTTGAACTCTCAAGGTATTTGCGTTAAGATTTTGAGTTATAAGAGTAAAAAAAATCCAATTTATATGAGCTGAAATATGTCATGGTTTAATGTATGTATAATGTCGACATAAATTTAACAAGCAAATAAAATATAAAAGCAGAAAAAAATCATTTTATAAAATGATTTTTTTTTGTATAGATGGATGTTGTAGAACAAAAATATTTAAAATTTATATAAATAAACTATTACTTCATTTTTATTCTACTTATACAGGTTGAAAACACAATATTTTGCACTTTAAATATAAATTAATATAAATATATGTATAGACATATACTAGCATATAAACGTTGACATAAATTAAACAAAAAAGTATTGAAAAAATAATTTATTAAAATAAAAAGATTTTCGATACATGGACTACAAAAATTACTTTATATTGATATAAATAAACTAACCATGTATTTTCATTCTAATTATACAGATTGAAAACACAACATGTAACATTTTAAATATATACATTAATACAAAACAAATATATTAATTTATCATTGTAATATTTTTAAGAATGAAAAAAGTACCGTCTCATAGCTATATTACTACATGACCTTCGCTAAGACAAATACAGAGGTCGCCCCGAATCAGGGTGAAAACATGTATTACTAACACTGAATATTTGTTTCTCTGCATTAGTACTACTAGTAACGTAAAGAGACATGTACAGATCAGTTACCCCTAACGTTGTTTATTTGAGCTTAAAGGTATGTGCGTAGTGAAACAACATTTACAGAACACAGTAAACGCACGCTAAAAAAACTACACTACAGTTCCTGGACAAATTATTGGACGCACTGCAAGATTTCATGTAAAATATTAATTACCGGGTGATATTGTACCTACATATTTGTATAAATACAAATATGTAGTCTTGTATAAATACAAATATGTAGTCTAAAACAAATCTTTTAAATAAAAATCAATAATATTGTAGTTTAAATGTACCATTATTGCATAAAAACTCTTAAGAAATATAAAATTACTAAACAAAATACAGTGCGCCTAATAGTTTTTCCAGGGACTGTAAAGCAATCAATATCGTATTTATATACAAGTAGATAAAAGTTGGAAAACTAGATTTAGGAAAGAAAATTCTGTGTATTTATATACGAAATAGAAAGCCTTAAATAGCCTTATAATTAGGAATATTGTCTGGTGGCATAATCAATAATTTGTTTGATATTTTTTTTTAAATGAATATTTTTTATATATGAATATTTTTTTATATGAATATTTTTTTTTATGAATATTATTTTTTATCTATGAATATTTGTTATATTCGAATATTTAATTAAAACAAACATATCGATGCAAAACCTATACGAAATAAAAAAAAATAACGAATCAATATTTTAATTTTTTTGAATATTTATTTATTTGGGTAAAAACATGAGTTTTCTTTTACAGTTTTCACAGATCTTTATACTTCCAAGCTACTTTGTATGCTGATCATTTTTATAGTGCTCTAAAACTCAAACTCAGTGTTTTGTGCGTTGTTACCCGGAAGAAATTTATCGGAGAATTTTCATTCTTTTGTTATTCTAAGGGCCTCTCTTCTCCCTAAATTTTATATGGTGACTTGTCTTCGCTAAGTTATCTAAGCCTCTGCTTTTTGTTATTGACAAGAGAGTTATTCTAATCAATAAATAGGATGGAAAATTTAAAATCAATGTTTCATAAACATATGATTAAAAAAGTAACTCGAGTACACTGTTAAAAATTTTGTGCTTGGTTTCACCATGATATTGGTTCCTAGTAGCTGCCAGGGCTGTGTGGTGAAATGTTTTCGGTGTTTGGTTGAACCATTTTTCTGGATTTGGAAAAAAAAATCTGAGAAATGGTTCAACCGAATACCAAAAATATGGTTTAACGTTTCACCACACAGCCGTTGCAGCTACTAGGAATCATATTTTTGGTGAAACAAAGTGCCTAATTTTTAACAGTGAAGAACAATTGAAAATATTATGAAATGAATTAAAACGCATTGATGTAAAGGCTTTTAACTTAAGTTCTTTACATAAAAATTAACTAGCTAACTAGTTTTTTTTTAAATATTTAACTTTATCCAACTTCAATTATTGCAATTGTGTGTTAGTAGTTGTTAACTTTTTATGGCTGGTATGACTACTGGTAGAGGCAGTGAGATTTTGGGATTGTTAAACAGCTTAACTTTACTATTTCTTCAGGTGTCACGTTGTGTCTGTTCTTCTAAAAGACTGACGTTTTTGATGTTAAATTTGTCAGCTTTCAACCTTTCCACGTTTTCATTAAGAACTTGGTTTTATCTGCTGTGAATAGTAGCAAAAATTGTAACCTTTTAATTGTATGAATTGAATATAGTCCTCGAATAAATGTCAATCTATTAGTTTTTGGGCTTTATAATCAACTCAAGAACACGACCATATCACGAATTTTCAGCAATAAATCTAACAGTAATTTTTCTTCATTTAGGTCAAAATGTAAAGGTAAATTTTATTAAATAGTTTACGCATTTAAATACAAAAGTCTATTTTTTGTACATAGTGATAGATATATAAATCGACTTATTATTGTTTAAAATATATATTAAGTGCTTTAATTTTTCAAACTTAATATAAAAGAATAGAAAAAAACAAATCATGAAACTTTTATCAAATGGCTCGGTATTTGAATACAAAAGCATATTTTAGTGCACAGGGGATTGAAATGAATAAATATCGATTAATTGAAATTATAAAGAAATATTATTAAGTATTTTTAAACTTAATGTAAATGAATCAAAAGAAAAAGTAAATAGAAAAAAATTAACATAAAATAATCTTTATTAAATTTGAACTAAACTGTAAAAAAAAAATCCCATATGTTCCGTTCAATGACCATTCATTTAGCCCTTAATGCTCTTTGGGAAGTTGGGTCAAACGTACTAAAATACCTCTCTCAAATGAATCACGCACACAAACACAAACGCAAACACCTTTTCAGGTTCGCACGGGCCTGAAAGTCAAGAATAAAAGCATTCTCATGTTTAATGTAGATCTTTCTTTTTACTCTTATTTTTTTCACTCTCTCGGAGATTTCATTTCCTACTGTATCACCTTGGCTTTGCATTTGAGTTGGAAAGGAAACAAAAAATGTACTGTAAATACATTTGCGACTTAGTGCTCCACACGCTATGTGAAATTGACTTTATTTTTTCATTTGTTTTGTTTTCTTCGTGTACAGCTGGCTTCTGTTGGCACGCGAGTTTTTTTTGTTTGCCATTTTTGGTGAAATAGCTCTAATGGTGGCATACATTTTAATAATGTTATAATTTTATCAGCATAGGGAAACATTTCTTACTTTTGTTTTCAATACAAACTGCTATAAAAAATATTTTATCTATCGATTGAAATAAAATTCCTAAAGAGTGTCGTGAAAATAATAATTAAAAATGTATAGTAGTTGTAAAACGTTTTTTGACAAAAAAGTTACTTAACTAGTATTAAAGGATTTTCTTCTTAAAGTGTTTATAGATTTTTTTAGTAAAGTATTTTCTTCCTTCAATTTCTTAATAAGGAATTTTCTTTCTTGCTTGCAAAACAATACGCATGTGAAAAATTGACCTTCAATAATTGAGTTAACACATCATAGGAGCGTTACGATTCTATTTGCAATGCGTTATTTATTTAAGGGTGTAGTCACAAAGCTTACATTCTCCACAGTAGTACTAAAATATAGTTTCCGGCTCGTTAATTGGTGACTTCTTCTAATGGAATTAGCAATAGTCAAAATTCACCGATGAACGTGACAGCCCTATATCTTAGATAAACTTAATGTTAGTTTTGAAACTACACTCTTCTATTTTAAAATGTTTGCAAAACATCTTTTCTCTTTACACAAACTGACCATAATTGCTCATAAAATATAATATTTATTACTTTTTCTAATCTTAAATCTATTTTTTTAACATATAAAAATACAATAATAAATTCCTTCTCAAATTTCCTAAACTTGGCGAGGCATTTTCCAGCCAAACATTTCCTAAATTGGCACACGCGTTTGACTCGGGTGTCACATATCGTGACTACCATCATTACTGTTCATGTCGAATTTCCACCGAACATACGAGAAAAAGAACAGAACTGTATGAATAAATCAGATGATTGAATGCCATTAGAAAGCAGTTCTACTAATGATGTGTACTAAAAAAGAAAAAGTTTAGTATTTGGTATCTTGTCTGTGGAAGTATTTGCTTTTTGCTGGATATTGGTTTTCGCGTATCTGTAGTAGCTAGTGTAGGAGGTATACGATGAGTTTAAAGCTTAAGCCTACTGTTTATTTTGTGTTTACCTATATATTAGTTTTTTAAAAATATTATTTTATTACGTTTCGCTCTGGGACCATTCAAAATTGACGAAAGTTGCATCTGAGGAAAATTATTATTATATAAAATTGATTATCATAAAAATGACTGAAATGAAATATTCATATTTAACCATAGAAAAAGCCACAGTATCTGAGAGAAACGTATCCATAAATTTTGTTGAATTCAAAGGCCAATATACAAAATACTTCATTATTATTATTATTATTATTATTATTATTATTATTATATTATATTATTATTATTATTATTATTATTATTATTATTATTATTATTATTATTATTATATTTTATTATTATTATTATTATTATTATTATTATTATTATTATTATATTATTATTATTATTATTATTATTATTATTATTATTATTATTATTATTATTATTATTATTATTATTATTATTATTATTATTATTATTATTATTATTATTATTATTATTATTATTATATATTATTTATTATTATTATTATTATTATTATTATTATTATTATTATTATTTATTATTATTTTAAAAACAAAGCAAATAGGTTTGTAACAGAATCTGGCACTTAACCCGCTTCCACACAGCAGTTGTGTTTAACAGGTAAAAAAGCGCCAAACAAAGCATTAATTCTTTATTAAACATTTACATGCTAACTGTGCTAGTTTCTTTTATTTTATTTCGAAAATTCAATAATTATTACTTATCATTTGCTAAAATAATTTATATTTCAAAGAATAATTATTATAATCTGTTCTTTAAAATAGATATAAAACTTTCAATTCAAAATGCAAAGATCTCGTAGGAAATATATTTGACTTCATTTCAAACTGATCGATGTCGCAAAAATAAATTTATTTTAATTTATTGTTTAAAGAATTAAAGTTTCTCGAGAGATTGTCGCGAATGGTAATGATGATTTAATTCTAATAAAAATGGTTTCTTATGCTTTTTAAATGAGCAATAAATTTTGCAGTTTTTTAAATAATTGAAGTACTTCGAATTCGAATTCTTTTCTGAAATTTTCAATGTATTCTAATTTCGATGCGCTGATTTTTTTTTGACGTATCACACTTGTCAGTACATTTGTAGTTTGGATATGAAGTGGTGCGGACAGACGACGACGACAGACGGACTGAAAGATTATAATACTCCACTTTTTACGTTATAAACGTAGTGTGGAAGCTAAAATGACAAAGAAATATAAAAATACTAATACAAGTGGAATAGACTAGATATGTGTCGGATAAGTATTTAAAACTTGAACTGTTCAATTATTAAAATGTCTTGTATTTACATATAATTAAAAATGAATTTTAAACGATATTATAATGTACACCCTTTAATAATTTTAATCAGCAAATAGTATCGAACACGTCACTCGACCGACACATCTTTACATTTAATCTTTTACAGTTATTTCTTAGCATTGCAGTTAAGTGTAACTAAAGAGCAAATTTTTTTATATTAAATCTTTTTAAAAGTTACCTTTTTGTGCTAGATTATATAAAAAATAGGAATGACACTTCCTGTAGATTTTGATCGAGCGCCTTGACGTTGGATAAATTACCGATAATAAGCATTGAACAGACAATAAGTATAGAATGTATTTTTAGTATAACAAAACGTTGAATAATTTTCAATTGAATCACACTATTTTGATTCAGCATTTGTACTGCAAGAATAATTTGCAATTTTTATTTATTATTCATTTATTATTTAATGAAAGTTATTAAGAATCATCAATTATAATATTAATGAAACTGAAAATTTACTTTTAGTTTAACTCAAAGGAAAACTTACCTTGCAAAATATTTAAAAGCATTTCGCTATTAAAATAAAACAAATTATAAATCAATACAAAAAGTAAAATTTAAACTGACTTTTGCTCTTTGAAACATCATTTTCCTAATGCACTGAAGACCCATTAAAGTAGCACAAAAATAAGTCTTTTCTACGAAGAGTCTTTTTCAGGAGAAAAAGGACCAGTTTCCAACGTTTTGAAATAAAGAGATCGGCACTTTTATACTTAGATATAGAAAAATAAGCAGAAAACATTTATATTATGTAATAGTTCCAAAAAGATGATCATAAAAAAATGTTTCCATAAATAAAGTAGCAGTGAACTACATTTAAAGAATCAAAATAATATATAAGAAAAGAAGGCTTAATTTTAAAAAAATCTTTTGTTTCTCATTTGAAATATGGTTTTTTGTAAAAGAACCATGCAACAGTTTTTGCAAATGACTTTCTATACTACAACCAAATTATTATTAATTTCCTGAAAATAATAATAATTTTTTAAACTAAACAAAAGGTACAGAAATGTTTATCAGGTAATAGTTTTTGTCCATTAATAGTATTTCATTATAAAATATATTAATAAAACATAATTATAAAACATATTATTTTCTATTCACTTTCTCTTTATAATGTGAATTGAAGCATACGAATTTTTAAAACAAAATGTTTTATTCACAATTTATTACTACAGCTTTTATGTTTGATTAATCAGGAGTTATTTTTTCATAAAGACTTCATTTCTGATGATCCTTACTGGATTTTGTAATTTTTGACTTACAAAAAAAATCTAAAACATTTAACTAAAATGTGTCGTTTTTAATTGCGTTGTACGCTAAAACAGTTCAACGTTTTCTGTCTTTGATTTTTAAATCTTAAAACTATCTTTGCTAAAAAATACAAAATAACGATTCTGCAAAAAAGAGAAAATTTTATGATTTTAATATTAAAATTCTGAGTAGCTCTTTTCTGACAAACTCTTCCTTAAGCTTTTAAAGCATAAAAATTTAATTCAAATGTAGATGGACAATTGACTATAAATAAAGTAATTCTTCTTTTGAAAAACGACTTTTGTTTTCAACATTTCTTTTAAAGAAAGATATTATTGTTAAAAAGTAAGCTAATGACATTTTTACGCCTAATTTATTTTTCTTTAAAAGCTTTTTTTAGAGCCTCTTTCTTCTCCCCTTATGAGAAAACTTTTCAAAGAATTATTATTTGAATTTAAAAAGGAATGTCATAGAAATGTCTTGAACCGTTAACTTCTTAAGCTTTAAGGTAAAATGTACACATTTTTAAAAATTATGTATTACAAAATTATTACATTAACGCAACTTAAATTAAAAAGTTTGTAATGGTCTGACTAATGAAGGCGCTTTAGGAAAATGTTGAGGAAGACATATTTTATATTATTTTATGTTTCGAGAGTTATATGCAATATATTCTGATAATTTCAAAATTGACACATGGAACAATTAACAAAAAATAAAATTATATAAACTTATTACAGTTAAATGTACTCATTTTTACAAATATATTAACAACTTTGCAACGTGGATAACTAAAAGGTTTTTTTTAAATCATATTTAAAAGTATTTTTATCTGAAAATTTCTTTTAGAATACAAAGTTAAATAATACCAATCCTTTTCAACTTATATAAAAATAAAGTTAAGATATGTTACATATTTTTTTATACTAACCATGCTCCATTTTAAAAAAAAAAAACTTTTTTCTCTATTGCTTCATTTTTAACATGTTTTTGTTAAACAATACAATGGAATCTTCTATGCTCTTAATTGTTTGATTATTCTGATCTGCATACGTAATTTAATATCGATTTTACATCGATTAAATAATTGAAACCACCCAGCCAATCGCATTGCTCGAAGAACAATGAAGCTTGTTTTCATTCAGTTAGCATATCAAATACATTGATTTTCCATGTACTTCTTTATATAATACTCTCCAGAAACAAGACTGATGACTTAATTTACAAATTTATTTTATTCAATTATTTAATTCTTCTTTGCTAATTTATTTTAATCCAATTTAAGATCCTATCTAAATTAAGTTTAGTCGAGATATACCTTTGACAAGGCTTCCACTGCATTGCATCTTATTTTAATTAGAATTCTATAACTTAGCCTGATTAGAAATGCAGGATTCATTTATTATTTCCTTTGTCAAATTTCTTTATCTTACTTTGAGAAAGAAAAGAAAAAAAATGCATTCATTCTGTACTATGAAATTATTTCTGGAATTAGAACGAAAAAAAAAGAAATCGGTATTAATGAGAAAATGCAATAAACAAAATAAATGAGCATTTAAAAAATATAGAAAGTAGGAAGTTCAAACCGTTTGATCTTTTCACTTTTTAATTTTCCATGCGAAATAAAGGCAAAAAAAGTTTCTTTTGTTAAAATTAGAATAATAAAACAATTTTCTAATTGAAATAAGTAAAATAAAATATTTTTTAATCAAAGTAATTAACATCTGAAAAGGTGTATAATTTAGATTTATCATTCAATTTAAAATAAAGAATTACAACGGTTTTTATACATGCCTGTATAACAATAATTAATGAAATTAAAAAAAAGTTCCAAATTGCAAAATCCTTTATGGTGTTTTTAATTACTGTCTTCTCTTGAATAAATGATTGAATAAAGAAAATTTATATATTTGTTAAGTAATTGCTAACTTTATTTAAAACTATTGTAAGTACACACACTGCACTGACAAGCAATAGAAAATAGGCTAGGAATTACATTTTAGGGGTTTCTGTTGTTTGTTAATTTATAGATTTCTCTAAAACTTTAGCTTTAAATGTTTATTAACCTTTTGACGACGGTTGGAAGTATGCTGTCTTCTTAAGTTTATCTAAATACACATAAAATATAAGACAAATACAGACTATAGTCATGAACAATTTATGTAAGACAAATCAATGTACTCAAAAAACGAATTTAAAAAACTTAAAGTTAACGGTTTTATTTAGAAATGAAGATGCTGATGATATCCACAAAGTCTTTGTTAATCGGTTAATGTACATACAATAGGTTTAGTAATGTCGCAACATAGAAATACTAGGATTATTTGCAATAGACTAAGGGACTATACGGTCACAGTTTAATGATACAGGAGGTCACAGAAGGATTCAGTGTTGGGATAATATCAACTTATAATTGTGAGAAAGAGAGAGAGAGAGAGAGAGATGAATAAAAATATGTCCAAAATTACGAAAGCCTTCAATACTCCTTGCGTAGCTAAGTCAAGCGATGACGGAAGGCAGAGAAGGATTGTTTGCTTTAATTAGGTCAATTTATAATTGTGAAAATGAT
The DNA here is from genome assembly GCA_019343175.1 of Oedothorax gibbosus. Taxonomy (NCBI): domain Eukaryota; kingdom Metazoa; phylum Arthropoda; class Arachnida; order Araneae; family Linyphiidae; genus Oedothorax; species Oedothorax gibbosus. The sequence goes on from CM033278.1 coordinate 8,968,759, forward strand.
TAAACAAAATATGTCCAAGATCATGAATGTCTTCAACACCCCTTATGTAGTTAAATCAAGCAAAAAGATGCCCAAAATTACGAAAGCCTTCAATACCCCTTTCGTAGCCCTAAAATAGCATTACTCCCATCAAAACCACGTCTAAAAGTTTCTATCCTTTAGCAAAACTATCTACAGCAATCGATATCTAAAAAATAAACATCAAACAACCATACTTCCTCTTAAGCAGACATTTAGCCTCGGCGTCGCCAATCCCAAAAATGCTAATCAAAGCCATCCTATCCTCCTAGCAGCGTGATACGGTACACTGATATACAGTGGACATCTAAATTCAGCTGACGTGGTCCGAAAGACCTCCCCAGTTTACAGATAAGGCTAAACAACAGCAATTGCGGGCCTCTATGGCGTGTCTGAAAAGTCCATTTTAGATAAGAAAGTCCCCTTCTGGTCTATTGCTTTTTGTTTGACTAAATTCTAACTGTCATTTTAAAAAAAATTGTGTTTGTTAATACTTTGGTGTAGTTTAGTTTAAACGTTAGTAGTTTATGTGCAAATAAAAATGGTGAAGAAATAATTCTCCTAAGATTCGTCACATTCGGTTGGGTATAATTACGGAGGTACTCCAGCTCGAATTTGCAATTGATAAAATTTTATGTGCAGTGTTACAAAAACTACATGAAATGCGAGGTATATATTTGGTTTTGATCCATGGTTAAATATTTTTGAGATCAAAAGTTTTGATACTATTCAGGGTTCGTTGGATGCACATTAGATGTTAGAACGGAAGATGAAAAGAAAGATGCACACTGATGAACAGAAATCTTTACAATATTAACACCCAACTTCCCCTGTTTTTGTTCTCACCAATAAAAAATAAAATCAGTCTAAAAATGTTAACATTTTGAAAACAATAAAAGAAACATGTGACTTTATCAATAACAAAACTAAAATATTTATCTCTTTTTGCCAGCCTTTTTTGCAACTGTTAAAATCAAAACTCATTTTGATTTTAGCTTCGGTTACCTTGATGACAAACTAGACAAGTTTTGCTGGCGACCATGCATCTGTTGCATTGTCTGGCGCTCTGTATTCAGAGTCTGCTGACTTGGCTATTCTGTGGACCGTCAATGTATCTATGCGATGTCCTTGATTGGTCTTTTAGCGGAGTGTATATCGGGTTAGGCTGACCGTTCAATTTAGGGGTAGAGTGTCAGAAGTGCAATGAGTGTCTATTCGTATCTTGACGAAAGTTGTTACTGAGGTACTCACATAGAAGTTCGGTCTTCTTAAATTAAAGAATGAACTTTAATTAATAAAGATGCTTTTTCAACTGTTTTATTTACTTTGTGTATTTAAGTTTTACTTGTTTTATAGGTATATAAGAAATAATTTGTTAATGATACCGTCTTATGATAATGTTAAGAATATTTTTTTACTGTTCACAGCAGAACTTTCTGAAATCAAATGGCTTTGATCTGATAAACTTTTTTTGTGAGTCCTTATACTACTAAATATACAAATAAACTTCACAATTTTTCTGAATCCCATACTTAAAGATACTTTTCTAGTGTTCTATAAGCTTTACCAATGTGAATATACCTTTATAATTTTATTTAATCTTTTTCTATGCAATGTAACTGATACTTGAAAACATATTAGGTGGCGTTAGACACATATTTAAATTTTGTTGGGACGAGCATTTGAATTACGGTCATTTTATCACTAGAACTCCAGAATTGTTGTTCGTTTTACCTATAGTTTAGTTTAGTTTGAATTATCGTTGCACTAGAGCTACATGAGGGCTATTGGCGACGGGCGTCGTATTTTAGATCCACAGTCAAGTGACGAGCCGACACCTGAGTAGGCACCCAACACAACCGTTAAGGGCGACATCGTTCGTAGCGTTAGGTTTTTGAAGGATGTTCTCCCAAAAGATCTTAATAGTCATCCAGCCTGGACACTCATGCTGTTCCAACAAGTAAAAACAATTACTGAAATTTAAACTCTAACATCTTAAACTAGGACATACACATTAGTGAGAAGTTTTTTATTTATATATACCGTCGAATAGGGTAACTTTTGCCCTACAGGGTAACTTTATAAAAACCTAGAACTGACTTTTTTCTTGGACATTGTTTTTTGCTCAATGGACGAGGTGCCACAAATTGAAAGAAACATGCATATTTGTAAAGAGTGTATTTAATAAGAAGTTACACTCTTAAAACAAACGAGCATTATGTTTATGGTATGTCAGAACACCATGGCTTAGTTATTGCTATAATTTGATCTAGTTTTCATCGAAAATTCACAAATATATAAACATGTTGAAGAGTGTAAGAGAGAAGAGATTCAGAACAACATTTATACAAAAATGTTAAATATAATTAGATCATTGTCTTTATTTCAAGCATTCTTAAAATTCTCCCAAAATATACTCTAAACAATTCCAAACAAATACTATACCTTATTAAACTTTTTTGCGGGTTTCTAAACCTTAGGCAAATAACTTTTTCTAAGAGTTGCTTGTATTTTTAACAATTATTAGTTTTATAATAAATCTAATTGCGACATTACACACGCAGCAAAAATAACATAATCCAATTTGTGTGCGTTATTTTTCAATAAATAAATATAGAAGATCATAAGATATGAAATAATTATTGAAAAACACATAGGAACGTAGGGTTTACAGAGAAGTGCCCTCTGGAAAAATAAGTTTGTCAATGAAATTAATTATTGGAATTTTTAAGTTTATCTGTCTCTATGTTCTAACTCATCTAATTTGAATACTTTCAAACAAAGTCAGATGTAATTAGATTCAACATATTGGTTTGACTTACGCTCTTAAAACAAACGAGCGGTTTTAACTCAGTCTGAGTTAATTTCCACTCCTTTCCGTGCCGAAAATGCACTTCTATAGGAGTGAATTTCACTCTTTTTCGGAGTGGGTAAAAGAAATAAAAGAAAACAATCTGCGTCCTACACTCTTAAAACGAGCGGTTTTAACTTAGGAGTGAATTTCACTCTTTTGTTTTAAGAGTGTATTAGCTTGAAATATTTGGACCCAAGTAACCCTCCTTGGCCAAAGTTGCCCATTCGGTGATAATAATTTTGTCATTGCACCAAATAAGCAATACGTGGAACTGCGTAGCTTCGTTTCTCGCCATTGAATTATAAATCATTAAGAAAAATACTGATAAAATACAAAATATAAAAAACTGTTACTTGGTTTGGGCCAAAGTAACCCTCCTGGGCCAAAGTTTCCCATTCAACGGTACGATTTTGGCCATTGCACCAAATAGGCAATACTGGAAAATGTGCAGCTTCGTTTCTTACCAATGAAATATAAATCATGAAGAAAATACTAATAAAATACAAAACAAAAAAAAAAACAATTTCTTGGCTTGGTCCAAAGTTGCCCATTTTGTCGTACTAATATGGAATTTGCACAAAATAGGCAATACTGGAAAATATGTTCTTCGTTTCTTGTCAATGTAAATAAATCATTGAGAAAAACACTGATAAAGTATAAAATATAAAAAAACAATTGTTTGGCTTGGGTCAAAGTAACCGTCCTGGGCCAAAGCTGCCCAATCAACGGTACTATTTTTGCCATTGCACCAAATAAGTGATTGTGGAAATATGTAGCTGTGTTTCTTGCCGATGAAATATAAATTATTAAGAAAAAATACTGATAAAATACAAAAAAAACATTATTTATTTGTTTGTATAACAAGCAATCCCTTTAAACAAAATCCCACCAATTGAATATCCCAACAGGTCTTAATCGTCCTCCAGACAACCTCAGTTTCCACCAATTACCACTAAAGCAAGAGGCCCTGATTGTGCTCTGGGAGCATCCACACAGTTCAAAGAGACGTACGACTGACGCAACAAGAAGTGGTGGACCCTTCCAAATGTCGGATCAGATTTAATGGGTTTCGATTTTCCCGATCTCTTTTAAATTCGACCCTTTAAATAGAACCCTATTATCTGGACATTTTCCCAAACGATCTTAATAGTCATTCTGCCTCGACACTCATGCCGTTATACAAGCAAAGCAATAACGGAAAAGTTAAACCTTAACATCTTAAACTAGGATATACAATTCAAAGAAGTTTCTTTGTTTTATATATACCATCGAATGGGGTAACTTTTTTTTGTCTTGATGGTAACTTTATAAAAAATTGGTACTTACTTTTTTCTTGTAAATTTTTTTACTTATAGGTCACAAAACACAAAAAAAAACAATTATTAGGCTTAGGCCAAAATAACCCTCCGGGCCAAAGTTTCCCATTTGACGGTACTAATATGGAAATTTCTCAAAATAGCCAAAGCTGTAAAATATGTAGCTTCGTTTCATGCCAATGAAGTACAAATCATTCAGAAAAATACTGATAAAATACAAACCATAAAAAAATTATTGGTTTATTTGTATAGCAAACAACCCCTTTAAACAAAATCCCATCATCCGAATATCCCAACAGATCTTAATCGTCCTCCAGACAACCTCAGTTTCCACCAATTACCACTAAAGCAAGACGCCCTAATTGCGCTCTGGGAGCATCCACACAGTCCAAAGAGACGTACGACCGAAGCAACAAGAACTGGTGGACCCATCCAAATATCGGATCAGATTTAATGGGTTTTGCTTCCCCCGCTAATGGGGCTCCTTGGATAGACAAGCAGTCATTACTCTTCATTGCTGATTTTCTTATTCTTGTATTTGCCTTTTCTTGGAGAAGACCTTCCCCACCCATCTTCGGACCGGCCTAATGGAGGTGGAGACAAAAGTCTTAAATCTTGATCTTTTCAGAGAAAAGTTTCATTGATTTGTATTGAAAAGAAGGTCAGTGATGTGATTGCTTAGTATTGTGTCCCTTAATGTTTTGATTAGTTTAGTGTTTGTTTATAAAATATAATAGAAGTAATTGTATAGATAATTGTCGGGTTCACAATGGGAGATTATTGCTTCTTTGAAAATAATTAGTGCATTTTGACAAATGTGATTTTTTCCAATTTGTCTTGAATTCAAATTGTACTCGCAATTGTGAATGAACCTCTCATACTGTTTAAGAGTGCGTCCTGTTTGGAATTAAGTTAGTTTTAAGTATCCAATCGATACAATAGTTTTACTATTTTTCGTAAATCCCAAGTTGTTTATAACAAATAATGACAGTGTAAGGTTTTGAATGCTTTATAGACAACTAATCTTATGATTTTCTTATTCTTGTATTTGTCTTTTCTTGGAGAAGCTATTCCAAACCCATCTTCAGACCGGGCTAATGGAGGTGGAGACAAAAGTCCTAAATCTTGATCTTTTCAGAGAAAAGTTCCATTGATTTGTATTAAAAAGAAGGTCAGTAATGTAATTGCTCAGCACTGCATCCCATAATATTTTTTTAAATTTAGTATTTATTTATTAAGAATAATAACAGTAACTGTCGGATTTAATGGAATATTACTGTTTCTTAGTAAATACTAATATTATAAATTTGACTTTTTCCTACGTTATATTGAATTCAAAATTTTCTTACAATTATGAAGAAAGTCTTATAATGTTTAAGAGATTGTTATATGCTTGTAGTTGTTAAGTTATTTTTAGTATCCAAGAAGAAAAATATTTGAAATATTGTTCAATTGCTGAAATTGAATAAAACCCAAAACTGTTGTAACAAATAATGAAAAAAGTCTGTGAAAGTTTAAAAGTCAGCCAGTCTTAAGTTTTTTTATTTGACTTTTTTTGGGGGAGATTCACTCCCCATACTGCTTCAGACCCAGCTAATGGAGATGAAGACATTAGTCTAAAATATTGATATCTAAAATATTGATTTATTTAAAAGAAAAGTAACTTAAAATTATATTGAAGGGAAGATCAATGGATGCAATTGCACAGAATTTCAACCTTTAATGCTTCTTTTTATGTATTTATTAATAAAATATAAAGTATAATTATCTTTGTAATTGTACGGGTTCAATTTGAAATTGTTGGCTAAATTTTGTAATTTTTTGTTCAAATTTGGCCTTGAATTAAAAGTTACACATAATTATGAGTAAGCATCTTGCATTGTTAAAATATGTGTCATATTGTTAGAAACTATTCCTTAGTATTCAGGAAAAATTACGGTCTTAAGTTGTTTTCAATAAATCATGAACAATAATGCTCTTATTGCTTTATAAATACCTATATATACCTATAAACTTTTCAGTTTATCATAACCTTTGAAGTTCTCATAATCTATAAGGATAAAACCCAAGAAATATAACTTAAAATATGCATTCTAAATATCCTTACTAGAAGAGTCATTGAGTATTAAATAACATCTACACACAAAATGGAAAACCGAAAAACTTTATTCAAAACGCCATTATTCTGTTATACAAAACATTTTTTCGCTAGCTGTTGCCATGCAGGACAATATAAAACAACATAAATACAACTTTAACAACCATTACTCGTTTTTCTTGTTGAATTTTTCCTTTTCTTGGCGAATCCCACCCCATCCATTTTTGGACAGTACTAATGGAGTTAAGGACAAAAGTTTGATATTTGTAGTGAAATGTTTCTTTGATTTGTATTGAAGGAGAGGTCAACAATGTTTTGATTGAGATTGTTCATTACATAGCATTGCATCTTTCAATAGTTCTGTTGGAGGGTTTTTATGTTATTTTTGGGGTTTTATTTATGAAATACCACGTCCTACTCAACTACTAAGGCCGAAGAAGCTTTCCCAAACAAGCTCGGGGACGGAAATTTTGACGTCATAGTTCCGAGTGACGTTGTTCCGAAGATGAAGACAGCCTGTCTCGAAACCTGTTTGGAACCACTCGTTCACGGCTGACCACAATTGTAGGGTTCCGAATGAGTCCGAACTGGTTTCTCGATCTTCGGCACTGGGAACAGTGACGTCAAAATTTCCGTCTGCGCTCATGTTTGGGAGAGCTTCTCTGGCCTTCTTATTGAAGTTGGCCGTGGAAATACCCGTATATATCTTTGTGATTGGAGAATTTAGTAAAAGATGGTTGGTGTTAAGTAACACTGGAATTCTTATCGACTTCTAATTTTATTTTTCACCTTTTCATATAAGTAATAACCTATAAAACTTTTATTATTTAATAGACTGGTGCAACTGCTTAAAAAAACCCGAACCACAAGAATTAATACGAAGAAAAATAGCAGTTCTTTTCCCCGCAGTAGTACATTACTTTCCATTTTGTATACTATGCTCATCTTTATTAATTAAAATTCGGACATAGCTAATATGAATGATCGATTCACTCATTTGAACGAACCAAATGATTCTGTTTTGGTACAATTGCTAACGTAAAGTTTTTTGGAAATTTAGAATTTGGTTTCTATTTTAAGTAAGAGCATTTTTATAGTTAACTGTTTTAACAGAAAAATTCTGTGAGATTTTTATATTATGTTGCAGGTGTTAAAAGGAATTGTAAAATGTTCAACACAAAAGTGTAAAAATTTAAATATTATAAATTATTATATTCAAATTTTATTGGAGATGAACTGACTGAACAATTTGAAAATGTTATGTCATTTTATACATTGAATAAAATATTTTCCATATATATCAAAGGATAATACTTTTATTATTTTATTGGCAGAGCAGTCCTTATTCTTCATTAATGATTTTATTGTATTTTTTCCCCAGAAATCTTTGAACCTTACAAATGGATATCGAGACAGGTCTCTAATCTTGATAAATTATAGGTAAAGATAGAGTGGTAGGATTTTATTGATTCGTATTGAGTGATAGGTCAACGATGTTTTGATGTCTGTAATTTTTCCACATTTGTTATAAATTGTATTAAAGCTTTGGTAAAGCTATTGACTCTTCTTTCCAACTGGTCTTGTAACACAAAATCTTTTGAAGTAAACTTTTTCCAATATTTATGAATTCGGTGTCTAAGAATAATTAAATCTAGAAATAATGCAACTGGTTATTAAATAGCATATAAAAACTGGAACAAGCTTTAAAAATTCATTATATTATTTAACGTTCAAAAATGCTTATTACTTCATAAGCGCAAATTTCTTAAGGTTAATTTATTTGTATTATTAAAAAACACCGTGTCGTTTACTTCAGGTTACAATGCACTAACTTTTTCATATACTATTTAATATATTAACGAAAATTCAATATACTTATACAGTTTTATATTTAGTATTTTCTTGTTTTGTATATTTAGTACTAGCAAATTTATACCCGTTCTTCGCACGGAATAAAAAAATATCAAATAGATTCCAAATATGTGTACCATATACCCTGTTATAGGATCATAAACTTATTATTGTTTCCACTCGTTATAAATTATAAAATCCCGTTTCATTGCCTTAAAATTCCAAAATGAAAAATACGCCATAAAATGCACTCATAAATGTCATCACAATTCCCTCATAAATACATAAAACCTTTTAGCTCATTTGGCGAGTTTTGAGAAATAATTTGGCGAGAAAATAGATATAGCTACCCACACCCATTATACAGCTCTAACACAATGACCTTCGAACAACCGACCAGCTTATAAATTATTTATAAAAGAAATCGCCTATTTGGTGAATTTTAGTTAATAATTTAGCGAGTTTGGTAACGTCTTCGGCGAAAAAATAAAGACATAAAACATTAATAGCTCTAGTGCGATGGCCTTTATTAACCATCATAGTTCAGTAATAGCTTAACTATACATTTATTGCTTAAATATGCATACATGCAGTCAACAGAACCCCCCCCCCCCCAATGAAAAAATCATCAAATAAACCTACAATAAAATCCGGGATTGAAGACTGGCGGAATTACGACACTTGAAACATGTCAATTATTTTTCAAATAATGAATTTAGTTTCTGAAAGTAATGGCAAAAGAATAAAATAAACATTTTGAATTTTAAATGTTTTCGTTAAAAGTTTTATTTTATTTTTTCAGCCGATGGCATCAGGAAAGAGAAAAAATGATCGGATTTGAGCGAAAGTGGTGTATTTTTTTCAGAAAATTCTAATTTTCTCTAAAAATGGAACAAATATGAAAAATCTAAGCCTCAGGTGCACACGTTGGTATTAAAGGGAATCTATCTTGAAAATTTCGAATTTCTGAGGGCAGTATAAGTAGTATTCGGTTATATTCGCGCAGTGGAAAAAATAAGCCAGAGTTGAAACATATTAGATTTATTTATTATAAGCAAAACAACTCGTTTTCAAAGACCATAAATGATAACGTCACAAGTAAACTACACAAAGTAATATTGATCTGATAGCAATAATATCTCATAATATAAAACCTACAAGTTAACTAAAGCCGAAGCTTATATACTTGACTGGGTGACGCCCACCACGACGCTGTCCCGCACACAATCAAATCCAGTCCATGACATCATGGGCAGCGCCGCAGCGAGATAACGTAACACCACGTAGTTTAACAATTTGCATGAAAAGGTAATGCCAACAAGTAGGTCTTTTACGATCCGAATACAAACACACAGACACACATACTCTTTCTTTTATTATTATAGATTTTGTATATTTAGTATTTTGTATATTTAGTATATTTTTGTTTCTTTCTTGTTTTACATTATTACACTTTCCGTTGGTAATTCAATATTTTGCTTTAATTATTAAAAATTTAGCAATGTAAAAAGAAAGTAAAAATATTTTGTAAATATAATTATAATTTGATTTACCATTAGCATAAAATTAACTGTTGGTTTAAACTAAATCCTTTTTTTTTAGTTTAAAAAAGTAATTCTCATTTATCGTCATATCATTTATAAACTGTACTTTAAACTTTAAGTAAAAATAGTATTTGCTAAGAATATGCTAATAAGTCAATTCTACTGGGAACTCAAACGATTTTTACTCTAACACTTCCTTCAATATTTCTTCACAATCTTCAAAATGTTCTAAAAAAAGGACTCGTTTGCATTTTAACGCCTAGAAATACCATTTAAACGTCTCGAAACAGACAGAAAAGAGGAAAATATCGAAAGAAGCTCAAAGAAATGCAATTAAGAAGCATTGGCGCTGAAAACTTATTTTCGTCGCAAAGATATTCGAACATTTCTGGAAATTTTCTTTTCTCGAAATGACAGAGTCACAAGAGAGAACTAATGAAGGCATAGCGTGCGAGAAATTTTCTTCTTACCTTTTCCATACGGTGATCAACGGCTAATTTGCATAATACGGTTTCGTTCCAGATAATTCTAGAAGCTCGAAAAGAAGATTCTTTTATAGGAATGCGTCATTGAGACATCACAGTCGTTTAAATCGTCTGTTTAATATTTTCGTTTTTATTCAGCAATCGAAGATTTTTTTTTGGAAATAAAAATATAATTTTTGTAAAGTTTAAAATGAGTGGGATTTGTGAATATGATATTAAGTCTTGTGTGTGTGTGTGTGTGTGTGTGTATTGTTAAGGTCTTAGTTTAAAAAAAGGCAGCAAGTGCATATTTTATGTTTAGAATAAACTAGTTTATATTAAACTGATGGGCTTAACGCACTCAGGGATACGCAATTCGGTTTAAGTGCAATCTTATGTTCACTGCACGAGAGTTGAATTTAAATGTGCTAAAATGGGGTTGTTTCACGGAGGATCTAGCAATAGTTCTGCGGTTTGGTTTTCATGTCTCTCGAATTACTGTTGTTTTGGTATTCGGGAGTGAGTTTTCCAAGAGAATATTTTAGTAATTAATTTTTTTAAAATTCCAACTTCTTTCAATGCAAGTTTTCCTTGATAAATGATTTAAACAACCAACTGCACAACAAGAAATTGTAATTTTAAAAAATAATAACTAAAATAAGTTATTCTTAGAAACTCAATTTCGAATATCAACAAAAGTTGGTTGGTTGGTTGGTAGACATATATATTCAGGTTTGTTTGCTTGGTCAACAACAAAAGTAATTCGAGATACATTAAAACAAAACCTCAGAGCTGTTGCCAGATACTCCGTGAAACAAACCCATTACTAAAAATTTAATTTCTTTAAATTATTTTAAATTTTATTTCTGTAGCACATGCTTATAAATGACTGCTTCATACTTTTAATTTTAAAATTTAGTTAAGTTATATAATTTTTTAGATATTCAATATGGTTGCTGAAAAACACGATGGTGACGGATTTGTGCGTCTGTATCCTTCAGAGGAATTTCTTCGCAGAAAAATATTTTTTTTTTCAATAAGTTAATAAAAGTTGTATATTTGTAATTACTTAAGGAGAATACTTTTGTGTGTAACGTTTTCCCAAGCTGTTAAAAGCATCACAAATCTCTTAGAATATATTTTAGAATAAACTTTGAAGTGGAGTGAATATCTTCAAAGAGACATTTGCACTTTGAAATTGCATGTCTACATACAATCGTTCATTTTATGATTCGCAAATATCCGATTTCCCTTTTAATGTAGAAACATAAGCATTTCCAAAAACTCAATACAAAATCAATAGAAATATTAACAGACGTGGTTGGAATATCTAAAAACCCATTCGCGAATATTTTTCTAAACGCTATTTACTTCTAAACTTCGAGTAAAACTCGAATGTGTATATATAATCATGGAACACGCGCACGTGCAAAGGTATCGTCTGCAATTTTTTCCTGAAATATTCGAGTGAAAATAATCGATAAAGCTAAGAAGAATATTTGTGGCCATTTTCCCCCCTCTTCGCTCACAGTATTTTTTTCTGTAATTTTTTTCAAAGAATTCCTTTTGCCATTTATCGTTCGCAACCAGCAGCTTGCAAGCATAGAGTTAAGAAAAAGACGCAGATGTTGCCTGGCAAAAAACTATACTAAAATCGGTTTGCCAAGTGAAGCCTTCGATCGGTCTGTAGTAAGCCCAAACAAATGCTCTCGGCGAAGTATTTGGCTCTATTCTACAGTAAAGTTTGTATACCAACTTGTGTCTTGACGATTTTTAACTCGCGACTAAAAACTGTAATCACAACGCCTTTTTCTTACCTGTGAAGTAAATTACTACCATCTTGTACAAATTCATATACCTTGCTACAGATTACAACTGTACAAATAGTCATTTTTTGATTTTTAATTAACGTTTTTAAGGAATAAAAATATACGTTTCAGCTTAGCTTGAACTAACATTGCGTGAGTGGTTTGTTTGAGCTTACTAGGTTTGCTTGGCGACTTTCTGCCGGCTTCACTTTGTTTCTCGCCAAGCATCTCCATCTGCTTCTCAGCTCTAAGCTTGCAAGTCACTATTGTTCTTTAATCTTTTTCTTCGCGCGCTTTCTTTTTAGACTGAGGGATGGCTTTTTTTCAGCTCCTCTCTGTTCTAGTGTTTCTTCACAGGGAATCTTATTATTCTGATCTCGTATAAATCGTTTTTTTCTTCGGTGCTAGACAGAACGGCGATTTAGCCAGGGCGATGTTTTTGTTACCTATATTTTTACTGCCAGGGTTTGAGAAATTTGAGGGGTGGAAAAATATGAGCAAGGTTAAAAAAGAATTTCAGCTATTTTTTTTGTGAAATCTATGTGACAGAACTAACGTGACATTTTTACCGAAGAAAAAAAATGGCTTCAGAAGAACGATATAATTTTTGGTGCAATTGTTAACCGATTTTTGTTTCACTAATAAGAAGCATTTTCAAATTAACGTTATTTTACTTAAATGTTGAAGTGTAAAAATAAAATAATAAATAACATTACTTTTAATATTTATTTTTTGCCTTGTTTTCTACTGATGACGAATTTATAAACTCTCTGGATCTTTGATTCGGTAAACTTCTATTATTTTATTTCGATTCAACTCGACTAAAATTTAAGGACATTAAGATGACAAAAATGCACCAATTAATAATAATCCTTGTTTTCCCTAAAACTTCTATACAAATTTATACATTCAATTTAAAATATTAATATATCCATTCTTAAGAAAGGATCTTTTAAATAATTTATAACGGTAAACAACGTTAATACAAAAAAATACGTTTAAAATTAATAAATTTTTAAAAACAATACATCCACTAATAAATTTACAAATATCCTAATCCTATTAACAAAATACCTCAGTGTTATTATATAACTAGTGTCTACAAAATTCTCTCTTCAAAATTCCAATTATCTTGTTGGAAGCCATAAATTAATTAACGCATTTTTCAAATTCTGTAGTAAAACACCTGTAGTTCAGAACTTTCTGTTTACATTAACCGTATTTATTCTATCAATATCTTGTCTCCATAGCAACAATTTCGGATTAGAATGCAACTTTATTTTGTTATCTCGAAGCGTTGCTAAGCTTTTAAAAGAGTATTAGCTTTTCACAGGCTCCATTAAATTACACTTTTAGGAATAAGGACAAAATGACGATATTTTTAAAGTTAATCAGTGTATTTCTCGTGGGTGTTTGTAAATTATATGTTTTGTTTAATGTTCGATACATCTATCTTTTCGAAGGTATTTAAAATAAAACCTCGCATTAGATCCATTATTATTCAAAGTTTTAATGCATGTATAACAACTGATATCACTTAAATAATATATTAAGTTTAAACAATTGTAAAATTCTCTAAACTTAAGTAGGACTTTCAAAGGGCTGTAGAAAAATAACCAGTTATTGAAATTAAAGAATACATTGTTAATATGGATTCAGGAAGAGATGATGAAAAAAGTTCATAGTTTAGCAGTTGTCCGCTTGGAAACATGACTACATAGAATTGTAGATGATTAAATAAAAATTAGTTATATTTTGCTAATTAGCTTTTATAAAGCCAAAATCATATAAGTGCAATAAAAAAGCCGTGTAGAATATTTATATCGACTACATAAGACTGTCGTAAAAAATAATTTCTTTTACACTTAGGTTAGAACTTATGAGTTGCACTTAGTTTAAACTAATAATTTAAACATACACTCTTAAAACAAAAGAGTGAAATTCACTCCTATAGGAGAAGTGCATTTTCGGCACCGGAAAGGAGTGTAAATTAACTCAGACTGAGTTAAAACCGCTCGTTTGTTTTAAGAGTGTAAGTCAAACCAATATGTTGAATCTAATTACATCTGACTTTGTTTGAAAGTATTCAAATTAGATGAGTTAGAACATAGAGACAGATAAACTTAAAAATTCCAATAATTAATTTCATTGACAAACTTATTTTTCCAGAGGGCACTTCTCTGTAAACCCTACGTTACCATATGTTTTTCAATAATTATTTCATATCTTATGATCTTCTATATTTATTTATTTATTGAAAAATAACGCACACAAATTGGATTATGTTATTTTTGCTGCGTGTGTAATGTCGCAATTAGATTTATTATAAAACAAATAATTGTTTAAAATACAAGCAACTCTTAGAAAAAGTTATTTGCCTAAGGTTTAGAAACCCGCAAAAAAGTTTAATAAGGTATAGTATTTGTTTGGAATTGTTTAGAGTATATTTTGGGAGAATTTCAAGAATGCTTGAAATAAAGACAATGATCAAATTATATTTAACATTTTTGTATAAATGTTGTTCTGAATCTCTTCTCTCTTACACTCTTCAACATGTTTATATATTTGTGAATTTTCGATGAAAACTAGATCAAATTATAGCAATAACTAAGCCACGGTGTTCTGACATACCATAAACATAATGCTTTATTTTAACGAAATAATTGTTTTTGCTCTTAGGTTTTGTCTAGACTTAGTCTAGACTCTAAAAAGAAAAATATAGTAATCATTTCCGGCAGTTTAACTATTTTAATCTAATAATCCTCATTTTTATGTTATTGGTTAAACTGTTTGTGATGGTACAGAGTAAATTGGTAAATAATTGTGTTAGTACAATAGAAAAATTCAAAGGAAATATTCTCTTTAATTATATAAATTGAATTTGGTTCAAATATTTTCGTATTTGGAATAAAGAAAATGTCAATAGTATTAAACATCAATTGTCCCAGAATTTGTACATAACGAATTATAATTTGGGGTTATTTACTTTAATAGTTCTTTCGGGAACTTGTTTTAAATTGCTAATTTTAAAACAACTCAAAATTTATAAATTTAAAAAGACACTAAAGTTTTTTTTTCACTAAGTTTGAATTATGAATGCTATATCATATGGAAAGTAAATATATACATCACATATAATTATTTCACTAAATAACTTTAAGAAATTTTATTTTAAAAATACCAAGCACGAAATTTGTAGTACCATAAAACTTTGTACTTGCATTATTTAGTCAATAATTTATTTTTAGGTGTTAACTGAATTTATTTTCTCTCACCGCTGTAACATAACTAATAAATTGTGCATAATATTTTTACTTTTTAGTAGGAAAACTGTCCTCATATTTTTTAAAACACCTTTTAATTTTCTAAGTCTTTTGTACATTTTGAGCTAAGTTTTGAGCTAACCTATTTTTAGAAAAATCCTCATATACTTTCATCTCTAAATATTTTCAAAGATAAATGTGAGTAAAAGGATGTGGATTTAGGATGAAAATGTAATATTTAAAAAAATATGTAAAACTAAGTAACGTCTGAGCAACTTTCGGTTTTCTATAACCATGCCTCAGATTAAATAATTTTGTGTGCTCTTTTCTTGATACTGAAGGCGCCGAAATTCTTTAAATAATTGAAAAACTTAATTTGTCACAAAAACTTATTTTTTTAAAAACTTAACTAGGAGAGATTCATGAGCAGTTATAAACCTATAAAATTGTACAAATTAAAGTTAAAAGAAGTTAATAAAAATCGAGCAATGATTTTGTTTGTGTAAGTGTATTTTCTATAAACATATAGAAGCAATTGAATAGCTTGCATTAACTAAGATGATCAAATATAGAAGCAATTGAATAGCTTGTACTAACTAAAATAATCTAGATAATGTTGCCAAACTATATTTTATATTAAGAGAAATAGAATGATTATAATAACTGAAGTTTTGTGTTAAAATGTCTAAATAATGTTAACGACTAATTTGTAAGATGAAATATTTGTTTTGAATAACGTTGCGATAGAACTTCACATGGACTATTTTATTTAGTAATTTAGAACCTATGTTGAAGAAATTTAAGATTTAAAAATACAGTAAAAAATGAAGTGGCAACGGAAGACGGGAGGGGGAAATTGTTAACATTAAGTCTAAACCGTTGTTATTTTTAGGAAAAAAAGCAATCTTGGCACAAAATGGCGACGATTCAATAACTCCATTTTATTTTATGCCAAACAAAATAAGATTCATCCGACATGTGTAGAACACTTTAAAATCATGTTTAACAAGTTATACTCCTATTCATCAATTTACATGTATTTTTAAACACAACTTAATTATAACCAAACCACATATTCCTAGAAACTAGTAATAATTCTAATTCCTCGAACTCAACTCATTAAAATCTAAATATACACTAGCTTCTAATATTTGATATTCTCATATGTAAGGTTCGAAATGAGAAATAGGAATGATGTATGATGAGATGACCCTTTAATTATCCCTGTGGGCTAATGATTTAGATACTAGCTCCGATTTCATGCTGTGTAAGGTTGGTTTAGACAATGTCTGGACCGAAATTCAACTTAATCCATTTCTAGACAATAAATGGTCAAATTAAATAGAATGTCTTTTAGCATATGGCAGGAGAATTAACTTTTATTAATAAAATTCTTTTTATTTTAAATTTTTTTCTAATTTTTAATAAACTACATTAAAATTATAAAATAAAAAAATGACTCTTAAAATTAATTGTTCAAATGGGGAATTCAAGAGACAGCAAGGAATGGTTCTGATACACTTTTTTAAAATTCATATTACTAAAAAAAAATTAATTTAACTTTGCCAAAGTATCGGCATGTATAACATAATTCACGCATAACATTGTATTAGATGTAATTAAACCAACGACGACGGCTTTGTGAATTACATTAACACCTTTATTTCTACGTAAAAAAGTTAACTGTAAAAGTTTTAATTCATATTTCGTGTAACCTAATTAGCTCTACATAAATTGTCCAGGACTGGGGTCTTTGTTTGTCTCATAACTTGTTTATTTATATAAACCTAAGCAGAAAGATAATTTTTGTGCGATAAATTTTCTTACCAACAGTCTTTAATGGGTTAGTGATATATTAAGAATAACTGTGGCAGAGGATTTCGAATTATTAATTTTTTATGTGTTGTTGTAATTTTTCAAATAAAAAACAAAATTAGGATTCACTACATGAGATATTTAGGCATTAATTTTGTTATTTAAACAAATACTAATATAAGTATTTAGTGTCATTTGAGATGATTTATAAACTAAATGGAACATAAATATTAAATTATAATTTAAAAACTAAACCATCAACTATCCAACGTTGAATCATACATTTACCATAGCCGCAACCAACATTCAAAACCAACTCATTACTATCGAAACTTCAACATATCTTCATCTCATCTTTCAGTAGAGATCCAGTGTAATGAGAAAGCCCCCTTTAATTACACATCTGCATAAACATGAATGGAGAGCCACTGAGTGGAAGAGGTCTTTTGTTTACGCTGTCTTTAGGAAAATACTCGTGGAATCTCGTTTGTCGGGGGATTCAACGAGACACGTCTGATTGGTTACTAAGAGTGATGGGATATGTGGTCGAGTTGTTTGAATTCGTATTAGTTATGGGGTTGATAGACAACTGTTGGTTTCGAATATAAGTTTACTGTCAAACATGACCACTTTATACCTTCATAGTAACTTTAAACCAAAGTTTATTTCTTAAAAACTCTTTGCTGAATACACTTATATGCTTTGGTGGACTTTTAATCAATTATTTATTGAAAACTTTGCCACTGCCTTGGATTAAAAGTAAAATATTAATTAAATGGAAATGTTCGTAGAAATTCTTTAGGATTAGGCCAACGTTAGTCTTATAAGTCAATATTATCCAAATATACTTTACCTGTAGCAATAAAAAAAACATATGCCAATAGAGCCTGTGAATGTTAATATATAAACACATTGCACATAACCGACATGAGGAAAAAAAAGTTTAGGAAAACTTTTGCTTTGAATATTGTATACTTGTAATATTACGCTTGAAGTACACTTGTTCCTTTCATTTTTAAGTTTGGCGTTAGGCTTGAGTTAACTTTTATTGTTTTAAATTTTATTTTATTTTAACTATACGTGAAACAGACATATAAACTAAAATAAAACATTTAAGATTTTTAAGATTATTATTCATTTCATAAAGTTGCTGTTTCACACAACAATTTTAGGCATTTTCTTCTAAGGAAGTATAAAAGTTATTGAGAATGAATGAATGTTAATAAGAACAGAATGTAATGAGATGCGCTTTAGCAGAACATTTTTTAAAAAATATAACAAGTTGTTTATGATTGTAAATTAATAAAATAATTAGAGAGATTTTGGTTTTATATTAAATTAGTACTAACATTTTCTTTTTGAAGGCATTTCAATCTGATATTATCTTTACAACAAATATGCTCACAAATTGCCAAAAAAATGAAAATTATTGCATTCATTTTTATTGTGAAGTAATAAAAGTTTATAAATTTGTGGTGCATGTATTAACAATGTTCATAACTAAACAAATACCAGCAAGACGTTAAAAAAAATGAATCATTAAAAATAATATGTCCTGTCAAGTCTCCAAATTTAATTTGATTCACCCAACAAATAC
This sequence comes from Oedothorax gibbosus, assembly GCA_019343175.1. NCBI lineage: Eukaryota > Metazoa > Arthropoda > Arachnida > Araneae > Linyphiidae > Oedothorax > Oedothorax gibbosus. The sequence continues at coordinate 8,987,387 of CM033278.1, forward strand.
GATAAAACTTTCCTACCGACAAACTCATTTTAATAAAACAGTAATTGGATTAAAAAAAAATAGTATTGCTCAGTTGTTAAACACGTGAACCGTTTAACACAGAGGCGATAACAACCTACCCAAAAATGTTCCAATAACAACCAGTAGAACAGTTCTATTTACGCAAAGTTTTATGATAATTGGAACGGGTTCTGACAACTAACGTTGCCAAAACGATGCTCGAAAAACACGCCATTCCCTCATTAAGGTGCTACCCTTCTCCCCACAACGCCATTTCGATGATTGTAATCGTCTGCTACATTTTCCCGCGCATTTTTATCCTTGCTCGGAACAAATAAATGAGTACTTCTAGCCTAGAGATCGGGGTCCACAAAGTTTTTGGTTTAAGGGTCGGGCCGGAGTCACATATGGGGCTTAAATTTACATTAAATACAATTTACTATTATATTTATTTATTCCATGGTGGAATTCTTTCAAGTTTTGAATTTTCAACTTTGAAATATGAGTAAGACATTATGGTAAAAAAAATCCGTAAAAAGGACATTATGGTCGAAAAAAAAAACGAAAAAGGACATTTTTAGGAATTGAAAGGCAATGGTTCATGTTGTTTATACGTGGAGCTTCAACAAAGGTTATATGCAGTTGGTTATTTTGAAACATTAAATGGCATAGCCAATGTTAAGCTTTAAGAGGTTGGACCTCGAATAGATTAACGGGTTTGTCTTTTGGTCAAATTTTTCCATCCTGAATGATTCTCATGATTTTTCCATCCTGCACGACTGAAGTTACGTTTTACACCAAGTTTTCTGCTAATTTATAGCTAATACCAGTATAAATATGTCACAAAGAATACACACTTTAAAAATAGCTGGAATTGTTTGTTTTCCAATAAACTTTGTGTATTTAACTTAAAGTCGAAATTATTGTATTTATAAATTTAAAAATGAACTCAAAATATTTGTTTCCCTATCAATTACACTTTGTAAACATAAAGGTTAAAATTCGTGCATTTTCTAGGTATCATTTTTAAATTTTATTGTGACGTTTTACTGTTATTACTGCATTAGTGCAACATACCGAACAAATCATGACATTCACCACCTTTTTACGACGTTTTCTAGATAAACAAGAAAGTTTAAGATATAAATTAAGATCGATATATTTAAACCATTTTTGCATTATTTTTTTTAATAACTTGGTTCGACAGATTACATTAAATAGTTTGGTTCACTTTTCATAGTTTGGAGACCCGTTTTCTAAAGATTTGTTTGTTGGCCACGTATATGTATACAGCCGAGATCGTTTGTAAACTTATAAATTTTTAAATGATGGCATTCTTTCAAGTTTTGGATTTTCTTTTTGTTTCTAACACGCGTGGTGAAATATGAGATTTGCATTCCATTTGTTATGTTGCAGCTTTGTGTAGTGCAGAGATTCAAGCCATAAAACTTTCACAAGTGGAATAATTTTTTTAAAAAGTGATTTAAAATACTGATTATTAAAATTTTCACGCCTAATGGAATAATTATTTTAAGTGGTCTATTCATCTTACTGAATTTGACTGGTTTATTGTTGAGTGCAAACAGGCCATGATAAAAATTTAACAAATAGGTAGTATTTCCTGTTAAAGTTTGTAAGTTTCTTTTTTGCAAATGAATAAAATATAAGTATTACCTATATTCTGCAGATTTTTTAACAATACAAAAAAGTTCAATTAAAAATATGGTTTGGTTTAATTTATAAATAATTTGTTGTAGTTTGAACATTTCTTAGACATTACCTTAAAGCTTTCTTTTTCATTACCTTAAAGTTTCAGTAAAGCAGTGACACTATATTCAAAATACATTAATTAATTTTACAAACTATAAGTAAGTAACATTGTGATTTTTTATAAAAATATCTTAAAAAAAAGGACAATCATCTACGATCTAATATTTTTGAATCTGATTGTTAATTTTACATTAAAATTACAGCTTTACTGTTTTCTGTTAACGTTCGAATGTTAAATTAAGCATTCATAAAGTTCAAGGAATTATGAACACTTTTCTGAACCTCTTACGCCAAAGCAAGAGGTTTTCTACAAAGCATGCATGTATATGTTACTTTTTCTATTTATTTAGTGGGGCTGGGGAGCCCAGTCGGTTAGGCATTCGCCTAGCATGCGGAAGGTCCCAGGTTCGGATCCAGGCATCACCAAAATAACTGCCGACCTATAAACGGCCCGTGCAGCCAAATTTTCCGACGAATAATACCCCGTGTGGAGGGAGTGCACGTTAAATATCCTTCAAAGTCCTAACGCCGCGTACGATGTCGCCCTTAACGGTTGCGTTGGCTGCCTACTCAGGTGTCGTCTGGTCACTTGACTGTGGTTCTAAAATACGACGCCCGTCGCCAATAGCCCTCGTGTAGCTCTAGTGCGACGATAATTCAAACTAAAGTAAACTAAACTATTTATTTAGTACTATAATCTGTGTATACTACAATAATTCGTTACAGTGTCAACATTTCTAATTTAAGTTTTTACTCAGATTTTGTACCATATTGTACTTATTTTATATATTTTATCACTTTGTTACAAAAAATACAATTTATCTTTTACCGCATCATCCTCAAACCTTACAAAAGCTAAAGGCATCTTTAAGGCGGAGGTCCTCGCTTACTTAGGGGTCGATCATCGCAGACGATATAAACTCAGGGGTTGGTCAAATAATCGGTTGGTCATATCCATCACCCTCCCATTATACCACGTGGCCATAGACACACAGAAAAAACAATACAGTTACAGTGAAGACCAATGATTGTTCAAAGTTTGGCGGGATTAAGGGGGGAGCTCAACCCTCCCAGATCATTTATATCTGAGGATCTGGCAATGACATTTAACAATCGTTTGGTGGGGGTGGTGTGGCCATATCCTTTTGTGAAACTTGTTTTTGTTTCTGTTGTGTGAGGCTCCTAAATGTGTGGTGTTTATAAAGCGGAAGTAAAAACCATACATCTCTTTTTGATAAATCGAATAAGATTTTGATGCTTGGTGTTTTTTTTTTATTATCTCGTATTTTTTTTGAAGTGATGCGTGTTATTAAGAGATAGTTGTATCTTCTTGTGTTGTGTTCTTTGGATTTCTATTTGAAAGAGGTACCTGGAAACCATTCTTTACATTTCCTCTTTAGCGGGTATGTGGCGACACTTAAGTTGATAAAAAAGTACTAAATTAATGTAAATGGATTCTATATGCTAATTATTTTTACAGTACATTAAATGCTATGGAAGTATCTTTGAGAAATCATTACAAAAAGTGTAATTATAAAATCATCATGGAAGTCGGATCATTTATGCAACTTACTTTGGATATTTTGTTTCGAAACATTCAATAATGAGAATTTTGTACCTCCGAACTGACCATTTGTTTCTACAGGGACCCGGTAGTTCAAATGTGATAAACTAATTCAGTGCTATATTATATGTATTAGAGGCAATTTTAATCAAATGATCAAAATGAGTAACATTTATTCAACAATGCACAATTTAAACTGGGTTCAAATTCTTTCCGTATGTCATACGTAAACAATAATTATCGAAAAAAAAATGCATAAATCAAATCTGTTATTATGTGTCAAAGTGCACTTGTTGATTAAAACAGTATATATAATCAGAATATTATTTCGTAAAGTTATTATTTATTCATTTTTTAAAGTTAAACTTACATGAAAATTTTGGTAACTGAACTGTTAATTTAGAGACAATTAAAATTTCACCTGATTCGATAATTTTCTATACATAAAAAAGTGACATGTACATTTTAATATTTTGTAATATTTGCATCAAACTCATATTTCTACTTCCTTTAAAAGCTTAAGTTAAAAATGCAGACACAAAAGAGTCTTTTCATCCAGCACTTTACGATCTCATAAAATAACACAGTAAATATCGTAAAAATCTTTACTCGTGGAAGAAAAAAAATCCTTCAACCAAGGCATTGATTTATCAGAATTTTTTCAAAGGGTAATAACAGTTTTTAACGATACCATCAATGACAGAAGCTAGATAATTAATCATAAATGTAAATTAGTGTTATAGAAGGATATCTTTTTAAACTTAAAAGCCCGTGAAAATTTCGTTTTTTCATTCTCTTGACCGAGTTTTTACAGCCATTTTAGAAGAATTCATTGAGGCAATAAATTATAATTTTTCGTCTTCGAATATCTTTTTTTTTTGGTAGATAGGGAATGGTCATAAAACCCATGAAAAAATTATTGCCGATCGTGGCATATGTTATTGAACGGTTACCCCAAAAAAACTGTTACAGTTGAATAATTAAAGTTTTTTTTGCGGATAGAAGCGCTTAAAAATTTGGATATTAGCTGGAATGTGCTAAAAATTCTTTTATTAAATAGTTTATCAACATAAAATGTTTTTTACAATAAAAATTAATGTTAGTTTTTGATGATTACAAATTAAGTATTGACATAAAAAGTTTAGTTAAAATGTTGCATCAATGTAATAAAATGTGCATATATCATAGTTATTTTATATATATTTACATATTTTAAAGTACATAATTTGTCTGATTCATAGTTTGAATCTAATATTCTTAAATGTTATTAATGAACAAGTAGTAAAAATTTTACATTTAAAATACATCTTCCAATTTAGTTTTCATTCAAACAAAAACCTGTGGTTTATGATAACTATATTTGGTACAATAGAAGTTTTATTTCGTAATGTTAGGGTTACAAGCACATTTTACATTTCTGATTAAATTACTGTATGTCACTCTGCAATTTAAAATACACTGTTTCATTTTATTGAGCTATGGTTTGACCCACAAATATTTTGTCGATACAAAAATAATATAATTTACATTTTATTAAGTATTGCAGTCCTATAAACTTCATTTCCTTAAATTTCATTCAACAGAATTCCAGAATGTATTAACTAAAACCCACAAAATGGAAAGAAAAATCCCTAAAAGAAATCCCTAAGATTAAATTTCCGTTCCAATGTATAGATATACACTAATGCATATTCCTTATTTTCTCTTTTAAGTTTTTGTATTAACCCTAACGCAGGGTCTATAAAGCGCCACCTGGTGTATAGCAGCATCAGCGGTCTGTTTAGTTTGCTCTTATTTATTTATCTATTTTTTCTGTTGTTGTTCCACGTTCAACTTCCCTAATTGTGTGATCCATCATAACCATAGAATTCCGGCTTGACAAGGGGTTGCCTGGGATATTACGTTCCCTATATCTAACAAATCCTTTTGTTAGCTTGACAAAACTGTAATTTTCACGGGTTTTTTTTCAAAAGTGGATTTCTACTGTCTATTTGAGTCAATATTTAAAAACAAAAAAGTTTTCAACCTCCTTCCGATTTTGAACACGAGCTCAGTTCTTGACACCAGATTATTTATGCACAAATGTTAGAATTCTTTCTCGCTTTCAGAATACACAATGACGTCGTTTCAAACTGATTTATAACCATAAATAAATATTCCTTCTTGAAGTTATATTTTTTTAAATAAACTTTCTCGGGCAAACGAAGTTTCGTTGTGTAAAAATAAATTAAATTTTGTGGTTTTTAAAAATTTTGAACATGCTTCTAATTAAAATGTTTTAATGAAATTTATGATAAAAGTTTGCTTTATTTTTTGCTGTAATACGGCGTATTTTAATTGTTAGTGAGACTCGAGGTTCGTTCTGTAAAAGTAGGTGACAGACAGACCGACAAACGAACGTGGCATTTATAAAAGCTTCCACTTTTTACGTTATAAGTAAGCGTAGCGTCGAAGCTAAAAAGAAGAATGTCAAAGACTTATACGCCTCCATTATAAGTCATATATATACTTCTTCTTAATATTCATTTTAAAATTCATTTATCTTAAAATTAATAAATTATGGTTACAATTTTGTCAAATTCAGTAAAATATCGCTTAAGCCCCCTTATACTTGGAATTTGGGATGAGTATTAAACATTGAATTTATTTGTGGGTTTTATATGTATATTTGTTGAAGAGTGGTATTAGAATTTTTATTTATGCATGGTTTTGAAAATGCGGAGATGGTGCATTAAAGGGTTTATTAAAATTTGGAGGGATAAATAAGTATTTAAAAAATATACTTGATTTCAAACAATTCTTTCAGGACAACATTAATAATAATTGCGTAGACCAAATTGTGTTTTCCAAAAAAATTGAATCTAAATGTATTCGATTATATAATCTAATATATTTATATTCAAATACTTTTCGTAATGCTCATTAAAGATGACTGAGCAATATGCTTTAGTTTAGTAATTAAATAATAGTTAGTGAAAAAATTGCAACTTATTGAAATTTCCATGTTTTAAATATTATTTTGTTTAGGATTTTTATATTTTGTTGTTTTGCTTAAAAGTGGTTTTGTAGATGTTACTTGTATACAAAAATGGAATACAGTTATTGAAAAAGAACATGTAGTTTGAGGTATCGTTCTTCTCCCCTTAAGATTATTTGGGTTTAAATTTTGAATAAAAGAACCATTTTTGTAACCTACATTTTTTTCTTCTAAATTAATATTAAATGCAATTTCCAATTATTAACGTTTCTTTACGATAAAGCATTTTTATTAAAACTTAAAAAAGACGTTTTCATATGCCATAACAAAAAAAAAATGCTATCTTTTTTCGCAGCTTAAATATCCTTTTTATAAATTTCAATTATAATTTGCAATTATTTATGCTTTATTTCAAAAACTAATTTATTTAACCAAGATGATTATTTTCTTTTTTGCATTGTAACAATTTTCTTTCAAGTATGCATAATGTGTCTTCATTTTTTCCCTTAAACATATAAGAAAAGTAAGCGATTTTTAACGAGTACTTTAATTAATTTATTTTTCAATTTTCGGATTTCTTGCGCTTTTCAAGCTTGATTTTGCAACGTCGGGATTCAAAAAGTTTACTTTTCACTTTTTTTAGTTCTCGCTTATGGTTTCTGGAACATTGAAAAATAATGTCTTTGTTTTGCAGAAAGGTCATTGTTATTTGTGATTCTTAAATTCTTTACTTATTACTAAGTAGTTTGAATAGTTATTGATAACTTAAAATTACTAATTAAGTGAACTATTTATGTTTTAAATGGTGTTTAAATACAAAAAATACTAATATATTTTTAATTTGTAATCCATACTGTATACCCAATATTTAATTTCACATTAAAATTAAAGAGTAATATTTTAACAACAGAGTGTACAACTTTTGTTTTAAGTTAAATAAACAGCTTTATTTCATAAGAAATCGAGTATTGAATTTATTTATGAATCACGAATGAAGTTGTTATTATCCTTATATTTTTTAAACGTCGAATATTGCATACATAATGTATGGGAATACATTGTGTTAATTATGTATATAATTTTTGTTTTTATTATGTAATATTTAAATATTTAAATTTAAAAAATACTTAGTTAAGGATAAACATAAAATGAAAAGATTTATAAATATCTATTTTTAAATAATTCAAATCAAGTGTACACATACTATCTTAGTAAACTTTCCTTATGTTTTTCTATCAGCCCATGCTGTAGATTATTTGTATTGGTTTTTATTGTGAATCTAATGATTTTGAAAGAAAATTGAAATCTATGTAATATTATGTTATTTAGGGAAAACATGTTTCGGTTCTGTGTGTGCATAACAATATGATTATGAAATTCATTATGCAAGACATTTTGGCATAAAAATATTTTTTTTAAATACCTAGTTAGTAGCATTAAAATTCAATGCGTTTATAAAACTAAAAATTTTATTTCTACAAGTTTACAGATTATAACATACAGCAGCAAAAAATTTCATCAATTTTTCGTCCATATTTCACCTGTTCACACATTATTCACAAACCTTCACCACATTATTTTAAGCAACCCATTATCAGGTTATTTCTTTTGGTTCCTTTGATAAAATCGATAAAATCAAGATTTTAGGGAAAAATAATCAGTTTGGGGATTTCCCTTAGGGAAATTCGTTTACTGCTAATTAAATTTGTTTGCCTCCCATATTCATTCTCTTTCACCCATTTTACTTTCCCTCTTTTCTTTTAAATTGGATAAACTTTTAAAATTTCCTGAAAACGAAGTCTTTATGTTTTATTTTTTCAAGTTTTGTTATGTAGTTTTGTTTTAAAGTTACTCTTATATATTTTTTCTTAAAGTACTTCATTATAAATGTTGATTATTGGCCAGTGTTGCACTTCGGTCACTATTTATATTAGAGAAAAGCCTAGGAAAGTCCGAGACTTAGTTAGATGTGAAAGCTTTTTCTCTAATTTTCTCTACTGAAATATGTTTACCTTAATTTAGGTCTAGGGAGTCCAGTCGGTAAGGCGCTTGTTTGCAGGTGAAGCCTGGAAGTCGGGGCCCGGATGTCCGAGTGATTTGGACCATTACGCTAGCAGTCTGCGCGCTGTAACGGGTGCGGGTTCGTTTCCCGCCTTCGCCCTGGGTGTGCATTCCTTTCTCTGTGAAAGTAAAAAATTCTTTCTGTGTCTGTCTTACTTGACGAAGGCTTCATAAGCGGGTCTCTGATCAAGCACACAAGCCGGAATATATATGTACCTACCCCTACCTCTGGGAACGTTGCATGTCTTGGCTGCGAAAGACCCTAGTTTCGGGCATTACCAAAATAAATTCCGACCTATAAACTGTTTTTGCAGTCAAAAAGTAGGAATTCCGTTCTAAAAAATAATTGGCCATTAATAGCACTTGTTCAAATTATTGCGACACGTTAATTTAACAACTATCAACATAGATGACTATTTTTAGGAAAATTGCCGATAGAGGAATTTTTATGAAATCATATTTCAGCATCAAAATAAGTCTCCCAGCTAAAAAAAAAACTGCAGAAAATTTGAAGTTTTTCTGCAGTTTTGAAACTGTGGTGATTTGGCCATTTAAACTGCAGATTTTACTTCAAATTTTCTGCAGTATTTTATACTTTAAGCCAAGATGAAACTACGAAAAATCTACAGTATTTTTGAAGTTAACCACTTATCGAATTTTTTTATTAGATCGCTTCAAATCACCTTAGAAAGTTAAAGATTTAAAATCAAGATGCACTACAAAAAATCTACAGTATGTTTGCAGTTAACTGCTCACAGTAACGTTTGAATAAATAACTTCACATTACTTACGAATCATGTAAAATAACTGAGTTTTTCACAGTCGAATATTTCTGCAGAAATATGTAGATGACTGCAGAAATACTTCAAAATCACTTCACTTCTGCAGAAAAACTCATTAAAAAATATATGTAATAACTGCCTCATTTAAAAATATATGTCATCTAAGAAATATAAAAACTAATATCTAAGAAATCTATCTATATATAAAAAATATAAGGAATTATAATTTGCTCAAATATTTAGTCCTGCAACAGTCATCCAATCGAAAATTATAAAAGAAGACACGTCTTGTAATTCGTAACACCGTCAAGTGTGAAAAACGAATATGAAACTTAAACTAAGAGAAATGAAAAAACTACACTATTGGGCAAATAAATGTTTTGACTTGCATAAGCATCTCCAAAAACATATTCTGCAAATATTATTTTTATTCATAAATATACTTTGAGTTTTATTTTATATAACAGGTTAAAAATGCAAAAAAGTCATCAAACTCTCTGACGAGAAAATGAAATATAAAAAATCGACAGGAATTTAATGCGTGATCGAACTTTTAGCTTTTTTGAAGATGCTTGGCTGTGATTCCTAAATTGGATTTCTTAAGCGTGATTAAAAAGTATGCTCAGAAATTTCTTCGGCCGGTTATTGTCAAATTCCTCAGCCGAAGCATCAGCGATGAAAAGCGAAGGTGATTGAAAAAATAATTAGTTTTTCATACGACAATAAAGCTAATCCTCTTCGACGCAAAAGTTGGCATATCTTTTGTAAAAAAATATGATATTTTTTTTTGGGTTAAGTTATTAAAGTTTTAAAGCATTAGCTAGTTTATATGGAATATGAAGAAACAAATTTAAGTTTTCCATTTAATCTGTGAAGCTTTTTAATTTAAAAGATTACATATTATAATAACTCTCTAAATTGAAATTTTAATTTAAAATTACTGTAAGAATGTTACATACCAAGTAATAAATAAAAGATTTAAAAGACACGTCCTTTTTTCGTCTTTTCCAGAATACATTGTAATAAACGTTCAGATTCATTTATGAGTTCATCAAGTACATTAAACAAGTATGTTAGTACTAGAAATTATCACTTAGAATTGCTTCCTAACGAAATTCATTAGTCTAAAAAAAGCTTAATATAACCTTTATTCATTATTAATCTTTTCAAAGCTAAAATTTAACAAACTATTTACCTTAAAAAAATTACTTATCATTTGATAAATATGTTCGTATTTCAAAAAACAAAGATCTAATGTTGCTCACAATTTCAAAGGGTAAAACATTTCATATCAACATAAACATTGAAATATCCATCCCCTTTGAGGCATACACAACTAAAGTAATATATATTAAAAAACACTAAATATCAAAACATAAAACAATGACTAATCTCGTCTAAAGGGGTAATTACTAATTAGTATTAAGGCGTCATTAATAAATGTTTAAATATAAATGAAAAATTACGTCTGCTTTGTAAAATAACAAAGTAGAACGTCTTGTGCCTTTTACGAAACAAATAATACGAATCATAAAAGAACCTCATTGTGACATATATGACGACGTAATTCCAAACTGATTTATATGACAAAAATAAGCTTAATTTTAATATAGATAAAGTTTCTATTGCAATCATAGTGAGTTACCAAGGATATTTAATTCCATTTGGAACAGCCTTCTTATATGTTTTTTGAATGTGTGGAATAAAATTAGTTGTTTTAGTAATGATTGGAGTACTTCGATTTCAAATTTATTTCTGAGAATTTCAATGACTTCTAGGTCCGATGTGCTGAATTCGTTTTTGACGAATCACACTTGTCTTATCGTTTGTAGTTTGGGCTATCTAAGTAGGTGACGAACACATGGACGGACATAGCATTTGTTTTGTGAGGGCTTTCATTTTTAACGTTACAATCGTATAGTACGGAAGCTAAAATGTTTTTAAATAAATATTCTAACAAAGCGTAAAGATTTATTCGACTAAATATTTTCAATTATCTTATTTTAAACAATAAATAAATATAGTTTAATATAGTAAGAAAAGGGCTCCTTTTAAACATTTATACTTTTACACTGCATTCACTTCAATAAAAACATTCATCTTGTTATAATAAAATTGTCCTTAACTCTTAAAAATACTTTCACTTCACTAAATTTATCAAATATCATTCCCAAATAAAAAAAACTACAAAATTTCGAATTCGTCATGGCTCAGAATTCCCCTTCTGCAGCTAAAGGCTTTTCCAATAGAAATAGGATCCGACCTAACCCCCTATGGTCGTTAGGACTGGAGTCAAAAAACGGACCCCTGCTATTAAAAGGATCTTAGAATGACATATTTATGGAATATGGATTTTTTTACGGTCTTCCTGGGACTTTAGAAAGTTCGCATCATCAAATTTCAATAAAGCTCACAAACTGCGGGTCGTTTTTTTTCTATCTTGTCGTTAGTATATCGTACGAATGGGATCAACTGACAACATAGGGTGCTTTCTAGTTGACTCCGAAATATATTTTTGTTGGTTGAGGTCTTCATTATGTTTGGGTCGAAGAGCTTTGAGAAATTTGGATTATTTTAAGTTTATATTTATTGGTATTACTAATAATATAATGTTTTTGAATTAGCGAATCCTGGTTCTCCAAATGGGCGCATAATTTGTAACTAGAATTATTGGTATTGCTTTTAATACTGCAAGGATTCATAAGAAACATATAGTTATTGTCAAGAGTTTTATGCACACAAAACAATTAAAGGATTAAGAGTGTTGTTAATTTAAAGTCGTTATTTTAATATTTTCAAAAACTGTTTTAAGCTTCTTTGTGTCTCAATATGAGTTCAGTTCAACAGAAAAAGTTACCTTAAGAAGTTCCCATTTCCGTAATTTATGGCATAAATATTTCACAAACGTTACCAATAATTTTTTTAAAGATAATTATTCAGTAATAGATCTAAATTTTTTAAAATTAAATTTACTTGAAAGAAGTTGTTGTTGATTAATATTATATCATAATATTTTTAAAGTTATAATTCGTAAGGAAAAGTATACTTTTTAATTTGTCAAAAGCTGACTTAAGGTACACGTTGAAAACGTCATTTTCGAAAAAATTTACAATTGTGTACACAAAAAGTTCAATACCAAGTTAAAGCAATGTAGTTATACTTGAACTGAATATTTATGCCCACATAAAAATATTTATATATTTTTAGTTGCATAAAAGCATTATTAAAAAATATATTGTGTGGTAACATAACTGTTTTCAACTAAATATAAATTTTTATCTAAATTCCAACTTAAAAAATATTCTTAATAATAAACGTGTTTCAAGGTAAAAAAATAATATAAATTTCAGAAACATTAAAAAAAATTAGCTTAATTAAAAAACAGGCCTCTTAAAACAAAACTTGTTGAAAGAAACACATTGTTGCTAAAAAAAGTTTGGAAATGACAAAGCTTAAAATGCAGAAAAGCCAATTATGAACACTTTCAAGACTAGGGTAAAATTTGAAACTTTATTTTTGTTAATCGAAGGCAAGTTTCATTAGAAAAAAAAGTTTAAAGTTTCTAAAAGGTAAAATTTAAATAAATGCATGTAAAAAAACGGCGATATTTATAGTAGTATATAGTTTAAAATATAGATTATTTTTGTATATCATGCAAAATGCAATACTTATGATTAAAATATTTTTCTAAAATATTTGTTTAAGACTTAACTATTTTTAAATTACTAAAAAATATATTTAACGATGCATCCAACAACTTTTAAGGATATAAATAATTTTAAGAACATACAAAACGTAGTTTTTAAAATGATAAGTCAAAGTACTAGTAAAAATGATAAGCCAAAGTTAATACACATTTAAAAGATTTTCTACATTCAACTATGTTATTGAATTAAAATTAAAGAAAGTCGTGACGACGTAAAATAATATGAAATTAAGAATTGAGCCTGAGACAATCCTTATTATACTTACTTAATGATGTTATTAGTTGAACTTATAGCAAAATTATATTTTTGAAAATATAAAATTTAAAAATACTGCCGATTCTCATATTTTAATGTAGAATATGTTTATCATATCCTAAAAACATAAAAAAATGTTTCAAGTGTTTAAATCAATGTATTTTGTATTGTTTTTTTAACAAAAAAAATTAGTAGGTAATCCTTTCAAATACCTTTTAAAATAAGGTTAAATGTCTGGTGCAAAGATAACATAATAGTCGTACACAAAGTTGGAAAAATATTAAGTTCTTTTTTATATCGAAGAAGCATTAACAAGAAATTAAATACTTCTTTATATGGAAGACACATTAAAGAAATAATAAATGAAATGTGTTTAAATATGTCAATACTAGTCTCAAAATCACATTAAGCTGTAACACAGGTTTAAATTTATTAAGTATTTTTAAGAAGAAGCAATTTTGTCAAAAAAGGGCTAAGATTGCATTCCAATTTAAAAATTAAAAAAAAAAAGATAAATTACAAAAGTCCCCTGATATAACTTGCCTTTTATCCTACCCCAAACCCACATCTCCCTGACAGCGATTTCAAAGAGCCACCCAAAATTCAACTACTGTAAAAAAATCGTATGACATACCTCCAGAAACTCATACCGAACAGTGATACTCCTCCATTAGACCCGAAGTTTGAAAAACCAGACAAGGTGGCCCAATATACCTAAAGCGATTGATAATATGGAGGCCCAGTGGCTTAGTGGTAGTGCTTCGCATTGCCAAGCCACAGTTCCGGGGATCGAGTACCGGATTGGGCGAGGTTGACTCAGTCTTTCATCTCTTAAGTGGGTCGATAAAATGAGTACCAAGCATGCTTGGGAACTAAACACTGGGGGTTCCTCGTGAGGCTGACCACATTACCGGGACATATGCCTAGCCCCTCAGGGCCCTTGGTCACGAAAGCTGAAATGGGCACGGCAGGCCTTGGCCCACTTACGGGCTGTTGCGCCGAGGAGTTTAGTTTAGTTTAGTTTAGATTGATAATATGATAAGAATGCTTTTAAATCAAGTTCTTTTTTTAAAATTTATTCTTATATAATTTCTGAGACCAATATTATAAAACTGCAGAGAATTACGAAAACATTTCACATTTTTATCTATTTTAGGTTTTACACGTTTTTAATTCTTCCTGGCATTTTCAGGAATTCACCATAGACACAATCACAATAAAAATCATTCAGCGAACATCCTTCGGAAGATAACAGTCCAATTGTAAAAAAGTTCAAAGGAAAAGGTAAATTGTAATAGTCCTTTGATACAACTTGCTTTTTTTTTATCATACCCCAAACCCACATCAGTGTCTCACAGCGATTGCAAATATCAACCCAAAATTCAACTATTGTAAAAAAAATTATGACTGATTCCTCTTCAAACTCATACCGAACTGTCATCATTCCTTCATAGGACCAGGAGATTGAAAAACCACACAAGGTGGCCCGATATTCCTACAGAAATTGATCATAAGATTAGAATAATAATTAACATGAGAAGAATTTGTTTTACAAAATTTCTGAGACCAATATTTTAAAACGGCAGAAAAATTTAGAAAACATTTCGCATTTATTCCTCTTTTAGCATTTACAAGTTTCCATTGCTTCCTGGAATTTTCAGGTTTTTACCCATAGACATAATAAAAATCACTCAGTGAACATCCTTTTGAAGATTACAGTCCAATTGTAAAAAAAAGTTCAAAGGAAAAGGTAAATTGTAAAAGTCCTTTGATACAACTCGCCTTTTTATCCTATCCCAAATCCACATCACTCTCACAGCAATTGCAAATATCAACCCAAAATTCAACTATTATAAAAAAAAAGACTGATTCCGCTAGAAACTCATATCGAGAACACTGATCACTCCTCCACAAGACCCGAAGATTGAAAAACCAGACAAGGTGGCCCGATATACCTACAGCCATTCCTCCAGGAAAAATGCAATCCAATATTTTATTCAAACCGCTCCCCCAATATCCAAGCACTGGGGGATTGGAAGATGCTGTTTCCATATCTTACTTGTAGACACCGTTTGGCCATCCAAGTCACGCAAATGTCTCCCAGCCCCCTTCACATGCATCAGTCAAACCGTCCGTCGCAGACATGAGAGGGATTTTTTATGACATTTTTCCCTTTTTCGGTTTGGGTTGCCACAAAAGTCCGCCAAGTTCATAATAATGGTAATTGTTGTTTTAAGGAGTTAAATATTTATCTTTCGCCTACTTGGCATTCTGGACAGTGAGTTTCAATCAAACACTTAAAAATTTGGTGCTTGGCTACACCATAATGATGGTTCCTAGTAGCTACAACGGCTGTGTGGTGAATTGTTTCGCCATAGACCATATTTTCGGTATTAAGTTGAACCATGTTTCAGGGTTTGGAAACAAAAACATTATAACTGGTACAACCAAATACTTAAAATATGGTGAAACATTTCACCTCGCAGTCGTTGCAGCTACTAGGAACCATATTTTTGGTAAAAGTAAGGACCAAACTTTGAACAGTGCGTTCAGTGGGTCATGGGTTGCAATCCCGATTGTAAGCGCATGGTTATTTGTCTTGCCGAATAAAGAGTTATTGTCTATGTGCTTATTTTCGTTCTTAATTGTATTAAAAAGTCCAACCTCTTCGGAGGCACTGACAAATATGGGATATCCATGACAACAACAACATACTTTATCTTGTATTTTACTCTTATTCGATTTAGTTTATAACTTCGCGATGGTAGCACGCACATATGTGTATATACAATCAATTCAGACTCGGTATGGAGTCTGGAGAATTTGTTATATGCGTTGGGTAGAACCGTTTTGATTAGAACAGATGCCATAGCTACGTCAAACATTGTCTTCTATCCCATAAATAAACCACGCTCACCCCTTTCTAATCAACCATTTCATCACAGGCCAATTCAAATGCACTTCATTGTATTATATCAGAAACAATTGTACGGAAACTTGCTAAGATGTTTGCAGGTTAAGCCTGCTTGAGAATATATAAGTACCTAAATTTAGTTTTGTTAATTACTGTCTTACTGTCAATTCAGTTGGCTAAAAACATATTATTTTATTGAACAGTCAAAAATAATGTTTCTAAATATATTTTTTTACATGAAAGAGAGTTCAAAAATACTTATGTTAAATGAAAACTAAATTATCTGGAGGGTAAAGCTAAAGCGCCTTCTTGAGTGGTGAGTTTTGAAAGCTAAAATGTAACACAAAAATATCGTAATTTCATTCTTAGCAACCCTCATCCAAAAATATACTAAAAACAGTATTTTAAGGCGATGTCTCGCCATTCATACCAACCCCTCCCCCCTACCTTGGATATCCCTAATCCTTTTCTTCTTAGGCCTAACGTAAGACGCGTCTTCGGTGTGACTTGTCGAATCTTCGAAAAGGGGGGAAATGGGGGTGTTTATCGATCAGGGGATAAGGGGGAGTGGGTGTAACATTTGGAACGTTCGAAGAGAAAAAAAAATCACTGTTCCTCACCGATGTTAAAAGTGGCGGGGAAAGGAGGTGATAAGATGCGCTCAGAATACGCAATTTACCTAGATGGTCAACATCAATCGGGGATCTGGTTTCCTTGTAGCGTTTGTGGTAACGTGGGAGGCATGCGAAATCTATCGTGTAAATAACCTTTAAATGTCTTGATAAGTGCAGATGTGGTATCTTTTTATACCTGTTCTATACGGAATCAAGATGTTCAGTTTTGTGGCAATCTACGATGTAAGAATATGTTTGTAAGTCTTACAGGTTACAGGGCACGATCAATTACAATTTATGTCGATTTCGTGATTCCATGAAAACGACATCCGGCACTTCATCCAAAGTTCGAACCGTTAATCTAAGGATTAAAATCGAATTCAATGAAAATTTAATGAGAGTTCACTGCAGTGTCGTTCATAAGCCCACAAGGATCCAAACTTATAAAACAGCTATGTGGTTACTATTGGTTACTGTTAAATACTACGGATCAAAAATAGAACGGATTCATTCCTTTATTTGGCGGAGACTAGATCACGATGATTTAAATGCTTAAAAAATTAAGTGCTTAACAAAACAATTATCTAATATTTCAGTGATACCACATCACGAAAGGATTTCTAAATTTATTATCAAAATCCCATAAAGAAAGAACCCCCTAAATGAAAATTTCTAAAATGTAATATTTATGTATTGTTATGTACATATTATAAGTATCTAAAAAAGAACAATTTACCCCGTAAGTATCGTATTAACATCGCCTTTTGTATCAAAATGCCCTTAAAAAACGTCGCAAACTTAACCTCCAGCGTTTATCTTTCTACAAGAGGGAACTCCACGAACTCTGCATTAGCCGCAAAAAGGCCCATGGGAAAGATTCTTTTACAACAAAGGAAACAACGAGGCTTCCCTTCCACAACTAGGACAAAAAAATGGCCACGTTCCACAAATCCCAACAGCCAACTTTCACACCATCTTTGTGTATCCAATCCCGCGGATTGTTGCAATGGGGGGAAGACTTAAGAGGGGGTGTGTTGTTCAAAGTCCCTTATCTGTCGCCAAATATTGAGTCTCTTTGACCAGTGAGGCGTTGGGTGTTGTGAACGAAGCCCCTCCACTTTTGCCCCCAAGACTTTTATTCTCTTTCTTTTTTTTGTTAGTGGGTGGGGTGGCAAAAATAATAGGGGATTGAGTATTCTTTGTTAGGCCTTGGCTTCTTTGTAGAGTGTCGCTTGACTGTGGTGGTTTTGTTCGCAAAAATGACACCCGCTGGTCTATTGTCCTGGTAAAAACCAGTGTTGATGACACGTAGAATGTGGTTTGAAGTTCAGAGATATCGCTGCACATTTGGTTGGTTGTTATAAGATCATACTGTTATTGGTAATGTTTGGGATTGGGAGATTGTTTGGGACTGAGGGTATTGGTAAAGTTTGGGGTTTATTATAAAGGAGAAATTCTACTTGGAATATATTTAATACACATTTAAGGCTTCAAACCAACGTAATTCTAACTCTAACTTAAACCATCTTCAAATACATGTTATGTAAGGTTTAATGTAGCCGGCTGCTTATTTCTAGCTTCCGTCAGGAGCTTTAATAACACAATTAC